>JAFMOC010000080.1:310000-910000 GCA_019802505.1 Corydoras sp. C115
TACTGCATTGCTTCGATTACCACAAAATTTGTCATACTCACTCTTCTGGCCCCACAAGCTTTATATCCTCTTTACAACCCCCAAGATGCATCTCAACAGGCTTTATTATAGCGATCTTTAGCATCATGACAACGTGATTCATGTGTGTGTTTGTGCATCACGTGCAATAAACAAATCAGTGACATTTGCTATTCTCTTTAGGAGCATGTTACAATCTTACTCTGTGAATTGCCATTTTACTGGCTCAGTTAGTTAAATAAACTACCAAAAAAACCCAAAGAAGCAACCAATGACGTAGAAATAAATGTTTTCAGGAAACATCAACATAAGCCTGAGCCAAGTAGTCAGATACTTATAATTATTTAAAGGCAAAACTGCTTATTTTCAGACCGATATGAAAATATTAAACGGTATTAGACTGAAGCTGAGCATTTTTCACCCCACTCACTGTTACGTACAATAAATATATTAGAGAACAATATAAAACATACGGGGCAAATTCATAATATAGCCATTTAAGCCAAACATGATTCATGAGTTTTGAAATCACACCGTTTAATCTTAATCACAAATTAAAAATATTTACAAGGCCAATAATGTTTAGACTCTAGTCAGTAGTGTAGCATGAGCATCTGGTGTTTCCCGGCAAAAGCCAAACATGTCCCAAATGTGTAAGATTCAGTTCAAAATGTGGGTTTAATGATTTTTAAAAAAATGTTACCTAGACAAGCTGCAGCACCGAGCATGGCATAGAGACCTGGTGTAATACATTTGGTTTCAGGGGAACACCAGCCTTTAAAGATTGGCCAATTGTGGTGGTAGTATGCCAGCTGTTCCATGCCAATACCCAGCAACCTGCCGGCTATGGCTCCCACCGCCATGCTGGGGATGAACAGACCGGAGGGAACCTGTGACAAGATCACAACAAGGTCAGCAAGCAGGGATGCAAAACAACCTGCTGAATAGGAATGTGCAGAAAGTTCACAATAAATTCACAAAGTGCACATTAATAAACATGTTTGCATGTTTTTTTCCATGTTAACTCTTATTCGGCAATTCAGTGCAGAACTAAGCATTTATATAACAAAAATACTAATATAACAAGAAATACTAATCTTCTTAACAACAATTCATTTCTAGACAAAAAAACAATTAAAAGATTAGTCTACAGCAGTACCTTTATGCCAAAAGTAACAACAGTGATTAATGTTTTGAAGAGAAGAGCTAGTGCCAGCTTCCAGATAGCCATGTACACCCCCGATCCAGCTTCTCTGTCGGGAAGGCTGCTGCTGAAATTAGCACCATGGCTGAAATTAGCACTTTTGTCTCCACCTTTTCCCAGTGAGACGTAGTCGCACAGTTGTGAGGAATCGAGCAGGCTGCAATCATTGAAAAGCTCAGAGATGAGATGGCTTCCACTCATGCGTGTGTAGTCATTGGGGAAGGCCATCAGCGCTGTGACCAGGGTCACCAGAACCACCTCTGATACTGAGTAATGACCAAGCCATGTGGTCTTGCGCCTCCGGCACCAGGCGATGTTGGCACGAATGAAGAATGCCCCCCACAGGCCACCAAAAATGCCCAGCAGAACAAAGGGGAAGAGCTCCAGCAGGTGCCAGGGATTGTGGAATTCCACATAGAAAAGAACCAGACGGCTGTTGCCAAATGGATTAATGGAGCGTAGCGTGAAGGCAGCCACCAAAGCTGCGAAGAAGGAACGCCAGAGTGTCTTCAGGGGAAAATAGTAGCTCACCTGTAGAAAGGAAGAGAAATACAGAGAACACTTTGTGATGGCAAGTGGCTTCTGTAAAACAAGATAAAGAGAAATACAGCCTGCATATATATGATTTGGATACCCAGCTAAGCAAAATTAACATCCCTTGTAGAGGCATACTGCAGTTTTATTTTATTCTTATGGGAAAATAATATTAACCACATGTTCCAGGAGGCTCAATGGATAACCTTAAAAAGTTGGACAGCTTTCCTAATTCATTCAAAGCAAAAAGCTCTAAAGGCATGCACTGATTCTTTTAATTCTTCAGGGGTGTGTTTCGGGCATCACATGTAATAAATGAAATATGTGATCCAGGTGCTGTCGGACTTTGGCAGGTTGCTTTTTCAGTGGTGTAGCTACCTGGACTTATTGCGCTGATTTTTGAGGTTCTCCATTCGACAGTGAATGAAGAACACACAGTATAGTGTAAACTATTTATCTGCATTCTCTGTACAAATGCAGTGAGGTTTAATAGCGTTTAGTTGTATTCAGCGTTCAGTGGTGTTGGCCTGTGTTAATGATTCGCCACTGAGATAGCGATGAACTTCTTACTGTTGTCAACTGTCTAGGTTGTTTTTCCAACACCAAAATAGCAATATGCCCGAAATGTACCCCAACACACCTCATTTCAAAACGGCCATGCCCATCAGGTTAATATATTTATAAGCACCGCTGACGCAGATGGAGGGCATAATAATAAAACTGTTGGCGGGGTGTAATATTGCAATTAGCACCATATAATAGGTGGCGGGGTGCATAATAGGGCCCCTCATCTTATGAACTACAGGTGATTTTAAGGAAATAGAAACAGAAAAAAACAGATATACAGAAAACAAAATTATTAAAAATATAGAAAAAAAAGATAAATGTATTTGTTGAAATACCTCTTCCAGACTAAAGAGTACTCCTCCAATTGGAGCTCCGAAAGCTACAGATACACCGACTGCAGATGCTGCTGACAAAACCTGACAAGTCAATAAAGCACTTTTTCATTAAATAATATTTATTAAATAAAATAAAAAAAGTCACAAGACCAGTACAGAGCAGCCAAGTCTGTCTAGCTTGTTTAAATTGCCTGTGTTCTCTCACCGCGGTATCTGTAGCAAATCTTAAGATATTATATTACTGTATCCTGGCACAACACACAAAGAAGCCTGTCTTCCCCCTCCATCCAACATCTCCCAAACCACTTTAGTCCAATCTTGATGTGCTTTACTATCTTAAACTCTCCTTTACTCCTTATAACTTTTAATCACTCCTCTCCTTTGTCCACTTCCTTCCGCAGTATGTGGCATACCTCTCTTCTCTTGGCCTCATTCTTGTGGTACTTGGTGAAGAAATGGCAGAGGATGTTGCCACAGCAGCAGGCCACATGAACCAACGGCCCTTCCTTCCCCAGACTGAGACCAGAAGACACAGCCAACACCAGAGTGATCGTCTTGATCGCCAGAGTCCACTTCCCCAAATAGCCTCGGATTATAAACCCACTCAGGATAGTCTTTATCTAAAAGCAATAGCAAACTATGAAATAAATTATTTTTATTTATTATTGTATACATGGTGCACTTAAAAAGGGAAACAAAAACCTTATTTATGAGCTATTCAGCAAAAGTATAACAGCGATATCCTCAGATTAATATAGAAGAAACATCATTTTTTTATCAATATCATTTAAATATCAAAGAGAAAACTGAAGTCTTAAGAAACTATGATTTTTATCATTGGTTTTCATCATTTCACTACTGGTATGCTGAAAGGTGATTATAGATCTCATTTTGATATACAGATCATTAGGTGGTGGATTGTTTATTGTCAATTCTGCAGTGACAATGAGGCGGTGAGGGGGTTTTAGTGCAGCAGTGCTGCTGAAGTTTCATTTAAAAACCTCAGTGTTGAGATCAAACAACCACTACTAACCAGTACTATCGGGGTTCTGACCATTAGAGAACAGAGTAAAGGGGACTTACACAGTATATACTGTAAGACACTAACAGATGGACTACAGTCTTGAATTGTAGAACTACAATGTCCATCTTTACAGTAAGTGGAACTGAAAACATGGACAATAAGTGAAGCAAAAAAGAGAATTGTCCAAAGTTTTGACTGATACTTACATGTTTTGTAAAATGTTTGACTTATTAGATAACCCTAATGTGTCAGTTTTCAATCTAAATGTTTAACATCGATTTCATTAGATTAGAATTTATATTTAGATTATAATTTATATCTTATATTTAGCAGAATGTTTGAATCACAAAATTGTCAGAAGCAAAAGCATCTCTTTGTCATTCTGCTGAACCAGTACAGCTGCGTTGCTCATAGCAGAGTTAATCTCAAAATGCAAACAAACATTAAGGTACTGTTTGCTCAAAAACATCAAATGCAAAGTAAAATTGTCTCATCTGTTGGTTTTTCTTTCTTTCCTATATTGTTTGTGTTAATCTGCTCGTACTTGTTTTGACCTTACACCACAGTGTGTGTGTTCTGCATTTCTGCACTTCTCAGCATGAGTTATCAAATGACCGCTGATAGGAAGATTAATGTCAAAATTTCATTAAAAGACACAACTTTTCTCCTGCATTGCTGCATTGTTGTTAAGTCAGGCAGCTATAATCGACCCCATAGGCTATGAAATAAATATTCCAAACTAAAGCACTGTGTATACTGCTTCATAGCAAAAAGGCCCAGGTTTGATTTCTGTCTTTGTGGAATGGGTTTTTTCAGTGAGAAGTTTTTATGCTCTCCTCATGTGTGACCAGCTGCCGGTATTTAATGGAGAGATGAGGAATAATTTGGCTAAAGATCCACTGGTTTAGCCAAAGCACCCTCAAGTCTTTGCCACATTTAATATATTACTATGCCATATTTTTTTGTACATATCACAATTTTTCCCTCAAAGATGGAATTTGATGGAACGTTTCTTTTATTACTGGTAATGTAGGACCCAAGAACAAAAGTAATTTACATTTATAGTCGAAAAGTTAAGGTTTAAGATTTATTGCTCGTTACCTCAGGAATTCCTGAACCACAGGCATAAGGCGCAAAAGCTCTGACTAGAACCACAGCCAGGTAAGAGAAGATCAGAGCCCAGCTTACATACATCAGATAGTTTATCACGTATGCACTCGCCCCCTAGTGCACACACATAAAACAGCAGGAAAGTCAGTCCCACTCAAGACAATTAACTTTGAGAATTAACTTTTAAGAGATAATTAACGGTTAATAAAGATGCAATTTTAAACAGGAAATGTAAAGTGATGACACAAGCATTTTATATTTAATCAGCTCTGTCATCATTAAATACAGTATACAATGCAAAATACGATCTGACCCTTAATTAGTTAATTAAAGCCTGAATAGTTTTAAATATATAAAGAAGTGAGTGTTTATATATAAAGAAGAGAATGATATTTTGTAGCTGTGGCGGTAAAGTCTTACACTGTGTTCATGGAAACATTACACACTTTATGTTTGCATTACCATTTAAATATTATTTCAATTGCCTATATGTAAACATAACAAACATCAAATGTGCAACACATCTGGCTTAGTAGCTGGTAATTTTTTTTTACTTTTAAGAGAAAAGTAAATGTTGCCCACCTCATTGACCCCCCCGAAAAGCTCAGCCCAACTTTTCCAGTGTGGACACTTGTTTCTTTCCTGGAAGGTCGTCTCCTTAGAATTCCAGCAGCAGTGTTCGTGGTTGAACCAGAAGCCATTGAGACACACACCCTCCTTCAGGTCCGTTAGCCAATGGGCTGCGATGTCTATACCACCAGCTAAAGCCCCTGCAGATTAGAAGAATTTATAAAATTATACACTTAGTATCTAAAAGCAATGTTGAATTTGAAAAAAATCTCTGCCAGTCATCCAGTAATTTACGACCTTCTTAATAGAATCACGAATACATTCATTCCATTGCTGAAATAAATTGCCAAGAACCCTTTTTCCAATTCGAATATTAAATAAATTACTAATGAACACAAATGTCTGTATGCTTTCTATTTGCCTTCAAATTAGTCCATTTTTTTACAGACGACGCCAATGTAATCTATAATATAATTGTCTGCTGCCATCTGCTGGTAAATTGTATAATGACAAAATATCTGTAACCAAGTTACAAGCTTTTCTGTTAAAAACCTGTTCAAAGTATTATGCAACATTAATTTAACAAGAATTAACTACATCACATATTTCTTTCTTTATCCTGGAATATCAGCAATTCATTATAATATTTAACTAACATTTAAATATTAAGAAACACAGACCTGCAGTGTGAGGTCCGGTCCCAAAAACTACACATTTAACCAAAGCTCTTACCTTCATATAAAATCTAATTGCTTATTTTAAGCACAATCACTAAATTAGACAACCTAAAAAAGATGCAAGTTTTATCTAAAAAAAAAACAACTTTATTTTTGTTGATGCATCACTGACCAGACATGAGTCCGATTAGAAGCATGAGGAGCCATCCAGAGAACGCATCAGTCACACTGAGGAGAAGAGCCAGAACAGACTGCTTCCTCTTTCTGCTGATCTGAAAAGACAGACAGAAATGAAGAAATAAGTAAGAATTTTGCCCAATCAGGAACCAAAGTCTGATTTAGGCTGCAGTCTTACCTCTCGGTGTCGGTCTCGGTCCTTAGATTTTTCCCTCACCCAGTCAATGGTGTTGAAATCCTCATACGTTCCCACCACATTCAGCTTCTCACCCAGCAGATCCAGTAGGTTGGATCTTCCATTCTGCCACCGGCCGTGTTTAGCGTAGTCTGATAAGGAGCAAATGTGAAGAATTATAATGAAAAACGTCATTCAGTTGCACTTGAATAGTTTACATACTGCCCTTTATAACTATTTATCATTCTGGACATAAAGGTTTTACCTGTTCAAGATTCAAAGGTAAATTATTTAATAGTAAAGCAATACTTAAGTACAAGTAAGGTATTATACAAAAAACTGTACCTAACCGAAATCCATCTGCTAAATTTTAAGACTCAAATATTCACACATTTGTTTCTACCATATGTACAAATTATTGTACAATTGTAGGGCATCACAGACTTATTATTGTTCACTCTCACAAGCCTAAATACATTTGCTTCTCATAAGCAGCATTTGTAGCAGAATGCCAAGCAAAATCTTGCATCACTTGGCCAAGAACATCTTGTTAATTAGCATATATAAGCACCACACACTATTATTTTGTCATCATAGATCAGCTTCAGGACCTGTGCTGTAGCTGCCTTGTATCAGTACATTCTTTACACGTCCCCCTAGACTCAACTCATTTTACCCGTTTCGTGTTGCTTGAGCATCTGCCTCAATTAGCTTCACCCACTGACTTCCCATGTAGTCATGCCTCCTTTGTAGCCTTCACTTTACCTACATATTATAATATGGTATAATAAAATACTACAATAGCTACAATTTTTTTTGTTGGGTGTGTGAGCATGACAGGTGGTTATACTTGAAAGTAAATAAAAATGTTCCCTAATTACATGCTTTGTAGCTTTGGTGGCATTTGACTATCATTAAAAGTCCCCCAATTCATATAATAAGTCCATCTGTGTGTAATTAGTTTTCAGAGAAGGTATTAAGGGTTTGGATGCATTCCCACCCCAAACAATATAAACACAATGACACGATCAAAACAAGTTCAATATAAAATGGGGGCAAAAGTTAGTTTATGGGTGATGCTGCAAAAACTATTACAAACTTTTAATAGTAAACTCATTATTTTTCCATTAACGGAAAGAATGTGGTATAAAAAGAAAGGTCACTTTAAAAAGGTCATGCGTTAAATATCTGTGACTAATAAAGGAATAAGCTGGGCAAAAAAGATTTAAGGACCAGATCTACCCGTATTATAATAAGGGTTATATTAGATTAGGCTGAATTAAGAGATAGCAATTAGTAATGTTATTGAAACAGGTGTTCTGGTTTGGTGAGTCCAAAAACCAAAACTTCAGCACCAGTCACATAGCATTCATTCCATAAGAGATTTCAGGAAATAAATAAGTTGCAACAAAAGGTTGTGCAAGAAACGAACGATCAAAAACCAGGATCAACATAAATGATGCATACAACAGATCACATTTATCTTATATTTTCACAGCCAACAATGACAATGCAACCGAACACAAAAAGGGCAAGGGTGAACAGCACAAAGGAATTAAAAAAAAATAAAAATAAAACTAATATTACCCAAAGGTAAGAAAAGAAAAAAAAATGATTTTATAATCAAATTCCCAGTCACACAGACAAACCTTGCTTTTAAGGTAACAATATGATAAGGCACTGTGTAAATTTGGTTAACACAGAGCCTGTGGTGATGCAGAAGCAAACACAAACGCACTGAAATGCTAACAGAGGTGTCAGACATTCAAACAAGTAGAACTGGGTTCTCTGCACAGTAGTTTGTGATTCACTGAGAAACTTGAGGGTGTAAGAGTATGACAAAATTAGGTTACCAACATACAGTGTACATGTCAACGTTTAAAACTAAGGTTTCTTCACTTTGGCCTTTTATCCACATGACATTATCATTGCAAAACACAAACTTCATGCAGTCTATATTTCCAACTGATAGATAAAAACAACAGTACCTCAAACCAATCATATCACACCCCTAACTGGGTGGCATAGCAGCAGTTAGTGCTTTAGCTTCACAGCATTCCCTGGTGGGGTGGATATGGATGATATGAAGGGCTCTTGTGACGTCAATTACCTTCGGCAAGAGAGCAGCTCAAGAGTCCGCAATCAGAACTTTCTAACATGTCAGAAATCTATCCGGCTGTCTGACTGCTGACATTGAAGCTTGTTCAGGCTATTAATCAGGCATATAGCTCCCCCCCCCCCCCCCCCCCCCCCCGCTCCCACACACTGCCTGTCAACAGTCAGCATATCGAGCCAGAACTCAAAATGACACTGAAGTTCAGTAGGATTTAAAGCATATACGGCTAAAAACAGGTTAGTAATGCCAAAATCATGTCAGTTTTTTTTCCATACAATATATATTTCTATAAGATATCTGCACTATAATATCAGGCATATTAATAACCCCAAATTCCACTGTCTTCCAGTACACTGGGGTGTGGACCTGTTCTAGTTTTTTATGGATTGAAATGAATATGAATTTTATGGGTTAAACAACATAGTTAAAATTATTGAAAGTGAACAAGAATGTTACTAAATTCTTGTTTTTATGGTATTTCACATTAGGGGTCATCATAGCTGTAAAAGCTGAATGTTCCACTTGATGCCCAGCGATAGATTGACGCCCTGTCCTGGGTGTATCTGCCCAGCGCCCAAAATGTTCTCCCCTGGATGGGCATGGGGAACCATATAGGATACCATATAGGATAAACCGGAACATAATGAATGAATGAATGAATGTTCCACTTGGCACAGTCTGGATGCCCGTCCTGAAACAGTCTCCAATTTAGCTTGGACAATTTTTCATTCATTCATTCTCTTCCGCTTTATCCTATATTAGGGTCGCGGGGGGGTTTCGGGCGCTGGGCAGATACACCCAGGACAGGACGCCAATCTATCGCTGGGCACACACTCACTCACACAGACACACTCTATATGGGGCAATTTGGAGAACTCAATTGACTTGATCCATGTTTTTGGACTGTGGGAGGAAACCGGAGAACCCGGAGGAAACCCACGCGGACACAGGGAGAACATGGAAACTCCACCCAGATGGGGATTCGAACAGGGAATCCCTAGCGCTGAGAGGCGAACGTGCTAACTACTAAGCCACCGTGCCGCCGCTTGGACAATTTGACATCTTTAATTTACACAGCAGCATGTCTTTTGGATTTGAAAGGAAACTGTATCGGAAGAGCCTTTTTCATTCACCCCACCAAGAGTCGAACCCGTGACCTTAGCTGATAAAAGGCTAAATGTGTGAACTCAAAGACACTACAAGTGTCTCGAAGCAAATAAAAAAAATGTAAACTTTATAAAACTAAATCTAGCAAACTGAATCTTGGTTGGTTATAAACATAAAAATCCAAATCCACTCACAATGCACAACTATATCTATTAACAAAGCATAACCTTTTTAAGTTCCTTACATCTGCAGACTGGCCCTAAAGCTAATAAAAGCACAACAGGAAAAACAAGTAGAGTGAATAGTTTTACAGAGCCGTGCAAAGGAGTTGAACTATGAATTACCTTTTTTTTGACTGTAGTCAGAATTTGTGACACATCTGAATTAAATAATGTTTATATCGATTTTTTTTAATTGACCATATTCCTTAAGAAATTAAGCTTTGTGAACAATAAAAAGTATGAATCAACAATCAATATTCTACCTTTTAATTTACTTTATACCGTGGAAGAGATGGAAATGGTGTTCTGTACCTCACTTGGAGGATAGAGGCAGCAGAATACCAGTTTTCTATCGAAGACAACTGTGTAAACAGCTTAAAGAAGATTTAATTTAAAAAAGCTGACTGTGGCTCTAGTTCCTCCAGACTCAAGCTCTTGCACAACCCTTAAACATTCTCTAATTCTTGGAAGAACCCACAAAGTGCAACCTAGGAGGCATGGGAAACAGATGTGATTCGTCAGTGAATTTTCTTGGGACCATTGCGCAAAAACATTGTTGACCTTCGATCGCAACTGACCCTTAGACTGTTCTCCACTGTGAATCACAGCTGCTTAATCCAAAAAAAGCTTAACCAGTAGAACTCTTAGAGAAATGTTTATGTACAAATGTGTATGTGTTTGAGGGAATCAGAGAAGGAGCGAGTGAGAGAGGGAGAAAGAGAAAGAGCAATAAAGAGAGGCAGAGGAAGAAAACGGGGAATACATGATGCAGAGTAACAACAAGTACATTGTTGTCGCCAGAATCCAGGAAATGACAGTTTGGGCGACATGAAAATGAAAATTAGGTTACCATAATCTCACGCCCCAAAAATATCAAGTTACAACTCATAGTCTTTCTCTAGTAGTGCATGAGACAGTGCACAATAAAGTCCCAACTGCTCTAAGCAACAGTCTTTCTAAAATTCATATAAAATTTAATATTTTTTTTCTAATAAAGCATCTGTTTACATATTCACTGTAGCTTTCACACATTCTCTCAGTCAGAAGTGGGACTAAATGTCATAAAGTGTATGGCAAAAGTATTAAAATTTTAAATGCTGACAAGACCTATTTAAACCACATGTCAAATGATGGTTAGAAATTTTGGCACGGTGGCTTGGTGGTTAGATCGTTCGCCTCTCAGCGCTCCACATGGGTTTCCTTCAGGTTCTCCTGTAATAATTCAGTACCATTCTCACCTGACAATGCCTGTGGTCAGAAATATTATAACGAGAGGGTAAAACATACCATGCACTACTAAAAGTGACTCAAAAAATGTATTAAAGTAATACTTTTAATTCTACTCCCAGTAATCTTTTCTACTTTTAAAATATGGCACAGTGATTAGAGCGCCACAGCAAGATGGCCTCTCTACGATTTCCAGCTGAGGTGAAAGGTCCCTTCTGTCTACATGTTCCTAGCACCAAAATTGCTTATATGACTGTATTACTTATAACCGGCCTCATCTGGAAATAACCATTGACACTGTACAGACTAAAATCTATAAATAATCAAATAAAATAAATGATTCAAGGTTTAGTTAAGCACTTAAACATCCACAAATCTAAACATCTGATCGCAATGCAGGTAAAAAGATGACACTTTAACAGTGCTACAAAAAAAAGTACAATTACAAAATCCTCCCATGATCCTCTTACAGACTTTATGCTCAGAGGTTTACAGTTGCAAGAAAAACAGAAAACCACAGCTGAGATAATTGCCCCTGAAAATGGCAAGGACAAGATCAGTTTACGTTAAGCTCAAGTGCAACATTTATCCTCGATTTCTTAATGTTCCACTAATACACTGGAATACTATTCAACTAAAAAGAAGAATTAAAAACTGTCCAACATACAGAACAGAAAGACGGAAGCCAAACCTGCAACCCACACAAGTACAACATCTTTAAAAAAAAAAAAAAGAAGAACTTCCTTCTTCCTTCTAAAACATCATCGAAACGTCACCAGTATCTAAGAAGTGGCATAAAGGAGTTTGGTTCTGTACTTGAACAAACTTTATCAGCATTGCAAAGGAAGATTGCTTACCAAGGCTATATACAACCTGTAAATACATCAACAACCACCAAGAACAGACATCTGGTACTTTGATACTTTAAATACATACAATAAAACCTTCTCTAATTACAAGGTTCAAGCTAAACTCTTTGGTGCCATTAAAGATTAAGGTTTGTGTACACTGTATATTTTTGTCCTGTGTTGAAAGTGAGGTTCATGGTGAAAGAGCTTCATTGGTCCTAGAAATTATGAAATGACTTGGAATTTAACACAAAATGGAACTTTGGAAATGTTATATGTTGTTCTCACTGAAGCATTAGTATCCTTATATAGATATCTCATACCTGTACCATATTCATGCTCGTCATTGGGCAGATCTTCTAAAAGGTCCTGTGGTGAGCTGTTGAGATCCACCAGATCATCATCACTGCTTCCGCTGCTGAAGTTGTCGTTGTAAAATCCAGCAGTTTCCATTCTATCATCTGACAGCAAAGGTACGCAAGTATACATGAAGAGGCCATTTAAACCAGGCAGCCTAATTCTCACCTCTACTCACATTAATTACAAAATACAAAACAATAAACAAAAAGAGGAGAACAAACTTTCTCAGCATATAGATGGACTTTGTAATTATTTAATTCCCTTCTGTAAATCCATCTGTTTCTCTAAATACTTTGTTAGTCCTCTGTTCTCTGTTCTGTTGATCAGGACCCCTAAACAGCAGGTGTTGTTAGAGCATAAATTAAGGAGGAAATGGGATTAATGTCTAATTTAGGCAAATGTGATTTAATGTGAAAGAACTTTTAAATCTTTGTGAAGGAGTTTCACAGAAAAATTACTACACACTGCTCACACACACACACACACACACACACCATGCAAAAAAACACACACACACACACACACTGCTCACAACACACACACCGCTCACACATACACACACACCGCTCACAACACACACACCGCTCACAACACACACCGCTTACAAACCGCTCACAACACACACACACTGCTCTCTCTCACACACACACACACACACTGCTCTCTCTCACACACACACACTGCTCTCTCTCACACACACTATGCAAAAAAACACACTCTCTCTCTCACACACACACACACACTGTTCTCTCTCTCACACACACACACTGCTCTCTCTCTCTCACACACACACACACACACACACACTGCTCTCTCTCTCTCACACACACACACACACACACTGCTCTCTCTCTCACACACACACACACACACACACACACACACTGCTCTCTCTCTCACACACACACACACACACTGCTCTCTCTCACACACACACACACACACACACACACACACACACACACACACTGCTCTCTCTCACACACACACACACACACACACACACACTGCTCTCTCTCTCACACACACACACACTGCTCTCTCACACTGCTCTCTCTCTCACACACACACACACACACACACACTGCTCTCTCTCTAACACACACACACACACTGCTCTCTCTCACACACACACACACACACTGCTCTCTCTCTCACACACACACACACACACACACACACTGCTCTCTCTCTCTCACACACACACACACTGCTCTCTCTCTCTCACACACACACACACTGCTCTCTCACACTGCTCTCTCTCACACACACACACACACACACACTGCTCTCTCTCACACACACACTGCTCACACACACACACTCACACACACACACTGCTCACACAGACTGAAACACGTTAGTGCGGTTTGCCTTCGCGGTGTCTGACTAACGCTTCCCACTTCAGTCTGACTCTGCAGCTTTAAAGTAAAAATCTTGAACAAAGTACTAAATGTAGAACAAACCTGAAGAAAGGCACCCCGGGGACAGTTCATTCGCGGGGGGTGCACCGTGGCGGATGCGCCGTCTGGGTCTCCAGAGGATTTAAAAGTTCGCGTACTCTGCTGCTAAGCCGCGACACAACAATCTTCATCTTCTTCCCCGTAACAGTTCCGCAAGTTACCAACTCAACAAAGCCATTGCATGGCCTCCAGATGTCTTCTTTATCTCGGAATCGAGAGGGGGGGGAAGTTTCTCTAGTTTCCCGTAATTTACAACCTTAGTGATGAACTCTCAGCTGATGCTGGCTGGACGTGAGAAACCCACGTACTGACAGCTGGACGCTCTCAAATGACATAAAAACCGGAAATGAAGTGCACTACTTAGGGCGTAGGACGCAGTTATTTCAATGCCGCACATATTAGACTCAAAAGGGAAGTAGGTTGCTATTCGGAAGTGAGCTAATGACATTAAAGGGTTCGTACAAAATCACACAGGACTGAATGTAGTGGACTATTGTATTAGACACCTAGACTAAAGAAGTAGGTTTGGAACGAGGCCGGTGTATTTTTTAAGTGAATGCTGCCCCCCCGCAGTGCCGCGTTCATTAAAGCTATAACTCTGTGTGTTTTAATCGGACCTGTTCTTTCAAATATATTATATGTTTATTACTTTTATTCCTTTTGTTCTTTATTCCAGAGAGTATTACACTCGCACGTAATGGTCATCTCTGTCTCTGCCCATATATGACTTATATTACACGTGTTTTAAAAAGTAAAGGCATTATAACCGCGTCAGTAGTTCGCAGTGTATAAAGATAAAGATCTCACTTAACAACTACATCAACATGCACACATGCCTGCCATTAGAAAACTAACTTTTGACTATCATTATATTCATTCATTCATTATCTCCCGCTTTATCCTCTATTAGGGTCGTGGTGGGGTTCCACATGCCCATCCAGGGGAGAACATCTCGGGCGCTGGGCAGACACACCCAGGACAGGGCGCCAATCCATCGCTGGGCACACACTCACTCACACAGACACACTCTATATGGGGCAATTTTGAGAACTCAATTGACTTGATCCATGTTTTTGGACTGTGGGAGAAACCGGAGAACCCGGAGGAAACCCACGCAGACACGGGGAGAACATGGAAACTCCACCCAGATGGGGATTCGAACCGGGAATCCCTAGCGCTGAGAGGTGTACGTGCTAACCACTAAGCCACCGTGCCACCCCTATCACTATATATATATATATATATACATACACATACACACACACACACACACACACATAACAGGACACTGTAGCTCAGTAACATGCGACATATGTGACAGAGACAGTTTTCTTTTTATACTATTTTAATTGCTTTAAATGACAGACAATGGACCATGCAATGCTTCTGAACGGTCAGCTCTCACAGCTAACATAAAGGAATAATGTTCATATGACTAAATGGACAACCACGACTCCTTAATGTTTGACAGCAATTTGGAATAAATTTTCCTCACAAACATATTAATACCACGCACTATTTTGCGGTCCCGTGTGTTCTTAAATACAACTTCTTTTAGATTACAATAGACACAGTATAATATCCTCCAAAATATTATTTATTTGTTTTACTACACAGCTTGAAACATATAATTATAATCTCCTCTAATCAGTATAACATGTATCAAAGCAGTTTCACTGGCCAGACACTGGCTGCATTTATGGTCTACGAATAGTCTCTGTGCTGCTGTTAATACATTCACAGATGCATTCTTACTCACGTCACCTAAGGCAGCAATAGCAGGGTGATGTAAAGGTCAAAAGGCATGTGATAAAAACAGGTATATATTAATATAACAGTTTTTTAGACATGGTTTATGAAAACCTCTGCTGATATGAAAAACAGGTTAAAACACATTGAAAACACTACAAAGAACATGCAGGAATTTCTCTGCGAATCAAAGCATGTAACAGTCATCCATGTGGTTCGATATAAGATTCTCATCTGTTGCAATCATCACAGTATATTGACATTGATTCTCCAAGACAGGGCTACTTACTATTCTTTGGTTAATGAAGAGACAAATACAGTAGATGCGCTATGTTACATTCCGTTATAGTTAAAAATAAATAGCAATCTTTTAAAATTACTCTATGTGTTGAGTTCATTTTAATTTTACTCAAGTCTAAACACTGAGATCAGAAGAATAATTCTACATCTGATACCAGTGAACCAGGACAAATAAATGAGGACAGACAGACAACAATTCAGATACACAATGCAGACTGAAATTATGAGATCAACTCCAGCTAGCGACACTTATGCACATCACACTATCGCCTAGCGAGGGTCATCGGGGGCTGCAATCTTCTCCAAACTGGGCTCAACACCCCATATTTCACGGGCGTACTGGGAGATGGTCCTATCACTGGAGAACTTGCCACAACCAGCAATGTTATGAATCACCATCTTGGTCCATTCCTTAGTATTCTGTTTTGAAGAGATAAATATCATCAATAGTCATCATAAGTCATTCTCTCTAGATAATAACTTAATTCATTCATTATTTCCGCTTAATTCTCTATCACGAGGGGGTTCTCCATGCCCATTATTTCCATTTTAAAGACCTATAATACTATTACATTATGTTTTCCAAATTTTGCACAATGCTGTAACTGAAACTAGATAATAAACAAATGTGATTAGGAATTCTGTTCTTCTTGAAGTGTGCTTGACTGAACAGCATCGCTAATGAAACCAGTGGGCTGACTGGGTTTAGTCATTTTTTTTACACCCAGAGAAAAGATAAGAGCATGCAATTAAATATGACTTACAAGTCTTCAAGATGTAAAGTAGGGAATAGAGTGGAGTAAGAGTCATTACAGGTTTATATAGACTTGTTTTGCTTTTATTTTGTGCAAACAGTCTTTCAGATCTCCTTTAAGACGGGCTTTATATGAGTGGGATTTCCCTTGGGAAAAATCTTCAAAGAAAAAAATGCATAATAAAGTTTTAAAAATGTGCACTGACCTTGTATATAGCACTGACCCTATCCTGGCACTTAATGTAGTCCTCATAGTCAGCAAACACTTTAAACCTATAAAAGAGGTGCAGAAGTTAAAATACTTACATGATGGATGTTCACTACTAGAGCCCATTATCTATATTATTATTTATATTGAAATTTACAGAATGTAAATGTGAATGTAAAATTAACAGTAATTGACAATTTCATTACACAAAAATAGTTTCGTTATTGTCATTGATTTACTTTGAACAGTATGTTAATATGGTAGAGTACTGTTTGTGTAAATTATTATGTGTAACGGTGTGATTATTGACTGCAGTACATTGTTTAAGGTAAAGGGGACAATGTGTACAGTACAAAATTGCTTTCAGCTTAGAAAGAATTGTCTCTGACCTGTCATGATTCATTAGCATGTTGACTATGTCCTTGAAAAGGTCTGGCTTGTTTGGGCTGAAGAATCCTCCAGAAATTTGATCAATAGCCTGCTTCAGCTCAGGAATGCGTTTGTAGTACTCGCCAGCATCGTACCTGAAAACAAAGAACATGTCTAAGCACACAACCTTTTTTTAATAACATTATTCTAAGACTATTTTCTTCAAAATTACATTATTACAATATAATGTCTAGAATTTGGACAAAATCCATGCTTTATAGATTATATACTGTAAGTAAAAATAAACACTCTTTACAGCAAATAACCTTTTTTTGCAGAGTAGTTATGATTTATTAACCAAATATAACATATAAACTAATAAAACAGTGTGATCTTCCAAAAGTAATCTATACATTCACTGGCTACTGAATTAGGTATTGGGCTTCACTCATGTCTTTTTTCAGACACACACACACAGTCCTTGTGCATTGCTGTCTCTCGGTTGAATGGTAACAGATTATTACCTTCCCTATTCATTAATACATAAGATCATCAAAAAAAATCAATCAATCATAGATAACTATATATTGTGCTGTTTTACCCTTTTTTATCCATTGCCTCAACATCCTCAACTCTCATGCCAAAGATGAAAAGGTTTTCCTCTCCAGCCTCCTCTGCCATCTCAACATTGGCTCCATCCATTGTACCAATAGTCAGTGCACCATTCAGCATGAACTTCATATTACCCGTCCCAGAGGCTTCTGTCCCCGCTGTGGAGATCTGCTGAGAGAGGTCAGCTGCGGGAATAGCTACAAACACAGGACGGAAGAATTTTAAACATTTTTTTTTTAAAGTCATATATTTATAAGATTCAAGTTTATTCATAAACTGACAATATTTATTTTTTAAGTATAATTTTTCATACTAACACTTAAAATTCTGTATATGTTTATGGAAAGCCACACCTTTTTCAGCTAGAGTAACCCTGTAGTTTTCCAGGAAGATAACTTTAAGGCGGTCTCCAACCACAGAATCGTTGTTTACCACATCTCCAATAGATGTGACGAGTTTAATGATCATCTTAGCCATGTGGTAGCCCGGGGCAGCCTGACAGGGATTAATAAAGCAGTTAATGAATAGAACATCAAAGTTCAGAACACATTTTTACAGAGAAAAAAATACAAGACTGATGAAAATTGCAATTGCATATGATTTCTCTGACCTTTCCTCCAATCATGACAGTCCTGGGTGTCCAGGTCTTAGTGGGTTCCTTCTTGATGCCTGATAAAATACACTGGAGTTACTGAGGCTCTAACCATTTGTTATAAAAAAAAAAAAACAATTTTAATCTAATGTAGATTATAGATCTTTGTACTGAATTTGAACATTAACAATCATTCATTTCCATTACATTTTATCCATTACATGAACATATTTACAATTGTGTTAAACAAACACAATGTCCTGTAATTTTACCGACAGAGGTAATTGTGTATCTATGTGTGTGAATGCTAATGCCTAGAAACAATTGGTTGATGGACAAATTGCAGTAGTGGGTGTTAACCTATTAGATGTACAGGAAATCATAGCTACAACTAAGCATCTGAGGTTGGATGAGTAGGTATAATTACGGTTGTAGAGGGTGATGATGTGCAGGCAGTTCAGTATCTGCCTCTTGTACTCATGGATCCTCTTCACTTGGATGTCAAACATAGAGTTGGGGTTAATCTTCACTTTATAGTGCTCCTCAGATGAACAGCAAATTTCATCTTATTCTCCTGTAAGAGAAACAGATATGAGAAAAAGAAACAGATATGATGAGTATTAGCAGTAATCATCATATATTCTGTCAAAGGTTCAAATGTCTCACCTGTTTGATCTTTGCAACATCTCGGATGAAGGATTCATCATCAACAAACTCCAGTAGTTTTTTCAACTGGTCCAAATCTCTGATGTATTCCTCACCAATACGCTAAATAAAATGAAACATTAATTAAAGCCACATCACTCTTAAAATTCCAGAGATGCGTAATCTGAACAGTAATCTCTATTGAGTGATAGGATGTTCAACAAACTAAGCATTTTGGCAAGAAACTTTTAAATTGAGTCCTAAAACCAAACAAATACCCATCATTTAGGTGTTTTTTTTTACCTCAGCAATGACCTCAGCCAAGCCTGGATTGCACATGACCAGCCAACGACGAGGAGTAATGCCATTAGTTTTGTTCTGGAACTTCTGTGGGTCCACATCGTAAAAGTCCTTGAACCTATATATATTTATACATAAAAAAACATACTTTTAGTCATTTCAGCATAACAAGCATTGTTGTTCATAATTACATTTACATTTAGTCATTTAGCAGACGCTTTTATCCAAAGCTACACTGTAGAATTATTAAATCTGATCGTTATCTGATCCTGCACCCCCCCCCCCCTTTTCTTTCTTTCCTACAACATTACATAAACACAACCATGCTAATGGCAGTGCCAAATAATATCGGTTCAGCAAGAACAAAAAAAATAAACCTGTACGATCAATTGCTCATTACTGTTCTTAGTAACTGGTTATTCAGCTCACGTAATCCATATAGTAAGTTTATTTTTGATTAATTACAAGCTTGGCTGATCCAATTAAGGCTTTCAAGACATCTCAGCTATATAAATGAGACAGCCTCCTGTTAACTTGCTCTGCCCCTCTAGAGCTCACATATAGAGACTCTTACACTGTGTTCTTGATGATGTCAGAGTGGATACGTGCCACGCCATTTACAGCATGAGAGCCAACAATGCAGAGATGAGCCATGTTGATCTTCTTCTGACCTCCTTCCTCAATCAATGACATGCGTCTCAAGCGATCATAATCGCCAGGGTACAAAGACGCAATTCGCTAAAAGGGGAAAGAAGTGTATTAGAATTAACTGAGGGATATGACTGAAATACAATAATGCTGTCCATGACATTGCTGTTTAGTTTTTTAGTTTTAACTGTGGCGTCTGTGTGTAATTTAAAAAATGGTGACCTTTTTCTTTTAGAAACCAAAATGAAATTTAAGAGTACTGTTTTTAATAATGGCATGGTTGTGATGTTCCTAAACATGCCCAATTTTAATAAATTGCACTGCGGCCACATGATTGCTGCTTAAATAATCACAAGAATATGTTGGTGTAATCATATTCCTAATATGGTGTTTGATAACAGACTCATCACCCACATCCATGTGTCGTCGGTTGATCTCGTAGATGATCTCAAGGTGACGAGGCAGGAGGTTTTGGAACAGATCGACAGGCCAGCGTTCCAGAGCCTCTGGAAGTACCGTGTGGTTGGTGTATGCACAGGTACGCACAGTAATATCCCACGCCTGAAAGAAGAGTCATAAGGGGATTAAAGAAACTGATGAAGACACCGAACAGAAACAATTCAAACACCAAAATACAGGTTTGAAAAAAAATCCTGATTCACAGACTTGTAATGTTAACAGAAGAACATTTTAAACACATAACTACAGAGTACTGCTTACCGTTTCCCAGGACTGTTTTTCATCATCCATCAGGATTCTCATCAGCTCTGGAATGGCAAGTGCTGGATGAGTGTCATTCAGCTGGATAGCCACCTGCGGAACCCGATAACAATATTAATTTTAAATACATGTTTCTTAATATATTTTATAATAAATAATAATATATAAATAATATATAGTCTCACCTTTTCAGGTAACTTGGTCAGATCAGTGCGCACCAGCTCCGTCGAGCCGAACTTCGAAGCTTTGAAACGGCGGATGATGTCCTGGAGAGTAGCAGCCACCACAAAGTACTCCTGTTTCAGACGGAGCTCCTTTCCCTCGAAAAACTGCCAAACACACAATCAGGTCAAATCTACAGCACAATCGACAAGCAGAACATTGTTTACCGCACTTTTACTGTCTTCATTTTAAAGATATACTTACATTGTCATTAGGATAAAGCACACGGGAAATATTTTCAGCCAAATTCCTGTCCAGCACTGCCTGAATGTAGCCACCCACATTAACTGTTAGATGCAAAAAGAACTTGTTAAACAGAGATTTTATTGATTTATGGTGCAAAATGACCATATAGTCTCTCTTATAATTACCATATTAATAACCATAATATCTACAGTTTGGTGATTATGAGGAATGTTATAATCCAGACTATATGGGTGGATTATTATTATTAGTATTTTATCTATTTTATTAACAGATGCAAATGTTATTGGCTTATTAATTGGTGTTAAACACAATTTAAGTTTTGCCATTATGTGTGTGTGCGCGCGCGTGTGTGTGTGCGTACATGTGGTGTTCATTTTGGAAAAGAATCCGACTGTAAATATAAGCAATCATAAGTGAAAGAGGAAAAAAGCAGCAATGAAAACTTACAGTCCTTTAGATTGAATTCACAGGGTGCCTTGGCTGACCACAGTCTCATGGTGTTCACAACGTTGTTTCTATATCCAGGGACCGGCGTGTCATATGGCAAAGCCAACACCACCTGTCCAAACATACAACCCATGGTTTGGAGACAGAGTTTTGGGATTGAACATAACTTTATATAGACGAATCTGTGCAGAAATGCTACATAATAAAAAAAGATATATGAAACAGTGGATTCTGATGAGTTTGTTAAAGTATCAGTGAGTTAATATACTGTAGGAGTTTTGTATTATTTGCATACATTTTGGTCTTGGAAACTCAACAACATTATCCAACTTGGATCATTGCTGCGGTCTGGGTGTAGAAGAGAATTTATAAGCTAGGTTATTTTGTTTACCACGAATTTCTAAAACAAATGCTATTTCTTCTCGTTATAAACTTTTATAAAACATGTGTGAAACAGTGTGGCTGATTCTCCTGCTCTGACCTGAGTATCCACCCATTTGACTCCATCTTCATTGTGCTCCACTCGGCCGTAGAAGTGTACAGGACGCATATACTCAGGTCGAGCCTTCTCCCATGGATTGCCATAGCGCAGCCAATCATCAGCCTCCTCAGCCTATCAAACACCATCCACTGTTACTACTGTGGGTTTATAGTGTACACAGTGTGTTTAGACACTGTGTGTTTAAAACAAAAAAAAAAAACACAACCACTTACTTGCCATCCATTTACAATTTTCTGGTTAAATATACCAAACTCATAGCGAATGCCATAACCATATGCTGCCATGCCCAGAGATGCCATGGAGTCAAGAAAACAGGCTGTAGACAACACAGAAGAAGAAAAAATATGTAAGAATAAATGGAGAAATAAGGAGATATAAAAATATCTCCTTATTTCTACCCTAGTTCATTTTCTCAGCTCTGTTTTATACATTTACATACTGTAGTCCATCTGTTCTTGGTCCCTTCTGTTTTTGATTCAGACTCGGACCTAATTCGTTAATGGCTGTACAGTCATGCCACATCCAATCTTATAAATGTGAGTCATTTAATTATGCTCATGAATGTGGCCATATGACTAGAATAAAATAAAAATATACAGATTGGCCCTTTTTTTCTACATCAAAGAGAAAACTGCAGTATAAGCTGTGGACTCTATATTATTTCTCCTCTATTTCAGCCTAATTATGTTCAACTGTGATCAGCATGTGATTTTATTTGATAGAGATTCAAAATTGAACAATAAGACCTTATTGTAAACATAGCCTATAATGGGAGTCACAAGGTGGCAATTACAATTTAATCTCACCTGCGAGGCGACCGAGACCTCCGTTTCCCAGGCCTGCATCTTCCTCGATGTCCTGTAGCTCCTCCATATCCAGCCCCAGCTAAAAGGTTAAACAGATTTATTAGGTGGAGAAAAAATGAGTGAATGTGAATAGTAATCAAGTTCACATTCAACTCTTAAACGATTGTCCTCTTGTCCTTTAATATCATCTGATATTAACTTTTGATTTATGTTAGTTTAATGTTATAATAACAGGTAACAGAATCAAAATGCAATTACTTTTATAAAAATTTAAAAAATATATATTTGGTACATCCAGGTTAGTTGTAACATCACAGGTTTGCTAATATGAATTCAAATGATTGTAAATTTAGATAGATAAATTAAGTATATTATAAAAATAAAGTATATTATAAAAATCTTTGACCTGATGCAGCAGGCTAATAAACCCATCTTTTGTTGTCAATTCAGCAGTATCTCGGGAGTGCAGAGGCATGGTTAGGTATTTAACCAACATTTGACTGTGTATGACTGAGAGAGTCTGGATCCCTACAACCTCTGCAACCTCAGATCTTCTTTGTGGGCCTCAGTGGGCAATGTTCGTGCTGTTCCACATTATTGATGCTTCCCCTGTATAAAGCCATCAGCGGTTACTAAAGAAACGCACTAAGCAGCTTCAGGCATATTGGACCAAAGCACATGCCAGCTTGCACCATTATTGATGGAGATGTGTTGTGCAAATTGGATGTGAAAATGCAAATAAGATCAGCAAATGTAATGAAACTCACTTGCTCAGTGCTGCGCTTATCGGCAACATGAATTTACAAAACTGTAAGCTTAAAACATTTTCCTTTATTCTGCCATTCGGTTCTTATTTCTGTTGTCTTTTTGTAATAACATGTTTCTATTGGTTTTCTTCCATTTTAAATCAAAGAGCATTTATACATAAAACTCATCTCTGACCTGATAAGTGGCTTCATCACAGGCATTCTCAAGAGCCAAGTTCACCATGGTGTTTTGAAGAGTGCGGCCCATGTAGAACTCCAAAGAGAGGTAGTACACACGCTGCAGAAACAGACAGGAGGAGACAAAGAAACATAAATCAAACATCCACTGCCTTTAACATCAGCATGGATTGTACCAACTTTCCATGACTCAGATCCATTCAAGCCTTACATCAAAATACCAGAAATGAAATTAAGTGGTGTTAATCACACTGCCACTAGACTCTAGATCAGTGGAAACATGTTTTCCGGATTAATGCAAAATCATGCTCCTTCATCTGGCAGACAAATACCAGAACAGCATTACCTATCTAACTGCATTGTGTTAATTTTTAAATATTTAATGTAGGACAAATAACACTATTGGATCTTTCATCAGGGGTTCACTAATGTTTCTTTCTCATCAATAAAAAATTGTTAGGGCAAGGCCCTTTCTGTTTCAGCATGCACAAAACAAGGTTCAGAATGACTGTGGAAGGTTCATGTGGAAGAACCTGACTGACTCACATAAAGCCTCAACCTGACCTCAACCTGACTAAACAACATTGGGATGAACTGTGACAGAGATTAAGAGACTATTAAGGTTCTATCTTCTCATATCAGAAACTGACCTCAAATATGGCGATATTAACAGGGAAAAATTTACACACACACACACAACCCCACATTCACCCCCCCACCACCACCCCCACCCCCACCCCACACAAACACAATATCACTATAGCTGTAGGGGGAGGGGAGGTGATTCCACTTTAATGCTTGTGGATCTAGAATGGAATGGCATTAATGCTCCTGTGGGTGTAATGTGTATTAATATGTTTTACATGTTGTTTTAGAACCACTGCTCTGCTTTATTCATTAAAAAGAATCAAACTGACCTCACATTGGTTTAGGTTCACTGTTACATTTTCCTAATCTGTGTAAGAGACAGGAAATATAAAATGTGACAGCTCAAAAAAAACAATACGGTAAATGTAATATTTTCTGCCAAACACAGAATTTGCAATGACTTTATTAATGGGTTATAACAAAACCGCTGGTTGGTTGGATCCAGTTACAGTGTGTGCACGTTTCAAGTGCACTGATGTGAAGGATCAATGACAGCTGGGTCTACGTGGTGTCCTTCAGCCCTTCACTGCAAATCTCTCAGAGAGTGTTCACTCAAACAGAACCCACCAGCATCACTTCACATGGCTTTCATCAGCTGTCAGGGGCAGAAATGGTGTAAGCAAGAATAGTTTGGGGTGTGTGTGTGTGTGTGTGAGGGTATATAAGTGTGACCTGCCATTTGTGCTTGAATATAAATAGCTACATTGCTGAAGAAGGCCTGATCGACTTTGTCAGAGTGTCTAACATTAATCTCACTGGTGCAGTCAATAATGCAAAGTGCTTTTTTCTAGATCACTCCTTTAATAAATAGGGATTTGCGGCATTACTTTCATTTTCACCAATGTAAGAACGCAATTTAATGCAAATCATTGTGCTTCTTTATTGACCCTTATTACAAAGGAAACATCTATATGCATCAAACCTTACATTCATTATACAACAGCGACCTCGGTTGCCAGATTGGTCTGGTAAACCCTCTTAAAGAAAATGCCTCTCCAAATATTATACAAATTATAACATACATGTCATTTTTTAATACATCACAATGCATTATTTGCTATTTAGGTTACTATATAGTCATATAGCATTTTTTTTTAAATAAATACTAAATAATTTACTAAATAATGCAATTGTATTACAAGAAAAAAGCAAAATGACTAGAACATGTTTAAATGCAAGAAATGCTTATAATGACAACTAATTAGACTGAACCTTATCAACATGAATATGAACTATATGATAAGAATGTATGAATTTATGAATGTATGACACATTTGAAGGGCGGCACGGTGGCTTAGTGGTCAGCACGTTCGCCTCTCAGCGCTAGGGATTCCCGGTTCGAATCCCCATCCGGGTGGAGTTTCCATGTTCTCCCCGTGTCTGCGTGGGTTTCCTCCGGGTTCTCCGGTTTCCTCCCACAGTCCAAAAACATGGATCAAGTCAATTGAATTCTCAAAATTGCCCCAAATAGAGTGTGTCTGTGTGAGTGAGTGTGTGCCCAGCGATGGATTGGCGCCCTGTCCTGGGTGTATCTGCCCAGCGCCCGAGACGCATGGGGAACCCCCCCCCCGCGACCCTAATAGAGGATAAAGCGGGAGATAATGAACGAATGAATGTATTGAAACATGGCAACCCTGAATGGCTACTAAATAATGCAATTGTATTACTAGAAAAAAAAAGCAAAATGACTAGAACATGTTTAAATGCAAGAAATGCTTATAATGACAACTAATTAGACTGAATCTTATCAACGTGAATATGAACTATATGATAAGAATGTATGAATTTATGAATTTGAATGTAAAAGCCCGAACTGCGCAGAGGTGTCTACGTGCAGAAGCTCACACGGCCGAACTGCACAGCAGCATTCGGGAAAAGCCCGAAATGTCGCCATTGTGATTCTCCTGATTTGCGCACTACTTTACTAAGCAGCACAAATGAGATTGTGCATTTTGCAAACGCTGGATTGAAAAATAAAGAGAAACACTAGTTGCAGGCCTTTGGTGGTTAACGGTGTGGGATGTGAGCGGTGAGCGGTGCTTACTTTCGGGTCCGTCTCGTAGTAATGCTGCTGTGTGCGGATCCACCTGCCGACCAGGTGATCGCGGACGGTGTTGGCGAGGGCGAGGTAGTAATCCCTCTTAGTGGCGACATTGCGGTCCTTCACCAAAGTGAAATGGAGATGTCTGTTGAAATTAGTCTTCAGGTCGGCGACGTTTTCCACTCCGGCGAGGCCGCGCACTGATATCTGCTTCCTCCGGTCCTGGTCCGTTAGCGGTTTAGACATTTTCTTTTAAATTCGTGTGTGTTTATAACTGAAAGTCGTGACGCCGAACGCAGCGTTCTGTAAAGCCGTCTGCTGCAGTGGCCCGGTGGACGCTGCACTCCGTTATTACCGGGGTGGGCGTTCCGGCAGAGCATCGGGTTGCCATGTTGAGTGATTTCCAAACGCATATGACCTTGCACTGGAATGTACACCGTGCTCGAAAATAAGTGTGACCTTTGGCGAAGTGTCCTGTCTAGCTAATTCCCCATCTTTAAAGTTTGCGGCGTATAAACTGGATCACCCGAATGGATGAATTGGTAATAAACTGGTACTGGTACTTGGACCGTAAGCTTGGGACTTGCTGTGGATCTGTGGATGAGAACCCTGTTCCATCATACTGTTAATTAGTGCTGCAGTACATTCATTATTCATTCATTATCTCCCGCTTTATCCTCTATTAGGGTCGCGGTGGTGTTCCCCATGCCCATCCAGGGGAGAACGTCTCAGGCGCTGGGCAGATACACCCAGGACAGGGCGTCAATCCATCGCTGGGCTCACACTCACTCACACTCTATATGGGGCAATTTTGGAGAATTCAATTGACTTGATCCATGTTTTTGGACTGTGGGAGGAAACCGGAGAACCCGGAGGAAACCCACGCGGACACGGGGAGAACATGGAAACTCCACCCAGATGGGGATTCGAACCGGGAATCCCTAGTGCTGAGAGGCGAACGTGCTAAACCACTAAGCCGCCGTGCCGCCTTGCTGCAGTACATTCATTCATTCATTATCTTCCACTTTATCCTCTATTAGGGTCGCGGTGGGGTTCCCCATGCCCATCCAGGGGAGAACATCTCGGGCGCTGGGAAGATAGACCCAGGACAGGGAGCCAATCCATCGCTGGGCACACACTCACACTCTTTATGGGGCAATTTTGAGAATTCAATTGACTTGATCCATGTTTTTGGACTGTGGGAGGAAACCGGAGAACCCGGAGGAAACCCACGCAGACACGGGGAGAACATGGAAACTCCAACCAGATGGGTATTCGAACCGGGAATCCCTAGCACTGAGAGGCGAACATGCTAAACACTAAGCCACCGTGCCGCCTTGCTGCAGTACAATCAATGATAATTGATGAGGGCACAGTAGCTCAGTGGTTCGGGTGTTGGGCTATCAACCTAAAAGTTGGGTTTAAATCCCAGGGCCACTGAAGTTACTAATGTGGGTCCTTGAGAAAGGCCCTTAACCCTCATTGCTCATTGTGATCAACCCTGTTCTCACCTTGTAAGTCGCTTTGGATAAAAAAGCGTCTGCTAGCATCTTGCTGGACATTTTTTTGGGGCTGGGAAGCCTTCCATAGGGAACTTGAATCCTGTGTAAACATGGGATTTTTATTTTTTTAACCCCAATTTGCTTCCCACAGTCCAAAAACATTTAAGGTGAATTGGCTGCTCTAATTTGCCCGATTAGTTAATTATTGTTAGTGTTTTGTAAGCGTGTTCAGCGACGGATTGACACTCTGTTCAGGGTGCAACTTCCCAGCATCCAAAAGGATAAAATCAAAGAAAACACAAACACTAAAGAATAAAAAATGACTATACCAAAAATATTTCCCACAGAAATTAAAACATGAAGCATGACATAAAGGGTACTTATAATCAAGATGGCAACCCTAACTTAAGGCAATGACTAGCATCTACATGTTTCCTAAATGTCATCTTTAAATAGTGGACACAATAAAGTACAGATTATGAACCTGATTATTTATAAATCAAACCCTCTAGCTCGAATTACAATTTGACTCTTTTCACCCCAAAATTCAGAGGTTTGTTTTCAAACTACAGAAATGCACTGGATAAAGCAGAGTGGGATTCCTGCTCTAGTGTGTGGCTTGAGTGCATGCTGGCTGAACTTAATGACCATAAAAGGAGACTTTCCTGTCGAGCTTCTTGAGTAAATAACGAACCAAGATGTGGCTTGACCAACAAATTGTAATGTAACCAAACATGTCAAAGAGACCTTTAAGTATTGTTTAATGAAAAATTAGAATGCCCTTTATTAGAATATTTAAACATAACAGAACTAAACATTCAGCCACGGTGTCGTCCCATTTTGTAACTTTACGATAAAGACAGTGTTTTTTTTTCCTTGTGCAGCTATGACCAAACAGCAAAAGTCAGAAAAAAAGTCTTGTGCAGCTAAATGGACGATAAATAGAAATATGAGGGTTTTAATCTGATGATGGCAACACTGTAACCTTAGGTCAACTTTAGTCCCACAAAGGGTTAAGCTTCGAACTTGTAAGGCTATATGCTGAATAGAGTTCCACTCAACAATGGACACAATGAAAAGCAAGGACTCTTGGCGAGGGACCGTCTGCATACAGAGGCTGGACATGAATATAAATTGGGCCAACCTCGAAAGCATCATTCACAAAATTGAGTGGCAACCAACTTCTGTGATGCTTAGAATAAATGTGCATCACAAGTTCACAAATCTTTATGTTCATTTCCTTCAATTCAATCTTGAGGCCATTTTAACTTTATTTGTTTGAATAAAGCAATACAAAAATATTTCCAAAAAAAAAAAAAAAAAAAAAAAAAAAAAAAAAAAAAAAAAATCTTCAGATATGAAAAAAAAAAAAAAAAAAAAAGGCTTTCGTATATTCATTTTCATTAATCATTCAAAGAAAATTCTAGGACTCTTATGAAGAAAGATTTTACACTGTTACTGTTCAGTTTATCTGCAGATGGGAGGTGTGTACAGCACTTCGATTTAGGCCAGGAGATGAAGTGAGGGCCCTGCACATACACGCACACACACCACTGTCTGCACAAATACAAAGAACCTATCAACTGAGCAAACACTACATGTTTAAAATCAGAAACAAATTAAGTTAAACAAATTGTACACAATACAACCACATATCCATCTTTTAATTTCCCTACAGCTCTGAACACGGGAATCTGCATCAACTCCATACATCAAGCAACTCTACAACCAAGTCAAGTCCCATTGGGTTGTAGGTTTCACCTTGTGTGGCCAATTGAGGGTTTAGTTTTGAGGTGGAGGGGGCGGAGGGGCGGGCGGCATCCCGTATGGAGGCATCCCTGGGATTCCCATCATGGTGACAAAGCTAGGGTCCATAGGTGGTGGTGGGGGAGGCGGGGCATACATCATGCCTGCCGAGCCTGGAGGTGGAGGTGGCGGAGGGGGAGGTGCGCCGGGAGGCAGGGGGGGCTGGACACCAGGTGGAGGGGGCACCATGGTGGGGTTGCCCATTGGCGGCGGGGGCTGTGCTGCAGAAGTGGCGGTTGGCTGTGGCTGCTGCCATGGGGGCAGAGTGGCTGTGGCTGGGGAAGTGGTAGTGGTGGTATCTGTAATGAGGACAGGAAGCAATTAAAACAGAGCAACCGTATTAAAAAACACTAATTGACATGAACATTAAATTAAATGAAGGTCAATTTTGAATTAAACTAAATAAATATTCTTACTCTGCTGCCATGGCAGCGGGGCACTGGTGGCCATACTGCTGGTGGGTGGAGGTGGTGGAGCTTGCTGCTGCCAGGGTGGAAGAGGTCCTGATGGAGGAGGTGGTGGCTGGCTGTTGGGGGAGGTGGTGGAGGTGGCATCATGCCCATAGGTGGTGGCATCATACCTGATAAACAGATACAATTATTTGATAAACAGGAAAAAGAACCAGTTAAAGTCTAAGAATTTCTTACTAAATGGCCCAGGAGAAGAAAAAAAAAAACAAAACAAAACAAACTCATCTTTTTAATATATTTATACCATTTAACACTTCTAGTACGTTGAAACAAAAAAAAACACATCCTACACACAGGTATGAATAACAACACATCCATATCAGTGCACGGTGTAATTTTTTATGCAAAAATGGCTGGACTTGTAAAGAGACTCACTCATTGGGTGTCCTGGAGGAGCTGGGCCCTGACTCATTGGTGGAGGGGGTGGCTGCATCCAGGGCGGAGGGATGCCACTGGGGTTGGGAGGCATTGGAGGCCCACCCATGCTAGGCATTGGAGGAGGGTAGCTATGGGGGCCTCCATGCCCACCTGGGCCACCAGGCATACCATGGTAGCTCCTGTTGTCAGAAGGACCGGAATTCATCCAGGGAGGTCGGTTCTACACAAAAAAAAGAAGGTCACAATCACCTTTTACTTGTAAATCACCTGAATGTGATGAACATCCTGACAGCTTGTGCCCAGAGTTTAACACAGATATGGTAAAAACAAACACTCAGTAATGAAAGCTACACTCACTGAAGGCTGGTTGCCACTGGGCCCAGATCCTCTGGGACCACTGGACGAAGGGTTACCGTGTCCACCACCAGCTGAAGCAACTGGAGCTTCTCCCAGCTCAGCCATTAGAGAAAGATACTCTTTATCCATACGGGCCTTATCCTGAGCTGATTGTGGGGGATCACCTTGCCTCGGGGCGTAAGTACTGTAAATAATAAGAAAAATATGTTAAATGCATGGAGACTGTGGAAACCTTGGCACTACATGTTCAAAAATGGGGACACTGACTGGATGTCTGGAACTGGTCAACTGTATCTTTCAGCTTAGGGAAAACTCCCCAGCTGCTCAAAGAGGAAAAAAAACCTCACTGAGCCTCTGTCCTCACAAGGTCGTTGCAAGACATGGAGCGTTAAAGACAGGTGTGAGTATTTACCTGGTAAACTTGCAGTCAGAGGCAATGTGTCCAGCTCCTCCACACTTGGTGCACAGTGTGGTGTTGGTAACACTCCGAGGTTCTGTGTTTTGCCATGGACGAAGAATTCTGCACAAAAAAAAAAAAGAAACATAAGTTAGTCAACATTCAACACAGTTTGGCTTTGTTCCAGGCCTGTTTATGCTTTGTGTGAGCACTAGGGGTGAGCTGCAATATTCGCTGATTCGTCGATTCGATTCGGAGAACCGTAGTCGCCTATGAACCTCATAGTCGAATGTATTATTTTGACCTCATGGGGGTGCCCATGGCTGCTGCTAAGCATTAGTTTTTACATGAAATGTCTTTGTTTTCGTTATATATATAGCCTTTTGTCAAATAAAATCATCCTAATTTCTAGAAGAAAAAAAAAGGTTTTCTTTTGTTAGAAAAACAAGTGAAATATATATATATATTAAAAAAAATATATCTTTTTTAAAAACCACGCTTATAGCGCCATCTGAATTTCATCTGAATGGTGAAATTTTAACTGATTCGACTATCAGTCGACTATAGGGAAAATCTGACGAATCAGATTCGACTATGAAAATCCTTAGTTGAAGACACCCCTAGTGAGCACATTACATTTCACAAGAATAATGAACCAAAAATATAGAACCTGTTGTCATCTTCTCTGAGAGTGCCATTGAGTCGTGCAAGCTCCCTCAGCTGCATCTTTCTCAGGTCATTCTGATCCTCTGGGGTTTCAATTCCTTGCTTTAGAATATTACGGATCTGTAAAAACCAGTAACACAGTGAGTTAATCATAACCGCATGAGGAACTGACACACATACACACAGACATAAAATGAGTAATACCTGCTCTACAGCTTTTTTAACATTCTCCATGGTGTTGGCGGTGACCAAAGCATGCAGAGGTTCATCCTCTCCAGGTAACATTTGCCCATCTTTACGGCCCACCTTACCCTCCTTCACTGAGCCCTTACCACGGATCATGATTTTAGCACAACATTCCTTCTCAATGTTCTTTAGAGTGTTGCCACTGTGGAGTGAAAGAAAAATGTTTTAGATCTTGCTTAACAGTAAAGGTGAAGTATGACTTTATTAACCCTCTTGAGGTTTCCAAAAATAATAAATTATAAAAAATATATAATAATAAATACATAAAAACATACCGTGGTCCGATAAGCAGTCCAACAAAGTTGATTTCTGGATACTCATCCTGTGGGATCATCACTTTATCACTGACTCTAGTGGCAGGAGGCCTAACAGAAAAAAATATATGTTTAATTTAGTGCATATAGACAACACAAATGTAAATAAAAAAATAATAATAAAAAACAAGTCAAGACAAAAAACAAAAAAAGATAAAACTTACTTATAATCAGCAGGAGGCTTAAAATCTGGGTTAAGTCCAACCATCTCAGTAATGAGCGAATGCCTCTCCTCTTCTATTTTTTTGCGGGTGCGGTACTCGCGTGTATTCAACCTCTTGCCCTCACTGTTATAGATGGGTTCAGGGGAGGGGGACCTGTTGATCAAATGGGAAATACAAAAAAAACAAGCACATCATTAAAACCTTCTCACAGTCCTACATTTATTGGAAAAGCAAATTAAACCCATTCACTTCTCTATTTCCACTTAAACCTTATTTAAATCCAGACCTTAAGGCCAGTATAAAAAATCAAATAGATGCCCCAGACACAAAGTAAAGGAGCACCTTTCATCTAAAAAGGAAAGAGGGGGGTTAATTTTGGTAGAGAGAAAGGGGAAAATGCTGATAACTTTCATTGGGTGATGTCTACAAAAGTAATGATCAGCTAACTTTCAAGACGGTAAATCGGTGATGAAGCCTGTATTTAGGACCCACACATCAATACAGGGTTCAGCCTTATGGTTTTATCCTTTGGGACTTAACAGGGGCAAAACGAAGAGGGGCAATGAAAACAGTTCAGGAACGGTGTCTTCCAGTGAAAATGGAACTATTCCATCGGACCAGAGCAGAGCCAGATCTCTGGAAATCTTCAGATGCCTGTAGTTGACTTTACACTTCTGAAAAGGGCACTCTAAAGTCAGCTTCAATACCTTACCGCTGGGAAGAGCTGAAAACCTGTTATGCTGCATTATAAATTGCTGTTCTTGAAAATGGTTACGAGAGTGGAATTTGGGTTAGAGAATATTAATAATGATTAGACAGTAAAACCTTTGGAGTGCTCTCAAAAATGAACTGCACGGTGGCTAACAGGTTGATGAGAGACTGGGTGAGAAGAGTAAATAAATGAAAAAAAAAAAAATATTTAGAAGCAAGTCTCTCGCAATCTCCACCACCACCACCAACCTGAAAAACGCTTAGAGTTTGTTTTCTGTATTTGGGAATTGGGAAGTGATCCCAGATCCTGAAGTGAGTGGATCTTCTGAAAGAACCTTGTTTTTGGTTGTGCTGTGGAACCTTTGGGATTAAAATCATGCTGGAGAAACTACAGCAGGAAGAGAGAGCTGGGTAGCAAAGAGACTCTCGCTTTAGCAACATTTAAAATTCACTAGAAGGTTAGAGGCTTATGCAAACCTGTGTGCAAGCCATAAGTTAGGGCATTTCAGGAAAGAGTAACAGCACAATCTTGCCCAGGAAAGGAGTCCGCTTTGGGGAAATCATTAGTGACTTTCACAAAAATATGAGCAATTCAGAGTGGAGAGCTTCTGGATTTATTAAAAAAATAAAAACCTAACTGCAAATTTTAGGGGGTCATTATGAAGTTGGTTTATATACAAATTTTATCTGAACAGATTTTAAATGAGATTAAATGTCTTTTTCTAAATACATAACCTTGGGCAAAGGTTTGGGCACCTCTGCTTATGCCATTAGTAAAGTATTGGGAAGGGGGTGTTAAATTTCTTACTAAAAAAGGAATTCATAAAAATGCCAGTGTATTTTTAAGAGACCATTTTCCAAGTGCATTCAATATGAATTGTATTTATCAAATAGAATTTTATCTAATCTTAGAAAATACAAGCATAAAATAACACCAGGGTGCCCAAATGTTTGCATTAGGACATGGTCTGCATTTCAAAAGAGTGATAAGTTGTACTAAGTACTCACCAACATTAGTACAAATGGCTAATGAAGACTAGGTTGACAGGGCATACTTATAACCTAAACAAGTCCAACACCTACCAGATTCCTGATTTCTAACTAAACATCAAGATTTACACTTCAACTCCTCAAAAGCAGAAGAAAACAAAAATCTTAATTAAATCAAGACAAACTGGACTAAATGTAATACCTTCTAATAAAATCCACCTCATTAAAATTTGCATTAGTTTGATCAAATATTTAAAGCTCTAAAATGTTACTCATTTATCCATTTGTTGTACATGTAGCGGTGTACTGACAAAGCTAATTTGGATTTAGAATTTGGATTTTCAAATAAAAAAATGCTTATAGTCAGACTAATGGGTTTTTAATTTTCAAACTTTTAAGTTTACACCAGACATGATTAAACACAGACTAAAATAGACCAATGATTTCTTTATACCTTATTCTTACTGTCGGTTTAGCTTTAATATATTTTAATATAAGCTTTAATTTATTTTGATTACTTTGACTTAGAAGCACAAAAAGTGAAAAATACTGTGACTAGCAACAGTAAAGATTATATACAGTGAAAATTCTTTGTCTATTTAATTTTTAAGATAAATAAGAAACATAAATAAGAATTTGATTTTAAAGTCAAACTTGCATCATGTCTTTGCTTATCGTTTGGCCTGTATAATATATAATATTTAATGTCAAACAAACAAAAATACTAATGGGTACTGAGATGAGAACTGCACGATGTATAAGTAAAAAGCATGATATAAACATTCAGAAAAACTTTAAATGAAGAAAGAGGAAGCAAAGACATGATTGACTCGATCAGAATTCTATCACCTGGACAGATTTCAGGTTTAAAGTCAAAAATTTTAAAAATAGCAGAATGACTTTTTTTCTTTTGTAATAACTAACAGCAAATATTATAATTAACCTTACAACTGTGAGATAGGAAGGTAAAGAAGGTGTTACTGTTTTGGGGTTTAAATGGTTATTCCGACCTGTCCTCAGGATTAACAGGAATTCCCAGGTCTCCTGTACGCAGTTTACGAGTCAGGTCTTCAATCTGCAGTTGAACTGGAAGAAACCAGGTTAGGAAAGAAAGCAAAAAAACAAGGATGGAGAAAATTGTGGTTAGCAGTAAACCAAAGAGTGCATTTGACCTCAGTGGCATAAACTGGGTATTAAAACTAAAATACAAAGAAAGCACAAGAGGTCAATGATTAACATCCGAAGTTTAGATTTAGCACTGCATTTTGAAACCCTTCCCAATAACGAGGGGGAATATAAGTTTAGGAAAAATCTGTAAAATAAAGGTCACTGATCTGCTTTTATCGGTTATACACAGTACACTTTTTCCAATTGATCACAAGAGAAGAATGCTGTTGGTCAATTTTGAAATCATGGAAAGGGTTTCAATATTATTTAAAAACGGCTTAAAGTGGAGACAAAGTTCAGTGAGACAGACTTCCACAAAAAGCCACCAATCGTTTAAAAATCATTCGCCTCCAATCACAGTGTAAAAGTAGAATATTAAATTGGTGTGACAAAAAAAAGGAAGCCAGTCATTAAAACCTTGTTATATTTAAATTAAATAAAAATTTTAAAAAGTCTTAACCAAGTGGCCTGATCCTCGTGAATTTGGAACAACACAAATAGCATGCCAATTTTGAAAATGTACCAGGTTTTCATCTTTACAAAAAAAATAAAATAAAATTACTGTGTATACCATGCTTAAAACTGAGGTCACACACAGGGGTAGTTGTGCCAATCTACTGCCCCATGAGGTCCCAATTAAATACAGCTCTTTAAACTGTGACAAGCAGGAAATATGCAAAGAAGAAGCAAACATCAAATCACTGCCATGAATGGATGTTAAAGAGGATCAATTTAATAGGCCTCAAGAGTGATCAATAACACGTTTTGTTATTGACCGGGGACTTGAGCGCCAACCGAAAGAATAAGTGATTGACATGCACCTTACAGTGTAATTAAATTAAAATAATGCTTTAACATAGTAACAATGAGCTACAACCTTCAGAAAAGCTCACAAACAAAAAGCTGAAAAACTCAAAATGTGAGAAATTGTTCAAAACAGAGTACAAGATTAGTCAGGTGAGGTTTGTAATACACCTAAACACCATGCCTCTTCAGAGCAAGCACCTGGCAGGAATGAGGACATTTAAACTATCATAGCACATTCAAACACTGGTGATGAAGATGGCTGTAGTTCATGTGGCCAATTTGACTAAGACATTTCTTTAATGTTAACATGGACAGTAATGACATTCTACAGCTAAAGAACAATTCACAAGTAGCAGCATCAAAACAGAGATGGTGAGAAGGGCTGCTTTGGTAATAGAGGTTTTGTATAGGATTTTAAAAAGTCATCTGTAATTAATAATCCAATATTCAGTCAAGGAATATGTGATCTATGGTCCCTCAAACCATCGAGATATGGACAGACATTAAAGAGCATCACTGTGAGTGTGACATAGATCACAATACACTAGCAGCATTTCGCATGCACATTCTGTAATGTCTGAACATAGCAATAAATTTCAACATCCACTCTCTCTGTATGATGTGCAAGTTATTATGAAGCAATGAGCACATACTCAAAAGAACTAAAGTAGGGAGGCACTGGGATAAACAGTGGATGCAGACATTATTAGGTAGACAGTAACATAAAATAACTGGTGATTACCTATATAGGCCCTCTCTTGGTCACGAGAAAGCCCAGGAGGGATGACTGTGGGCATTCCTGGGATAACAGTCTTCTGATCAGGAGTCTCACTGCTCCAGCGGCTCTTCTTCCTTTTCTTCCCGAGATCTATTAAAGACAAAAGGGTGGTGGTATAAACTTCTAGAAGGACACAGATTTATCTGAAAGACAAATATCATTCAATTATAATTATTTTTGTGCTAAATATCGTTATACCGTTATACCGTTGCTTTGATTATCATGAAATTTTTGCATTGAGCAAGGTGTGATTTGACTTTAATTTGGGGTCTTCAAACATTAAGGTGGATTTAAAAAAAAAAAACACATTACAATATAAGTGGTGATCACTTCCCACTGATGACCCAAATACTATGGAATCCCGTTTCCACCACTAAGAGGAAAACAAGGTAAAAGTACCTCAGAATTATGACTTTATAATGAAGTCGCACTGGGCTTTCATAAAACACTGTTTACATACAACAATAGTAATAATAATAAGTAAGTGATAAATAAGCACTCTGCAGTACCAGCACACCAGCCACATTACAAACATTTGTGGTCACATCATTACAGTTTAAAGTGCTGCTGCTAAATTACATTCATGGGGCTATTTGGCAGGTGTAAATAGTCAACTCATCAATTTATAACGTTTCCTTGCTCAGCTTAATCACATGATTCGGCTCCAGTTAAATCGTGGCATTTCACAATGTGTGGTGGGCGCTTTTAAATCAGTAGGTCGTCTAGGGAATGTTTAACACACTGTGCCTGCTGCGTATTTAGACATATTAACCATCGGTGCCCATTTTGTAGCAGGTGATTTTGGTAGGAGCGTACAATAAAAGAAATAAAACCTCCAATGTTTGGTAATGGATAACATTTTTATTTTATTGTGTCTACGCACACGACATTTTGCAGAAAATTGATAACAGAAATGTTACTTCTTGTATGTGGAGAGCTGATCTTCCCAACATTCTAGTGTTAATAGACAGAAATAAATAGTAAACTAAATAACTTTGCTGCCTTACTATTGTGAGAGTACAGCGTGAATCATGCGTGAAGGTTATTAATGCATTATTATTAATATTAATAATTGAATATTCTTTCACTTCTCTGTATATGCAGTTGTATATTTTGGGGGGTTTTAAGTTTAAATGCATTGAGAGAATCGAGTGAAGGCGCAATGGCGCGGGTTCAGCAGTGAGGCCTGCAGAGGCTCCTGGATGAAGGCCACGCTGAGTTCACATGCCGCTAAGCTAACGCGGCTCTCGCACGTTTGAAACCTCACGGCTGATACTTTACCTCCCATTTGAGACTGCGGTCCGGACAGAGAATTCGGAAAACCCCCAACAGCTCCGGGAAATACAGGAAAACCCGGGTTGGGCATCTGCGGTTGTGGAAAGTTGGGCATCGAGAAAGGGCCCGACGGTCCCGGAGGAGACATCAGGGCAGTACCCGGTCCAGAGTCAAAGCCGCGCTTGGCGCCGATACTGGGGTGCAGCTTCCCCAGCGGGGTTGCATTTGCTCCCGTCGCCATTTCCCGAGTTGTTTCCTCGCTGTTTAACCGAATCAGCTTCAAGTCCGACTTATTTAACGGACATTCATCAGCGTCTCAAACCACACAACCTACCCTCCCGCTGGATAGTCGCACAAGATGGCGACGTTGAGGTGGACAAAGAAGGTGTCGTTACAGCCCCAAAACGCTCTGATTGGTCCAATGTGGGATCAATATTTACGTTGCATTTTCCTATTGGATGGAAAATTGTTAGTCCGCGCGCTAGGTATGGCTGTGTCCTAAATTCTGTACCCAGAACTGAGTGTAACACGTTCTTAGCTCTAGAACGTTTGTAAGTGGTTACGGAACCTAACCAGAGATTAGCTGAAATAAAATTCTGCCAGGCGGCACGGTGGCTTAGTGGTTTAGCACGTTCGCCTCTCAGCGCTAGGGATTGCCGGTTCGAATCCCCATCTGGGTGGAGTTTCCATGTTCTCCCCGTGTCTGCGTGGGTTTCCTCCGGGTTCTCCGGTTTCCTCCCACAGTCCAAAAACATGGATCAAGTCAATTGAATTCTCAAAACTGCCCCATATAAAGTGTGTCTGTGTGAGTGTGTGCCCAGCGATGGATTGGCACCCTGTCCTGGGTCTATCTGCCCAGCGCCCGAGACGTTCTCCACTGAATGGGCATGGGGAACCCCACCGCGACCCTAATAGAGGATAAAGCGGAAGATAATGAATGAATGAATGACAATTCTGCCAAAAAAAAATGTCCAGAAAATAATATATAGATTTTCAACAAATTTTCTACCATTTTATAGCAACACTGCTTTAAGAATGTTAGGGCAGAATACTTGGAAAAGCAAACGCTGATCCCTTTACTACCCTGCACTGTGGTGGTATTATTGGGGTCATGGCCATTAGAGAACAGAGTAAAGGAAAGTACAGTCTGTACTGTAGTCCAGATATTCTAGTCTGGAAATTGTAGTACAAAATCCATCTTGACGGTAAATAGGATTAATAAAATAGACAAGTGGAGAAAAAGGAGGTGATTACAAACATCAGCATCCATTGTCCCTTGAACCCTGATGAGCTGTAGTTCCTACAATGCTTTAGATGTATTTTAATGGGTGTGCTGAACATTTTTTTTCCCCAAAGTTACAGAATGATCTCTGATTACCATCCAATCCTTTTAAAATGTATTACAAAAAAAAACTGCCCTGTTTTGGCCTTTTGGACTGATCATTTAATCACAGGTTGTGAAATAATTATTTCATAAGTAAATAAATCTATCAAATTAAGCAAAATATAACATGTTAATCAAGTGTTATTACACTTGCAGTTGATATTAAAGACTTGTCTGTAGGCATCACTGATACACATTCAAAAATCATACACTATGATTAATACAGATGTGATGTACATATTTTCAGTACAAAATATGTATTTGTGTCTATATAAAAGTATGTATACAAGTCATACCAGGACATTCTGTGAATTGTTTGACTATTTGGACAATAATCTGTATTTTCTTAGTATGCATGCTGATCATATACCATGAATTTTTGCACACATTCTTTTAGAAAATGTACCAAACTTTATAAAAATAAGTATATATATCACATATTAGGGGTTAAACTTACACTTTCCACTCTAAATGAATACATGGGTCTTTTACTTACTTGACATTCCTGATCGAACAGCAGTGCAAATTAGATCTGTCTTAAAAAATGACAAAAACAATCAATTCTCATGAACTTTGTTTCATACAAACCCTCAGCATCATGCTCAACTTCATAAATTCAAATTTAAAAATGCAATATGAAGAAACAAAATGAAACACATCAAAGTTTAATGTTTTATTGATGACTTCGGTTGAATACAAGGTTACAGAACATTTGTTTCAGGAATTTCCCTGCCCCCTTTCTGGTCTCTGAACTCTCTTAATGAAGGTGTAATAATTTAGATTAACTCAGTAACTGAACTTGTAGATGTTGCTTAGCCACAAAACAAAGATCAAAATAGCATTCTTCAGTCCAAAGCAAAAACTTTTATTTTGTACCAACAGAGAACAGATGAGAAAGAACTAAGGAGGGCTGGTTTTGTAATGTCTTTACAAGTTTTTTTAGTCTGACCTTAGCTAAAGTTAAAATGCTCAATATTGTGCTTTTAATTTTCCTCTAATTTAAACTGTCCTTTAATATTTTCAAACAAAACCTAGGTATGTAACTGAACTAACGAGGGAGAGAACCAAATGGCAAAGCTGAGTTGTGAAATATTTCTATAAAACCTTCACCAAGAGAAAGGATAAATGATTACAAAATAGAATTGACTGTCTATTTTCGACTTCTGCAGGGTTTTCTCCTCATCTCCTTGGGAGATAACCGTGATCTGCAAAAGACTAAATGACCAAAAAAATAAAAATATCCAAATATCAGTTTATAAAGTTTAGGGGTTTAGTGAGGATCATCAACTGTTACAGCAACTACATGGTCTTTCAAATTCCCTATAGCGCACAAGATTCTTGTAATACTGCAAAAATAGAAAACCTAACAAGCCCAAACTAACACACTGCAAGAAGTGACAACTGAAATACTAAGCATCAGGTGGTGGCACAAATAATTCACAACACAACCAGTTTATGATGGAGCTCCTTTCTGCTTTTCTCTTTCCCCTAGAAAAAAATGTCTGCACTGCGTAAATTAGCATAAACAAGTACACAAGAAAAATTCACATGGTTACATGATATTTACTCCATACACAATGCTGCAAACAACTGAAAGTCCAGAATCATTACTAACTTCAACACCCACTGTTAGGTGGTCACACGCAGGAATTGGGCTAATACGCATAGCGCGAACGGTCTGCGTATGGATCTCGCGTCACGTCAAATGTAGAGCTCCGGGGAAGCGAAGGCACGGCGGGTGTGGTGGCGGTGGCGGGCGCGGTGACATGCGCACGGTCATATGTGTATCCTTCCGTCTCAAAAGGGGGCCTTCGAATTGGGCTCCTATCACGGCCGTAGTACGAAGTAGTAGCAGCCTGAGGAGTGGCGAGGGGATTGCGGTCGTACATGTAATGGTTAGACGAAGACGTACGAACCGTGATTATGGTCGAGGGCACAGCGGGGGGAGCAGGAGGAGCAGGAGCGCCGGGAAGTGAGACCGCTTGCCTGTCGTCAAAATGCCCACCTGCGTACGGACGCGCGCGAAACTTTTCGTAGTAGTCCACCACCCCGTACGGATCCTGCTCATCATAGGACGGCCGCCGCGCAGGGTAACCGGGCGCCGCGGTGCCGTAGCCGATGCCGCCACTGGTGTATGCCACCTCGCTGTTGTACGTCCCGCCCATGTTGTAGCCCGTCGCAACGCCATAACTTGCCGCACCATTATAGCCCATGCCCCTGTTGTACCCGGTTGCCCCGTAAGCAGCATCCCGGGAGAAGTCATGCACAGGCGCGTAGTTGTTGCCGAAGTTCGCGTCGCCACTGTAGCCCCGCTGGAAACCGCGACCGTCGTCACCCGTACCGAACCGGGAGGCACCGTATCCCTCTGCGCCCTGGCCCTCACTGAAGGAGCCGTTTTGGTCCAGCGGGCACTCTTTGGACCAGTGGCCTTCTTGCCCGCACCGATAACAACCGGTTCTCGCTCCCATTCCCGGCGCCGTACGCAGGCGGCTAGTCGATAGCTTCACACTCATCAGTTTGCCTTAGAGGGAAAAAAAAGACGGAACAAAATTTCCACGGTGCTTCTTAGAAAAAAAATGACCTAGCTAGTTATTTGAGCCTCTTTTCCAAAGTAGAACCAAACACCACTAGTCAATAACAGTAACACATAATTTACCAAATGTTGCATCTTTTAAAATAAACTTAAAAGTTCAAAAGTATACATAATAAACATGTTATCTAAATATTTCATTATTATATTTATTAAATGACTGATAGTTGGTTCTGATTGGCCAGTTACATTTAGAGGTCTAGTGTTAGTGCTAACCAGGCAAAATCTATATGTCTATATCCAGAGCAAACTATATTTTTTATTAATTAGTTATGTAAACTTTAATATACAGAGATTACTGTGAAATACTCCATCACTAAAAACAGTGACTACACTTTCTTTGATGACCTTATAGCATTATTGTTGTGGGTATATTACAACTTTAACTTAAATCGTCTGACAAGTAAAACAGACATGGGCTACATGATTTGAATTGTTTACTCAAAAAAATTGTTCTAGTACAGCTGGATTAAAGGCCGGTTTTCTCTTTGTTCCACCTGACCTCAATTGTATACAATGGGTCATTCAATTCTCTCCATTAGGATGAACTTGAATTTTTGTAAAGAGCTCTGTTAGTTGACCGCTTCATACTTGTGCTCTGAACTACAGTGGAAAAGAGGTCAATAGTTACAGTACACAGCCAGTTCAGCAAGGTCTACGTACCAAATCTCATGATGCTATTGGGTCAGCAGCCAGTGCTCCCCACTAGTGAGAATGTAAAAAGCAAACAACTACCCATAACACTTTCAGTTCTTCCTGATGACCAAGGGGTTAGTGCATCTGTGGTCACGGCTCACTGCATTGTCATCCTACAACGTTACCTCTGATTTACTTACCCACCTGCCTTCAGCTCTAAACAGAACATTGGAAGGCATACGCATATTAACAGTTAACCATTTAACATTTTGGAAGGCTCATTATAGACAAGCCCTCAAGCTGGGCATGTGGGTTCACCTTGGAAGGCACTGTTGTCGAGGCCCCGGATGGCCTCCATGGCATCCTCCACTCGCTCCATATGAACAAATGCATAGTCTTTCACAATGTCACATTCCACAACGGGACCGTACTCCTCGAATTTGGCCCGCAGTTCCTGATTGGTGCAACTACTACAGATGTTACCAACATGGAGTTTGGTGGACGATTTGGGCTTTCCACGGCTCATCTCCACATTCATCGGGAGACCATTGAGCACATAATGATGAAGATTGGAGATGGCCTCTTCAGCCATCTCTTTACTCTCCATGTGGACGAATCCAAAATTCTTCACAATGTCACACTCTGAAATTTTACCATACTGTGAGAACAGGGAGCGCAGCTCCTCTGTCGTGGTATCTTGAGAAAGGTTTCCGACAAAGATTTTCACCATTTTGGCTGCTTTGAGTTCAATCACACCAAGATTCTATATGGGGGAAAAAAAAACAGTGAAAGAAAAGGTTAAGAAAAGTTTTTCAACAAAAGACAAATTTGTGGCAAAAAAATAAAAAGTGCAATATATAAATATAACACATTAGAGACACACACACACTACAACCAGTTATAGTGATATAAAGAGCATTTATGGGCTTTTCCTGTTTGACTTATAACTTTTTAATACATTTAAGAAAAAAATATATATATTAAAATTGTGATACAGGTTTAGTATTAGGGATTTAATACTTTATTTTGTGCCAGGGATAAAAATAGTAAAATTAAAGATTGAATAATCTAAAAGTACTTAGTTCTTTTAGATTGATAGCCCAACCACCAAGGCCATTTTCTGTTCCAGCGTGCACCCAACGCACAAAGTAAGGCCCGTATAAACGGAGAAGCGTGTTGTGGACGAGGTCCAGCATCTAAAAGATTGTTTTAGTTCAATCATTCTGTAAAGATTCCAGCACTTTTGCACAAATCGTGTTCTGCTGTTTTCTAAAAGCTTTAACATTTATCATTGTTACAGATAGGGTCAGCTTCACTCACTATCTTAAGCGCTGCTCATCCGGATCAAGGGACGGTATTATTTACCCTAAAAGAACGCCTTATGTCCACGATCAAAAACTACATGTCTGTATAAATATTTTATTTATATTCTCTTATATTAAAATGAGCACTTCGCTGAGAGCGGGGGTGTAATGGTGCAGTAAAGGATCACGGAGTGTAACGGCTAGATCTACCGCTAAAGGCTAGCGATATCGCGGGAACCTCGTTTTACCACAAAAAGAACACAAAAAACACAAAATAGCGCTTAAATCATTTAATAAAATGCTAGTTAAGTTAAGCCGGGTTATATTTTAAAGGTTGATTTTGGCGCGGATCGTGACCGCAGTGGAAAAAAATATATATTATGCAACCAATGCTAACAGATAAAGGCTTGGGCCTGGCCTATCCTCGAGAGAACAAAAGAACGCTTCGACAAGAAGTCTATATTAAAAAAAAACCTAATTCCATATTCAACGACCCGTAATAAATCAATCGAAATGTTTCGGTAGATATAATAATGAATATAACGTGACACTGCGCATCGAATAAAACATAAATCCGATTAGTTACGTTTTTTCTCTACCGAACCGCGCTACGGCGTCGTCTAATTACAAAAATAATAACTTTAAAACAATAAGTACACAGCTATCATATTTAGGAATCAAACATAATTGTTTTTTACCCACAAGAAAGACTAATAAAAAATAGAACCGTGGAGCGTTCGAACTCATACCTGTTCGGTCGATTATCAACTTCCCGAGTCGGCCTGAAATGGCGACGGTAAGAGCCACGCGTGTACATGCACACCCCTCACATAAAGCGTGTCCGAAATGGCTTCCTGCTCCCTACCCCCTACACACTACAGCCTCTTCCGTCTGCTCAGCATGTAGTTATAACAAGACATATGACTATAATAATATTATTTCGCTCAGCTGCTCCGTGTACGTTTCAAATATATATATTTAAATATTCTAGCGTGTTATATTGTGAATTCAAGCTAAATGACGTCGAATGGTAAAAAAAATTCAGAACACGCGGTATTGCCAACGTTCCAAAAACTAGATACGTTCTTAGCAACGGAACTGTAATCACTAAATGCAAAACTAGTTTTAGTTCAACCAAGTAGCGTTTGCATGTTTAGTATTAGGTCTATCTTCTAATGTCAGCTAATATTTTAAGTTGTTTATAAGAAAGTGGAGGTTTCATTACGTTATGAAATTGGCTAGTATTATATAATACGTCATGGAGTATTACTGTGAAAGTATGACAAACACCCGAAACAAAATGTGGGCACAAACCCACTTCAGTTAAAAAAAATATAAATTAATAATTTTTTTTTTTTTGAGTCGCCACAAGCCTTAATTAACCAGTGTTTCTAAACGTGTTATTTTGAAGTTTTTTTTTTTTTTAAGTTTAACTGTTATAAGCAATTACTAAAATTGACCACTCATGTGGACAGAGAACTGCATGTTTCAATCAAATCAATGTTTTTTGTTTTTTTTAGGCAAAAAGACATTTGAGATGTATTTTAGACTGTGGCATGGTTACTGGTGCCAGATGGGTTTTAGGATGTTTGTACGTCTGTTGCTACTTTCACACCTAATAGTGTCTATTGTTACTTGAGATTGCTCAATTACAGGGAAAAAATTAATGATCTGCATTGTTTTTTTTTCAGACATACTTGTTAATGACCAAATAATTAGATGTATGCAGAAGGAAGACCACAATAACTCACTGTGAAATGTTTTTTTTTTTTTGTTGTTGTTGTTTTGGAACAGTACTAATAAGCATCATTCAAAACAATTAGCTTGTGTCAACATACATCTACAAAAAAAAAAATCTGTTTCAACCAAAAACATAATTATATTACTTATTAAAGTGGCCATATAGTTATAAAGATTAGATTCTAGTTTACAGCACAGCAAATCAAATCACGGCTGAAATTTTCACCAAAAACATTGGGTTTATTACAAAATATATAAAACAATTCATTTTTGAGGAGACACAGTTTTCTGGAGCAAATGTTACCACGCTTACCAAGGAAATCAAAATGTAGCTTCCAAAGAGAATGTTGTCCTGGGTAACGGTTGTCGTTCTGCCCTCATCTTCATTTGTTTGCAGTTCTGAGAACATGTTTTCTTTTTGCCATTCCTTGCAATAAGTTTGTGAAGCAATGTAGCATTAGCTCACATTAATCCATTCTCCTCCCCAGTATCTTTCTGACACAAATCATAAAAGTTCTCAAAACAAGACTGCACCAAAAAATAAAGTTTTTTTTTCTTAAACTTTTAAATCCTTGAGTGATGCACACTAATTTGCATCTAAAAGACTACTAGACAGGCCCAAAGTAACTGTACAAATTCAATCCAGATTCATGTACATTATTACTATAAGCATGTAAAAGAAACATTTTTCGTGGTGAAAGGGTGACCTGGGAATGTTTTAAAGCTTTATTTTTGTTTAAAGAAAAAAAGCTTAAACATTCAAACAAGCACTAAATGGATTGTCATGACAAGCAATGTTATGCCGGCTGAATTAATTCATTAATTCAATTAAAGATCAATGTCCATATTTAAATGTGGTGGGGGGGGGAAGGGATGCAGAACAAAACTGAAAAGCAGCTCATGAAATAAGCAGTAAACAAAAACAAATCTTTCTTAGGTGACTATGGCCTTGTGTTTAACAAGGCTCACAAAAATAGTAATGGACCAATAAAAATCAACATAATTTCAACCAATGCAGAAATACCTGAACTCTGATCAGGTTAAACATTCAAAAGCTGAGAATGCCTGTGATAGGATATTAGTTTGATCAGTCCTGCATCCGGGGCCATTTTAATCTGTATTGAAGGAGTGAACGTAGTGGGAATGATGCTAAGAATCCCGCCATTTCAAACACCTGTGGAAAGAAAAAAAAAAACTATTAAAACACATTAATTAGGAGACATCTCCCCAAAGCACTTTCATTAACTAATTAAAGTGTATTTCCCTTGTTTTAATCAAAGACTTATTCAAGTTTTTTTTTTTTTTAGAGCAAGTTAAGTTAAATGTGTCTGGTGACACAACCCTGTGAGCAAAACAAAAACCACGCTGAAAGTGCCGCTACGCTTTGGCTCACCTTGGCATACCCGCGGCTTAGTAACTGTACCGAGACCGCTCGGTGGAAGGATCCCTGTCCCGCGACACAGCATATGAGCTGCTCCTCGAAACCGGGGAAAGGCGCGAGCGCTCGTACGAGTAGCCTTCAGAGCCAGTGTCGACTCTTCGTATTGGGCTACGGTCCCGCGAGTAGTAGGAAGAGGTCGCGGAAGACGACGGCGGTACGGCGGTCTGGTCATACAATTCATTGCTGGAAGGAGCCAACTGCATCCTTGAGAGAGAGGAAGAAGAGAGAGGAGGAGGAGGAGGAGGAGGGGGGATGGAGAGATTTCTGTCTTCAAGATACCTAGAATACTTTTCGTAGTGATCGGTGCTGCTGTAGCCCTCGTGTTCGTAGGTGGTCGATCTCTCCAGGTAGGTGCCCATCGGTTTGCTGAGGTACTGAGTATCGGTGCTGTACACTCGAGAGATTCCAAATGTGGGGTTGGGACTTGTCGAGATAACAGGGATTGTAGAAGCATAGGCTCTTGGGGGGAAACTAGCAGGGAAGGCACTACTGGCATAGGCCGGTGGCCCTGTGGAAGGGTAATCCCTGGAACTGCGCACTCCCCCCATGTAGCTACCGTTTTGATTGCGTCTGCAGTCTTTGGACCAATGACCTGGTTCACCACAGATGTAACAGCCAGAAATGCTTCCCATGCCAGGCACAGTGCGCAGGCGACTGGTAGACAGCTGTACGTTTATCCGCTTTCCTTATGACAGGAAGAGAACACACGCAAAACATTGTGAAAACCTTTCACTCGTGTCATTACATCCTAAAGCAATAAAAGAAGCATGACAGTCCAAACGCAGTAAATAAACTGACCTGCTATAAAGTTAGCTACAAAAATGTGTTTACATGTAGAAACAGAAAAATGAAGCCCATAAAAAGACCGACTAATCACTAAGGGAGAAACCCGGAAAGAGTTTAAAAGATAAGAAATTTAAATACCGACTCAGCTACAAACACTAAACAGAAGACCTATACACCCTGGATAGCACAGCTCATCTTCACTTTCTGTGGGCGTTCACCTTGAAATTCAGAGTTGTTCAGTGTGGTCACCGCCTCCATCGCATCCTCCCTTTGCTCCATGTGGACGAACGCATAATCCTTCACAATGTCGCACTCAACCACTGGGCCAAACGTCTGAAACTTGGCCCGAAGTTGCTCACTGGTACAATCGCTGCCGATGTTGCTGACATGCAGTTTGGTGGTGCCCTTGGGCTTTCCCCGACTCATCTCCACATTAATGGCAAACCCGTTCAGGATGTGTTGGTGGAGCTTCTGAACGGCCTCCTCCGCCTCCTCTTTTTTGTCCATGTGCACAAAGCCAAAGTTTCTCAGGACGTCACACTCTGCAACTTTGCCATACTGCGAGAAAAGTGACTGCAGGTCCTCCCTGGTTGTGCTCGTCGAAAGGTTGCCAACAAAGATCTTAACCATCTTTACAGCCGACTTTTTGTTCCTAGGTAGAAAGTATAGTTGCGAATGCATGTTATACAAGTTTTGCTGAGCAACACGTTTCAGATACCACCCAACAGCTAGTCCTGTCCCGATGTGATCTAATGATCCGTATTGGTTTTGGAGGGCAGCACGGGCTGCATTTGATTCCGAAAAAATTCGTCCATTCTTATTTTGCTTAAATTGGTCAGTTAGCTAGCTACTTTATGTTTGTTAGCAAATGTATTCATTTGTATCAAAGTCCAGAGGTTCGGTGGGTTTAGTTTAATTTCATTGTTAAATTAAGCCTGTTAAGGGCAAGAAGGAATCAACCGGCTACGCTTATACAGCCTCAATTCATGTTTGTGGAAGGGGTGTTTTAAATCTATTCAAATGCTTTCAAAACCATTGATTTGGAACCTGCAGTAATTTAAACACCTCAGTGCCACTGCTGGAATGAGAACACACCGACCAACTAGGCAAGGCAATGATACTGTGTGGTGGTATTACTGGGGTACGAAAGTTAAGTATTTATTTATTTTTTTTATTTCATAAAGGACAAAAATAGTTTCATTGTTGTAACCAATCTAGATGAGATCCTTGTCTTGTAATTGCAGTGCGCAGTACTAAAAAAGAAAGTAAAGTGAATTTTTAAAAGAAGCTTACAGAATTATTTAAAGACGTTTGTCCTCGGAAGTGTGTTATGGCTGGGGTGTGTTATGAGGGTGCGGTAGCTTAGGTTATGGCGTTGGGCTATCAATCTGAAGGTTGGGGGGTTCGAATCCCAGGTCCCACTGAAGTTACCAATGTGGGTCCTTGAGTAAGGCCCTTAACCCTCATTGCTCCAGGGATGTTGTGATGAACCCCGTGCTCACCTTTGTAAGTCGCTTTGGATAAAAGCGTGCAATAAATGGCCAAATGTAAACGTATGGCTGGAAACAAAGCTCATGAATGGACTTTTTAATGGGCTACGGGTTGCGCGCACTTGTTTTCAGCGTGTTGATGCCCGAGCTGTGGGTGACATTATGGTTAGATCACGTAGTTGTGGTAGGAAACCGATTAAGCAGTTCACTTTGTCGTTTCTTTGTTGAAATGCTTTAATCTGGGGGGGGGGGTGTGGGGGGGGGGATTGTGCAGGTTGTACTTTAATCCCGACCGAACGAGAGTGTGCGCAGCTCAGGCCCGAGCAGCACGTTTCGCACTTAATTAAAACCGAAATCCAATCCAAAAAAAAGTTGGATTTCGACCGATTACACCAACTAAAAAAAAAACCCGCAGCACGTTCGCGTTCCGCAGCCCGAATGAGGCGGAGGCAACCGAGCCCGGAGAACGTCGGGACGCGCCGGCGACCTAACGCCGCCTTCCCCCGACGGGAGGGAAGTGTGGACCGGCAGCCACGAAATAGGCAGCGCGCGTAATGCGTTCCACGCGTCTGAACCGAGGACTCGTCGTAGTCGTGCACGAAACGCGAGTTTGTAACGACAGACCGTCTTACCGTGGACGCACGACGAAAACAAGCGCCAGCTGCAGAACTCGCGAAATGGCGTCGCCAGGAAGCCGAAGCTCAACACTTCCGGTATAGCGCCGCACGAACGCTGGCGTACCGTGCGATTTACAAAACAAAACAAACATTTGCGCCAATCCGCCATTAAACAGCAGCGAATTCTCCTCATTTCAAACCCGACATCGCAATGTTCTAACACACGATTAACTGTACGACGTAAAAAAACAACCTCGCCATTACGTCGTGGCAATATATTAAAATATTTACGGTAATCCCCGTTCACAGGGTTAGTGCGTGTATCTTAATTAATCTTATTATCCACTTATTATCCATCAAAGCATGGAAATTGGTTATATTTACCTGATATATATTATTGTTGTTGCCCACGCCACTGTAATTATCAATACACAATATGTATTGTTTGATTTTTTTTTATTTTATGGCAATAAGTCTATATATATATATATATATATATATATATATATATATATATATATATATATATATATATATTCATTCATTATCTTCCGCTTTATCCTCTATTAGGGTCGCGGGGGGGGGGGGGGTCCCCATGCCCATCCAGGGGAGAACGTTTCGGGCGCTGGGCAGATACACCCAGGACAGGGCGCAAATCTATCGCTGGGCATATATATATACATATATATATATATATATATATACATATATATATATATACAATTTGTGTAAGGCAAATGGATCGTGCAGGGGATTTTAGAATGATCTGCGAATTGCTCACCCAGTAACCTCGAAGTAAATCTGGTTAACCCGAACGATCTGTCCATATTCTTGTCTTTATTACTGATCTGACGTACATTTAAACAAAAAAAATAAAATTGGTCGTGAATGGATATTTTATATGGTGTCAAAGGTTTAGATATCGAATTTATTTGAAATAAGATAAATTGTGTTAGAAAGCTCAAGTCAAATGCTTTTTTTTTTCTACAGTCGGTCGTCATATTAGAATGAAGCACCATCTATTAACGCCATTGAAAAAGTTTTTCCCCAACACGTGTTCGTGTAGGTTTATACCCTCGTCTCACACTTCTAGACAAGGATTTACGTTGCAGTAGCATTGTGTTGACAAAAAGACGTGTAAACATTATATAAACAAAGTATGAATGTACCGAACTATAAATTAAATAGTTGATTCAGAGTCGACTTAAAGAAACGGGTGGTTAATCCACTTCGATCTAAACCCGCTTAGAAAGTAATGGTGAACACAACAGCTAAAACAAAACCAACGCACTCTTTTCCAAATTATTAAAGACGTTTCCTGCTAATGTTAACAGTACAAACATTATGCAATTCTCTGTTATTTCGCTATTAATTTGCTTTTAAACGTGGCATCGTTGGTCTACCTCACTATGCCACACGAGGGGATCAAGTTTAACTCCATAGCAGCATGACTTGAGTGAGAAATTTATCAAGTTTCTCAAATGTAGGTAAATTATTTTTTGTCTTAACACTGGACATAAATTCTGTACTAATTAAATTTTTAAAACAGCCAACAACTGAGTGACTTAATAGATAAAAATTAAAACACACACAATTAAAAATATTTTGTTTATTTAAAAAGGTCATTTAATGTAACAAGATGCTTAATAATTACTTACCGAACCTTGTTTTAAACAATCTGAGGCATCATAGCACTGTAAGGCAAGTTCCTCTTATCAGCCATTAGTTGAAAGCAGAGGTTAATTGTGTACAATTAATGATTAACTAATTAAAATAAAAAACAAACTACTAATCAATATATTAATTATATACATTTTAGATTTATACAAAACATTACAGAAAATGTTTAGTTATGTTACATTTGTGTAATATTTATCCTAAAACAGGCCTTTTGCATTTAACCTTTAAAGGGCATGCATGGATGAACACCATGGCCAACTTACCTGAGCGGGTCCTGTTACCTTTCCCACCCCCACCCCCCTCCAAAGAAGCAGGTGATGGTTTAAGGGCGCTAAAAATCACGATTGACGTTGGCAGTTCACGAACGGTATTAGGTATTTTGAATCGCGTGGCTTGGAATTAGACTAGACGAAGGACACAATTGTGCCGTCGCAAGATGGTTTATTTCTACGCGATGCATAAGACAAATCTGCATGCAAGTGTTAATACTGAGCTTATTTACAAGCACTAGAACACGACGAGCTTAGACACCCTACACAAGGACGCCTCTGTAATCTTGTCAAGTATTAAAACAAATAAAACAGATTGACGCATTACTGACAGAGAGTTTATTTAAAAACCGGGCCCTAAAAGATTACATCGCATTTGAGGGAATGCCATTCCGATTGAAGTTCAACCTAAAACAAGATACTTCATATCCAGTCGAGTTTATTGCTGAGCTATTGAATGTTTACGTCGCAAGATGCACATGTGTACCCATTAACTGAGACGCAGGCACTCGTTTAACTGTTACAAAGTAATAGGCTTAAAAAGAAAACAAACCGCTTAATTTCACAGGGGGGAAAAAAAGGAATAAAGCACAATGTACACAAGGTTTGGCTGCTGAAAATAGAACTGTCAAAAACACCGAACAGCTTTACGAGGTTTAACAAAAATCTAAAAAATTTCGCCCGTCCGCACGACGATCGCAGTCCAAATAAGCTACTGAATTCTACACAGTAAGAACAAGCAGAAGAGAAAAAAGCCAAACTGTAACAGCTCAAGAATGAGGACGAAACTGACTCAGGTAAAATCGGTTTAAGGTTTAAAGTTTTAAAGCGTGAAGTCCGCACTAGAATTCTTCAGTTAAGCGAGGCGCAGGCAAACGAAACGCGTTCCGTCAGACGAGGCGCATCGCATCATGTGCATCTGGAGACAACGACGACGATCTTGTGGAATAAATTATACCTGGAAAGAGAGCAAACCACATCAGTCAAGACCACTTTCTAAAACGTACAAATCATTTGCCATCTTCGCAACTACTTCCCTTTTCTCCATCTTAAGTAACCAACGCGGTCAACGCTACGCATTACGACTTAAGGCCACATTCACCGATACTACTGCAGCCTACAAATCTCACGTGATTTTACGCACTATCGGACAGCGCAAACGCACAGGTTATTGAAGAGAAGGGCCTCGTTTTAAGACCGTCACACCTCAAAGCTTATTAGAAAGCTCCAGTGTTGTCCTATTCTCACCTTGGGTACACAAGTGCAGAGATTCACTTTAGTACGTATAGCGTGGTGGTGGCGGAGGCACCCTTTCGCCATAGGGGTCCCTGGAACGAGGCGTGTTGTACATTGGGTTCCGAGACATGGAAAGAGGAGAGAGACGAGAGCGCTCGTACGAATAGCCGTTTCCTGCGCCTGCTGCGGAAGGCGGTGGAGCCCGCCCGATGGGACTACGATCTCGGTAAAATGAGGGCGGTGGAGGGGGAAGAGGACGACGATCGTAGGGGTCGAGACTGGAGGGAGCCATGCGATCTCTCAACGAACCAGATGGGGGTGGTGGGGGCGGCGGGATCGGACGACGGTCCTCGTACGAGGAAATGCCATAAGGACGTGCGCGATATTTCTCATAATAATCCACCACCCCGTTACCATCACGATCACCTGAAGCATACCCGCTCCCCGGGAATGGGGGGCGTCTGGGTGGAGGGGGAGGTGGTGGAGGTGGCACAGGTGCATAACCATGTGCAGCTGGGGGACCAAATCGACTCCTGTGAAATCCAGGGGGGCCTGGGGGAGGGTGTTCACCAGGGAACTGTGGCGGCCAATAGTCTTGTTCCGGTGGGCCGTAGTCCTCCTCTTCTCCTCGTGGTCGGCTCTTGGAGACTTGGACATGAATCCTTTTATCTTAAGAAACAACAAGTTACACTGTATAAAGGCAATACACTCAACACAATTGAAGCAAAAGCCATTAATAAATCTGTACCTTGAAAATCTGTATTGTCCAAGCCCTTGATAGCATCCATGGCCTCATCAAAGTTACTCATGTGTACAAATGCAAAGTTCTTTATAATGGCGCATTCTGTCACAGTGCCATACTCCTCAAACAGTGCCCTGAGCTCCTCCTCTGCACCTTTCTCCACATTCGCAATGTGGAGCTTCACCGGACCCTGGTTCTTACCATGACTGGCTTCAACGTTGATCGGCGTGCCGTGGAGTTTGTACAAATGAAGATTCCGGATGGCCTTTGTGGCGTTCTTGCGATCGTCCATATGGACAAAGGCAAAGTTCTTGATTATGGCACATTCTGTGACTGTGCCGTATTGAGAAAATAAAGCCTTAATTTCATCACTCTCTGCCTGTGGCGACAGGTTTCCAACAAAGATTTTCACCATTGTCTGCGTGATTTGAAACCAGAAACTGAAACAAACTGAAGCAAAAAAACAAAACATAAAGGAGATGTTTTGAAAAATAGTTTGCCTCCGTACTAATAGCTCACACAAAGTAAACATGTTGAACCTCAGCATATCCACATGCAAAAATAAGTATAAAAAAAAAAAATCCTATGAGATGGTGCACACACACATATACATATATATGTGTGTGTGTGAAGTGGTCAACATACTAGGACAAACACAAGGTTTGTATCCATCCATGATATTATGTATGTATATTGCAGCATGATACAAGATTACTATTATGCAGTTTCCAATGACTTTATGTACTGTAAAAAAGAAGCTCCCCAACATATGGTCCACAGGAACTGTATTAGTTCGAGAATAATCCGTAAATTAATCCTTTATCCCAATTGAGAACACACCTTTGCTCTGTATATAACTTACTTCATTACGTTAGAGAAACATTACTATACCAAGTATCAGTTTTAGGTGGCGTTATATTCTTATTAGCGTTAGACAATGCAACTCAACATAGCCAACAATCACTTTAAGTAAGAGGATAAAGGCGGGACGAATTAAAAATTTACGGCAACAAGTTACACCCCAAGATCAACGTAAATAGTCCGCCTGCTACGAAAATGGCCGCACATACACAATGAATGGAGGAAGGGCGCCATGCAGAGAGGGAGCGCGATACAGAGGGAGAGAGGGGGAATGGCGCCTGCGAGCTCAGCCGAGCGACATCATTATCTTATGCTTTAATAAATTAATAATGCTCTTAAATTTTCGGTTGCAAAATATCACATCTAAAATGTCGTTTAAAGTGATGCAAAAGTCGGACGGAGACCCCAAACGTTAATTACCGAAGCACACAGAGGCCTACGCGAAACTAGAAGCCATAGCTGCGCGAAACACTCTAAGGTGGCTTAAACATGACGCCTGCATTCATAAATAAAAAATAATAAAATAAAACGCTTACGAACCCTGTATCACGTGTGTAACAAACTATGAATAAATGCGCTCCGTGAGATATTATCACGTTAACAACAAATACTTACCGTTTTCTTTACAGCACAACGAAGGAAAGCAGCGAGCGTCGTCGTTTTAAATCTGATAGCCGTAGTCCCGCCTACTTTGAGGTTAAACCAATCCGAGGGGGCCAGCGTTTACGTACGTAGGCCTCGCCTACTTATTACGCAAATACCGCAAAACACATAGTAGCTTTCTCTTAAGCGGCTCTGTTAAGTTTTGAAAATGCATTGATTGATTGATTGATTGATTGATTGGGGCGGCACGGTGGCTTAGTGGTTAGCATGTTCTCCTCTCAGCGCTAGGGATTCCCGGTTCGAATCCCCATCTGGGTGGAGTTTCCATGTTCTCCCCGTGTCTGCGTGGGTTTCCTCCGGGTTCTCCGGTTTCCTCCCACAGTCCAAAAACATGGATCAAGTCAATTGAGTTCTCAAAAATTGCCCCATATAGAGTGTGTCTGTGTGAGTGAGTGTGTGCCCAGCGATGGATTGGTGCCCTGTCCTGGGTCTATCTGCCCAGCGCCCGAGATGTTCTCCCCTGGATGGGCATGGGGAACCCCCCACCGCGACCCTAATAGAGGATAAAGCGGGAGATAATGAATGAATGAATGAATGAATGATTGATTGGTTTATTTATTGATTGATTGATTGATTGATTGATTATAAGAGCAAGTTAGTTGGCTTTGGACAAATAAAATTTATATAATATCTATACGTGTAGGCGGCACGGTGGCTTAGTGGTTTAGCATGTTCTCCTCTCAGCGCTAGGGATTCCCGGTTCGAATCCCCTTCTGGGTGGAGTTTCCATGTTCTCCCCGTGTCTGCGTGGGTTTCCTCCGGGTTCTCCGGTTTCCTCCCACAGTCCGAAAACATGAATGAAGTCAATTGAATTCGCAAAATTGCCCCATATAGAGTGTGTCTGTGTGATTGAGTGTGTGCCCAGCGCTTTTTTATGCTTTTCTTCTTTCTTTCAATCCTTTCTTTCTTAATCTATTGCGGGAAATTATGACATTGAAGAACGAATGGACAGAAATCAGTTCACGTCCAGGAAGAACAATACAACATTGTGTTGGGTACAGTCCAAAACAGAAACAATCTAATAAAAAATAAACTAGACATCTCTGTACTTTGCTAATGTTTTGTTTCTATGAAAATGTTTGGTCATTTTGATCGACCAATTTAAGTTAAATACAAATTTAGCTTCTGATTGCATCACAGAAACTTTAAGTGCTTTTGGTACAACACGTTCAAATCTGAACACGTTAACTCTGTTATTAGTTAAGTTGTTATGAATGCTCTCAAAATTGCCCCATATAGAGTGTGTCTGTGTGAGTGAGTGTGTGCCCAGCGATGGATTGGCGCCCTGTCCTGGGAGTATCTGCCCAGCGCCCGAGACGTTCTCCCCTGGATGGGCATGGGGAACCCCACCGTGACCCTAATAGAGGATAAAGCGGGAGATAATGAATGAATGAATGAATGAATCTATACATGTGCATGTCTTATTCAAAACTTCATTTGTCCTCAGCCAAAATAAACAATACTATATTGTACTTAAATAAGGCATTTTTTCCCAGCATATATAAAAATATCATATTATATATGTTGAAACAAAATGCTTTATCTACAGATAACAAAAGCAGATATGTAAGAATAAACTATGGAAGTGAGAATAAATCACGTGTCTTGCATGGTATGTGCATCTGGGAGTGGTAAAAGGGGAGAGTCGTAAAAATAGCAGAGAAATGGCTAGATACACTACACTTCCCTTATAGCAAGTTTTGAAAACATTCATCTAAATAATATTTAAAAAAAATTCAGCTTGGTGAATAAGTTTTCAGGATTATTGTGACCCACTAACTTAGAAAGACTTATTTCTATTTACTCCAGCAAAAAACAAACAAAACCACATTTAGATCACAAAAGGCACAATATGAAAAGGTAGTATGCTGTTAATTATGGTACTATGTATATCGCTGTAATAGCCGTGTAATAAAGCTCATCTTTAATCTTTTGTGTTCAAATGTGAAAACCTTATTAGGCACTGAATTTTTTTCATATTTAGTCAATGTTTTAAACTTGCTATAAGGGAAGTGTAGTGTATCTAGCCATTTCTCTGCTATTTTTACGACTCTCCCCTTTTACCACTCCCAGATGCACATACCATGCAAGACACGTGATTTATTCTCACTTCCATAGTTTATTCTTACATATCTGCTTTTGTTATCTGTAGATATAAGCAGTTTCAACATATATAATATGATATTTTTATATATGCTGGGAAACAATGCCTTATTTAAGTACAATATAGTATTGTTTATTTTGGCTGTGGACAAATGAAGTTTTGAATAAGACATGCACATGTATAGATTCATTCATTCATTCATTCATTATCTCCCGCTTTATCCTCTATCAGGGTCGCGGTGGGGTTCCCCATGCCCATCCAGGGGAGAACGTCTCGGGCGCTGGGCAGATACACCCAGGACAGGGCGCCAATCTATCGCTGGGCACACACTCACTCACACAGACACGCACGCATACACACTCTCTATGGGGCAATTTGGAGAACTCAATTGACTTGATCCATGTTTTTGGACTGTGGGAGGAAACCGGAGAACCCGGAGGAAACCCACGCGGACACGGGGAGAACATGGAAACTCCCCCCAGATGGGGATTCGAACCGGGAATCCATAGTGCTGAGAGGCGAACGTGCTAACCACTAAGCCACCATGCCACTTGCATACATTTTCTGTGAAATGTATGCAATGTATCCCCCCTCCCCTGTCACCCTGGCTCTTCCAGCCACCTGTGATCATCCAAAACCAGACATACCACTTTTTTTTCCTTAGAGTATACTGCTCCACAATGTATACTACACACGTCTGATCTAACCAAACAAACCTCTATAGTAACCTCTCATTTGTAAGCCACTTTGGATAAAAGCAACTGCTAAATGACGAAATGCAAATAGTATCATGCCATTTATACAGATGCATGCACAATTAAGATGCGATTTTTACATTGTTTATATTCTGTATATATATTATTAGTGCAATTAAACTTGTCTAAAAAGTTATTTACCAAATCCTGAATTATTTGTTATTCCAATAATCCGTGCGCTTGTTTGCACGATTCTTTATGTAACATGTCATACTTGTGTGCATTCGTCAAACCCGATCGCATGTATGTGACGCAGCTGACGAAATAAATTACAGTAATTATAATATGAACTGGCGGCACGGTGGCTTAGTGGTCAGCACGTTCGCCTCTCAGCGCTAGGGATTCCCAGTTCGAGTCCCCATCTGGGTGGAGTTTCCATGTTCTCCCCGTGTCCACGTGGGTTTCCTCCGGGTTCTCCGGTTTCCTCCCACAGTCCAAAAACATGGATCAAGTCAATTGAATTCGCAAAATTGCCCCATATAGAGTGTGTCTGTGTGAGTGAGTGTGTGCCCAGCGATGGAATTGGCGCCCTGTCCTGGGTGTGTCTGCCCAGCGCCCGAGATGTTCTCCCCTGGATGGGCATGGGGAACCCCACCGCGACCCTAATAGAGGATGAAGCGGGAGATAATGAATGAATGAATGAATAATATGAACTGTATGCGCTGGCTCAAAACTTTTGCAAACTCTTCTCCGTATATAAAGAAATATTACCAGATTTTGAAATTAAACTCATCACTGTTTTGATGCAATAATCACTGTTTTGATGCAATAATCCGACTTCACGTTATTGTATGAAATTCCATCGTTAATTCAAAGCGAAAGCAGTATTGAGCGGGTATTGCGCAACTCTGGACTTTCCGTCACATGACGGTCTGTTTTGTCTTTAGAGCTGACGCAATGTCCGCGCGCGCGCGCGTGTGCGCGAGTGTGTGCGTGTGCGCGTGTGTGTGTGTGTGTGTGCGCGTGTGTGTGTGCGTGTGTGTGTGTGTGTATGTGTGTGTGTGTGTGTGTGTAAAAGTCCCCGTTAGTTGGCAGATGAGCCGGTTGTGATCAGTCGCTGCGTGTTGCGCTCCGGAGCAGAAGGCGTTTGGACCAAAAAGGGAAAGAAGATAAAACAACTTTCGTGGTCTGAGAGTCGAAAGGTACGTTAACCAAATCTGACTACAGCTGTGTAGAAACATCTGGATGCAGAATATGTAAACAAGTGTGAAGTTGTGATTGCAGTGAAGTTGAAGCAGTGAAGTTATCGCAACAAGTATCTTATGATAATGTAACTTTTTTTTAGCCAGTAAAAAACTATTGTACAGATACTGTATGCAATGCCACCCCCATCCCCCAAAACCAGGGCTGGATCATATGACAACCCATATGCTCTATGACAACCTAGGACTGTTGTGAAGAAGGGCTGAATCACCAAGTTAGACTTCATTCAAAGTAAAAGCCTGCTTTAGTAATTCTGTACTGGTATTTAGTACCGTTTATGGTGCACAACATGCACACAATGTAACCGATTTACCTTTCTTACAGACTACTTTTATTTCTTTATTTTTTGTGTTTTTGCCATTAGAAAACATATAATATATAGTGTACGCTTGTGTACTGACCTAATGCAGATTTGTCCCCAGGGCTGTAAAAAGGCGCAAGTTCTTTTTTTTCTTCTTTTTTTGTTCTCAGCATTAGTCAAGTGGTTATCTGTGCATGATGATCAATAGTGTTTTAAAGTTATCTATGGGTTTGCATGAAGGCTATATTTCTGTACTCTTGATTAAAACAGGTCACATTTGACACTGAATGACCTGTTAATTCAAATTATAATTTTATAAAAATGTTTTATTTTTTTCTCAATTTTAGAATTCAACTCAAATATTACCAATTCCTATCTGAGTCTTCGAGTCAACCAGAACAATGCTGACCGTGTCTCAAAGCATGGTGACGGAGGAGACTCCAACCTGTCTCCACATTCACATGTACCATCCTGATCAAGCCATAATGCCGCTGTACAACCAACTGAACCTCAACGAACCATATAGTATCAGCGCCGAGGACCCAGTCAGACTCGGCCGTGACGGACAGACGTGCAATTTTGTGCTAAATGATACCCGTGTCTCTCGAAAGCAGCTTTCCTTCACAGCATATCGCAAAAATGGTAGCAAAGACATGTACTTTACTGTGCAGAACATGAGTCAGAAAGGCAAGATCCTCGTAAATGGATCTGAATACGGTCATCTGGAACGTGCCGACCTGGAAGATAAGGCTTTGCTTCGATTTGGCCGTTACGAGTTGCTAATTTGGAGAGAGCCTGGTGAGGCACAAGATAATTTCGAGGTTCGGTTCAAACGACAAAACATTCCCCCCTCACGTGAAACTGGAATGGATGTGCCTTGTAACGTTCCAGTGATGGACACAGGTCTGAGAAATTATCAGAATGCTTCATTAAGAAGCCGAGAACCATTGGAATCCGACGAGACTGTGTATGTGCAGTAGCTTATCTAAGGCCAATAACAAGTATTTGGTATCATTTTAGAACAAGGACAAAGGGGCTGGTGCTGTTTCAGCACATTCTAGTTCCTTTTATTCTGTTGAAGTAAACTAGTTTTCTTTTACTGCTGACCTAACAATAATGTATTTATTAGAACTAGTTAGTAGTATTTTTGCTATTTGAGCCTGAGGGATAGCCTCTTTATACTGTATATTCTTCCGAACTTTTTAGTAATATTTAACCTCATAAGCATTAAAACAGCGTTATTATTTATGAGACGCTTGGAGGATGTAAGGCACCATGTGTTTGAAAAGTGTTTAAAACACTTAAATTACAATGACTAACATTCTTGAATTCCTGTGAACTATTTAAATATACTTTATGTTGCTATTTCTTTTGTATAATAAATATAAACCTCTTTATTATTGTTCTTTTATGTTCCTTGGCTGTGTGTTATTTTGCTATTAAAAACAGGATAGCGTGTGAATTTTAATAGCAAATTTGGGAAAGATCTGAACATCAGAAAATATATTTTAGCAATGAGCTACTAACTTATTCAGAGCTGATGAAATGCCTTCATAATATTACAATCTCACAGGATATATGACAAATGTACAGTCTTCTCAAAGAAAATAATGTTACATCTGATATTCAGAAGAAATGGTATTTGTCCAAATTTAAAATTACGAGAAACGAATGTTTTCAAAACATGCCTAAAACTGTAAGAGTCATGAGAGAAGAATGTGGGGGAGGGTCTTGTTTGTTATCTGACATTTTGGAATGTCTGTGGACCGCAGCTGCAAGCCAGAGTTGCATTTCACAATCACTGAAGTGTAAAAGCAAAAGTTTTCATTTTCACTTAAGATCAGAGGCATTATTCACACAAACAAGACTGATTTCTATGAATTTAAAAATAAAAGACATACTTGTTTTTTGTTGGACAGAACAACTAAATATCTAAATACATGCAATATTATTGTTTTACACTCCATAGACATTATAATACACCTCTTGTTGCTACTTGGACACGTCATCAGTGAAGAACCCAGGGTCTTAGGGTGTTTCGGGTCTTTGATCTTCATACACCCTCACCTGGGCGACGCAGCCGCCATAACACTGAACAGCCACTCAAGGAGGGTCTGTCCTCCACTAAGCTTTGATCCTCCCAATGTTTTTTCCTATTACATAACAAAAATTTATAAAACTACCACCATGACCCCAACTGTATTTTATCTACTCCTGTGACCTCTCCTTAATAATCTCTGTGACTATAATTAAACCATTGTTTAAACTGAACACATCCTGCATTATACAGCAAAATACCACCAAACCAGCAGAGTGTTTCATTTGTGTAAAGATATGGTTCTTTTTAATGGTGTGCACAACACACTCTAAAACTTAAACTTCTTATTAAAAGAGGAACCACCCTATAATTTGCCAAATTGCATTATTTATTTCCTTTTTAGTTTTCCTTAGATTGTGTACTTTGTCACACAGTCCTAGTTTTATATTATATACAAAACACATAAATGTAGCCTCACATATGTTAATCATGTTTTTGTAATGAATATTGTTATGAAACACATTTATATTTAGACATGTGATCTATTATCCCTCTTCTTACAAATAACCAGCTCATCACAATGGAAAAATAGGAGCACTAAATATTGGGAGACATGGGTATTTTTTCATTACTATGTGTATAGAGCTGAGGAGGACATGATGATCTCTCATACAAAAGCATATTTATATGCCATTAGACAACATTCATTCACAGTACTTTTAATAATTACCTAATAATTAGATCAATTATTAAAACTACTATATAAAGATGTTTGTGTCCTATCGCTGCCCATCTTTGGTTGATTTGTCCAGTATACACCACCGGACAAAAAAAAATCTTTAACTAAAGTGATGATTATTACAACATTGAATTTAAAGTATACATTTTGTACGTGATGAACAATTTAGCTGGAACCAACTGATGGTTTACTGGATCCACATAAGTGACACTATCAAGAAACATCATCTCTGAGTTCACCAGGTACTCGGGTTATTTACTTATCAGTAAAATCTTTTACAATCCATACAGCTGAAATCTGATAACAGTGGCTATAAAAGTGATGTTGTTTAAGCCAGTTACTTATTGAGTACGTCAACACTTCATTTGAATGTGGTCTCTATTGAAAGAAGGAATGTCTTGATAGTAAAACTACAAAAAAAATAGTTTTATTCTTGTATCCATAAATTAAGGCTATACTATAAAGTATGAATTTTTATTTAAATGATGTCACAATCTTTGGACAATCTTAAACTTTTAAGTGATATTGTTACTTCTTTAAGGATGATAAAACATTTGGATGATTAAGGAACATTTTAGTTTATTGTGTATTTTGAAATACACTATATTTTTTTTTTTTACAGCAGTTCAGTTCCTTAGCTTTGTAATAGAGTACATTGCTCATTTATATTGAACAGTGTTTATGATGCTATCCAGGAAATGTGTAGAAATATGAGATATATAGTTTATTATTTACAGAGTTCCTTTTGATCTTGACACATAACTGATGAGAATACTGAATCTTTTGAGAGTAAAACCCCTGTCCAACCTGTTTGGCGGGTTAATAGTTAGCCCATAACCACGTGATAAATTTCTTTTCTTAGTTTCTGAATGCTGCAGGTGCTGACGGTGATGTGAAGATCATTTCCCAGACAGTTGACATATAAAACAGGACCTACCCTTTTTTTTTCATTCAGGGAATGAAGATGGCCAGACTTGGATCCAGGACATGACTCACTGCAGTCCATTCATGCTCTACTTGCCATGTTTGAACATCAAACTGCGTGCAGATGTATATCTATGGAAAATCTATGGAGTGTAGGTAAGACAGAGTAAGATAAGATCATCCTATAGGGCAGAGTCAAGGCCTTGTACTAAATGCAGGCAGTTGCTGGAAACCAATTGAGAGAAACTAGTGGTGGACTTACATGGAATCCTTTGGATTGATTGTACACCAGATGAGCTGCAGAGCTCTGGATCAGCTGTGGAGGCTTTACAGTACAGTCAATTCGGAATACTATGAAAGCTTAAACTAACAGATGAGAAGCCTGAGAAGCTGAAAATCTTGATGTTGCAGAGAATTAACCTGCAGTTTTTGCGATCTGTATAACTAGTTTCAGCTGCATGTCAGTGTAAAACCAAAATTACAGACAGAAACAGCCAGGGAGGTTTTGAATACTTTATTTCAAGGGTGAGATCCTAATAAATGGTATGACAGGCCTCGATCCAAACAGATATGTCAGTGAAGCTGACATATCATCACCAGTTTTTAATTAGTTTAGTTTTATCCTATGATTTATACTTGAAACTAGATTAGTTCCACAAGTTATTTTTTAAAACAAGTGTCAAACTGACCTAAGACAAAGTTCTTAAATTGAACACCAGGGGCGAGAGAAATACAGTTGAACAAAACGTTCGGCTGTCATTAGCTTCTGCTGCCGTTTGAAAACCCCGCATGGGATTTAGCTGAGGTTAAAAATGTAAAAGGGCGGCACGGTAGCTTAGTGGTTAGCACGTTCTCCTCTCAGCGCTAGGGATTCCCAGTTCGAATCCCCATCTGGGTGGAGTTTCCATGTTCTCCCCGTGTCTGCGTGGGTTTCCTCCGGGTTCTCCGGTTTCCTCCCACAGTCCAAAAACATGGATCAAGTCAATTGAATTCTCAAAATTGCCCCATATAGAGTGTGTCTGTGTGCGTGAGTGTGTGCCCAGCAATGGATTGGTGCCCTGTCCTGGGTGTATCTGCCCAGCGCCCGAGACGTTCTCCCTTGGATGGGCATGGGGAACCCCACCGCGACCCTAATAGAGGATAAAGCGGGAGATAATGGATGAATGAATAAAAATGTAAACTAAAAAAGCATTTAACATTCTTGAGGATTTTTTTTATTTATCTAAAAAAAAGATTACGTATCCACTAAACCTATGTATTGTTATCAGCATAACAATTTGCATTGTAATTATTATAAATAAATGAAAATAAGTAAACATTTTAATTCTTAAATTGAACACTGGGTGTCGCTAGTACGTAACCCTTGCAGAACCAAAGGCCTAACGATAACGACCTTCATATGGAAGAAGTATGTGGGTATGAGTGCGTACTTGCCGGATTTAAAATCCCCAAACAATGTCCCATTACAGTTCTGATCAGACATTACTACCGTAGTGTTAAAGCTCCATGTGTTCTACACGAATTGCTGCACCTCACGTTCTCATAGCTGTATGTCCACCTGTCTGTTCAGCTTCAGTTGTTGGATTCTCTACTGTGACAACAAACAGTGGATCTCCACCCTCTCAACCTGTGATGTGGTGTGAATAAAATGGTTAGACGTGTGTTAATAAAGGTGTGATCACACCTGGGTTATTTGTAACAGTCGCTTGATTACTTTATAGTTATTAACAACTGTTTCCACAGTATATGAAGGTTCACACCTCGGTTATTACGACTCGCACGTTTTTAAAAGAGGGGCAATTGAGAGTCACCAGGTAACTAATGTAACCACATCAATTAAATGTGATTAAGTTACATTTTAATATTTGATATTTGCTTTGGAGCTACATGCTTCTCAATAGTTGCACATTTACAGGTTCAAAATGTGAAAGGTTCAAAGCCACACTCTGTATATCCTATTCTACATCTTATATTCTGACGAGAGGTTGCAATCAACTCATGCTTAATCTTAAATAACTGAGAAAATACAAATCAAAGACAAACTAAAAAAGCTAGTTGTTCTGGATTTGTGGTCATTTATGGGAACAAGTACCTAAAATATAATGCATCATTAAACCGTCTCTGAAGTGAATAAATACAGCAATTGCAAAAAAATTTAAGGTACAATACCTCAATTAATCCATCAGTCCCACCACCAGTCCCTTTTGGCAAATCCTATAGCATTTTAACATCATATAACAGTACTTAGGATACTAATCCAAACAAAGCTTAATTAACTAGCAGGCTTATCATATGGGGGTGGCAATCAGTGGTAGATGACCCATGCACAAAAGCAAGTTCAACAGATGGAATGATAAGGTTTTTAGTACACAGTGCTTGATGTTTCTGCACGTTTGGTTTCTAAAGTAATAAAAAAAAAAAAAAAAAAAAAAAAAAAAAAAAAAAAAAAAAAAAAAAAAAAAAAAGCTTCTACAGAAAATATTTGTGAGGTCGGGATGACGGGAAATGGAATCGTGCTGGTCTCTCTCTCTCTCTCTCTCTCTCTCTCTCACACACACACAACACCACAAATTTAAATATTTTCTCCCTTTTATTACAGCATTGCAGTTATAGCATAATGTATTTGTCTTACACATAGCTAAATATTGCGTAAGAGATATAAATGAATTTAAACATAACTCTAATGTAGTAACTGAATTAATAAAATGTGATTTGTTTATGTTCCCATTCACATATTCCACTCAAAATACTGTGTTCTATAGACTCCCCATTCTTCACTTTAACTTTTATTGCAAAAATAAACTTACATATCTTCATTATTATAACCTACACTGGATACACGTAATGGCAAATTAGACTTTGCTGAAATGCAGAACACGTAAACAAAAAGTAGATAGATGCTGTGAATAACAGGCGAATGATGTAACGGAAAATTTTTTTTCCCCACAAAAAATATATTTGGTTCTTAATAATAAGTACTGCATCATAGATACATAGGAATGGAATTATGTGAAAGTGCAACAAGCTTTAAAAATACAGAAATAGAATTAACAATATAAATTTTTGTTTGATTACAAAGTATTTATAGAATTATGTAAATAATAAAAGGTGCGGCTGCTGAAAGAACTTGAAATGTGCTCACTTCAGGCTGGATAATATCCCTGAGCCTGAGACTGCTCTGGTTTGTAATGCTGGCCATAAGCAGGTGGGTAGTTTTGTTGTGGAGGTTGATAAGCTGGATTTACCGGAGGTTGGCTGATTGGTTGGTACGTTTGGTTAAATGTTTGGTTCACAAACACATTGGGCTGTCTGCGAAACTTCACTTCTCTGGCCATCTGACACCACGCACAAATTCTACAGCAGGTAACCGCGCAACAGTCATCACACATAGTGCCCTTAATTGAGACAAAAAAAAGGAAGAATGGTAAATTTAAGAGTAATTTAAAATGAATACACATTACTTTCCATCTTTCATAACAGCTGTTATCATTGATAGTCCAGAGCAGTGGCCTATACATACCTGAAGGCGGTATCGCTCCCTCATAGAGCTTCTCACAGCGTATGCTGCAGGTGGGATCATGGTACCAAAGCACAAATCCAGCAGAGGGAGGCAGAGGCATTCACCAAACTCTTGGCTTGTGGTACACATCAGACAACAGGGGCACCACAACCCAAAACAACCTTATTTAAAAGAAAAATAAATTAATTTCTTTCACCTATCTAATTAAGTACATTCCGTAATTAACAAAAAACAGACTTCATATGTTTTGCTCTTATCATGTCAAATTATGTCAATTAAGTGATCTGAAAACATACCTAAAAAGTCTATAGTTTAAGGTACTTATTTAGGTGTTTTATTACATATCGAGATGTAATTTTCACAGATAAAAGACAAAACTGCTGTTTTTTAAATCAATTATCAAAAATCCCATACCTAAAATCTGTGAAATCGTGTGAATGTAATTTAAAGGAGTTGGAGTTAATATTTATAAATGGACTTTGTGTTTCAGATTGCAGACCTCACAGAGATATGCAAAAATAATCAAATGTATGTAAATAGTGGGGAAATCCCTCAATTATATGATTACCAGTGCATTTTAATGAAAAGTGTATTTGCAAAAGAACGAATGCCATAGCCAGCTGTGTGATTCTGTGTTTAGGCAATGTCTGATATTTCACAGTACTTGCAGAATACACCATCTTACATATGTTTATACAGATGCTATACTCACAGATGCTCATGTCCTCACAGCAGTCACACAATCCAGTGCTCCATTGGTTAGTCTTGGTTTGGAGTGAAACAGCTGCCCCTGGTTGAACACTGACTGTAGTGGTAGTAGTGGCCATTGTGTTGACACAATCTTGAAAGACACACATTCAACTTCAATACAAGCTCTGTCATGTTTTACTAATTAGACATATACTTGTTGCTTTTAGGTTATACACAGAATAGGTGTTATAATTATATAGCGTAGAACTTATTAAATGCTCAAGAATAAAAAATGTTAGATTTATCTGATAACAGGAGTAAGACAAATGTTGTGAAATCAGCTCAGAAGTTTGAGTGAGGTGATTTTGTGATATTCAAATTGTCTTTTCACAGAGAATGGTATGCAGCTGGGAAATTTTCATACAGACCCAGTCTTCTTTTTCTTTACTGTGCTTTAAAGTACTTTAAATTAATGCAGATTACAACAAAATCCGCAGTTATGGTATATACACTTTAATGTTTAGTGAAAAACCATTTACTTTTTGCTCAGGTTAGTAAAAATTTTATTATTGTTTATTGTCAAGAACTTCATATTTTAAAAAAATAGAAGGTTCACAATTTCGAAAACAGGCTAAGAACAAGAACAATCTGTGTGGCATTGTAGTTCATCATTGATCCCAAATACTGTTTCCATGTGCACTCAGCAATCTGATTAACATGTGCATTTACATGCAAGTCACGTGTATGCTGATAGAAGACTGCACATGTTATTGTATTGTACAGGTCACCCTACGACAAAAGAGCTAGTCCTGGCATTTAAAGGAACATATGACATCATCAATTTTTTTTATCTTTAAAATAATCTGTCAGCACTGCAGTGACAGACACAAGATGGTGGTGCTTCAGACTACATTGACACTAATACATGCATATTTTTTTAATGGGTCACTTTTTTTCCTACAACAGAAACTCTAGACTATGCTGCTATCATGTTCAATCTGATAGAAATTGCCATCAGATTAGCCTTAACCAGGTCACTTTATTTCATAAGAATACTTCAATGTTTTCCATTCTGATAGAGCTGGTAATCACATTAATCATTATGCTGCATGTAAATGTTATGGGATGTGGTAGATTAACAATAACAATACTGCTTGTTTTACAAATAAAATATAACTACCTCCTGCATATTCAGTGGAAACGATGTTTTTTAGTTGGACTGGTAATCTGGTATATATGTCTATTTCTTTTGATATATTTTAAAAAATTTCATGACATAAAACCTGCAGCTAGACAGAATAACCTGAAGACCAGCTACAGCACTAGTAATATATGCACATTATATTTTAATGTAATTGGAAAAATAATCTGTCTCTGTCTTGTAATGTCTTATTTCAGGATGTTTTTACTCATAGAATTGCAGTCATTACTCCTGCAGATACATTACATCCAGACAAATATGCTTTTTGATTTTAAAAGGTATTGGTTTACATTAGATCTCATTATCTCCAGTGAAAACAAAGACTTTAAAATAGTCATATGAGCATTGTTGTCAGGGCGGAATTCAGTTTGTCTACAGGGCCAGTTTAGCTCAGGATTATAATAGTATAATAGTAAGACAAAGAAAACGCCATTAAACCCTGTATTTATTGACATGGTGAATCATGCACACGCCAATATTCGAGAATCTCAGCAGAAGGGCAGTATTAATAAAAGTTAAAATTTTAATTGCAAACTTCCCTTTGCTGACTTTAAGATGACTTTTACTGAAACCACTGTGGGTGGTTAAGATAAATAGAGGTCATAATAGTTATAGAAATTGTTTTACTTTAAATTGACAACAATAACAGGATAGTAATTTTACCTTAAGTAGTCATAAGTATGCATTAATAATGCATTACATTTAATACCATTTTAACAGAACTACTGTGCCACATTAATAACAGATCAGCACTGTGTTATTTAAGAAACAACAGTAAATTCTAATCAGATGATACCAGGCAACTAATTCAAATATCTACCCAATATACAACCTCTCCAGAACTTTTTTTTTCACAGACTTGTGAGAAATAATTACAGCCAATCATGTGTGCCTGTGAGCCGCAGAAAAAATATTCACCGCAGGAGTAACCGCAGAAAAAAATATTCACATCATGTAACATTAATTTCAGCAAATACATGAACAGCAGCTCATACAAATGTAGGTTTAGGTGCTGTTAAGGAACCATCTTTGGATATTGGTAATTTCGTTAGCTACTCTACAGCATTTCCAACTGTTGTGAAAACATTTGTTTGTTGCTTTTCATCTGTTCAGTTTCATATTTTAGAGTCAAGTTCCTGTTCACAGTTCAGGTATGCCAGCTAAACACTCACAAATCACTATACAACCATCAAGAGAGATTTTTTTATTAGTATTACTAATATCCTAAATTTTCCTTATACTATCATTTTTGCACATTCATGTGTACCTGGAAAAAACATATTTATGTTGGACTTTTTAAAGTTTTATGCTTTAAAAAGCCAGCGAGCCACTGTTATAGAGGATAAAAACACCACTGCCTAAAATCTATTAATCTATTTGCACAAACACACGAACAAACACATAGAATGGTAAAAATCTTTTGGTTAAACCACTTGTCTAAAAAGTAACAATATTTAAGCTGAATGCATCAAATTCTAAGCATGTAGTGGTTTATATTGCGGTGTTTTCAAAATAAGTGCCTTAAAATGTTGATAGTGGTACTGAACTTCCTGAACGTTGTTCCACAACTTACAACCTGAGCATAACAATCAAAAAAGAAAGATAAAGAGTTTCTTTTCACTATCAGTTTAGGTGTACCAAATTACAGATTAGATATAAACATTTATAATTATAAAAACCATACACCATACCTGCTGGAAAACAGACGTGAAATGTGAAGGTTGTCTTCTCCCTGTGTGTGTGTGTTTGTGTGTGTTAAAATGTCAGCAGGGCTAAGGGCAGGTAAAGGGGCAGGACAAAGAAAGAACATAATCACACCCAGTTTCCGGCTGATCGTTTGCCTTGCCTACATGAGTAAATGCAGTAGTTTTATCAGGTGTCGTTTCAAGTAAACTGCATGCAAAGCTTATTTACCAAGGGAAGCAAAACGTGTATATCAATTATACACAGAGAAAGTAACACAAGTTTGTGTTTTACATTTTGTTTATGATATGAACATTGATTTCAGATAAATCAATAACATTTATTACTTATACTTTATATTAGCTTTTTAAAAAAATAATTTATTTTAAAAAGAAGTACATATTTTTAGACTGAGCTCATCTGGTTGTCATGGAGACGGAAAAAAACCCCTAAAAAGCATCAGTTTTATCTGATTCTAATTCATCACCTAATCATCATTTTGTAATCCTTTTATAAATGCACATCATATAATTTACAATCTTAACCTTTGGAAAACAAATCAGGTAATAGTTTAATTGACGTCCATTATGCAACACCCACAGTGTTTAGCACATTCACCTCCCAGTGGGTAGAGTTTCTATGTTCTTCCCGTGTCCATGTGGGTTTCCTCCCACAATCCAAAAATATGGATTCAAGGTGAATTAGTTGCTCTTAAATGCCCCTCTGTAGTGTATGTCTGTGTGAGTGAACAAGTTTGTGCTATTGGGTGTATCTGCCTAGCGTCCAAAACGACCTCCCTGGATGGGCATAGGCAACTCCTGCCGCGACCCTAGTAGAGGATTTAATGGTTAAGATAAAAAGATGCTACATTATAACTAACCTGAGTCAACACTATTTTAAGATGCACTTTGAATATATATATTTATATATTATAACTCTTCGCTTTAGAGAACGTTTTCACTTAAATGCAGACTTTATTAAACTAAATTGAATCAGGTAATAGTTTAATTGACGTCCATTATGCAACACCCACAGTGTTTAGCACATTCACCTCCCAGTGGGGAGAGTTTCTATGTTCTCCCCGTGTCCAAGTGGGTTTCCTCCCACAATCCAAAAATGTGGATTCAAGGTGAATTAGTTGCTCTTAATTGCCCCTCTGTAGTGTATGTCTGTGTGAGTAAACAAGTTTGTGCCCAGAAATACATTGGGTGTATCTGCGTAGCGTCCAAAACGACCTCCCTGGATGGGCATAGGCAATTCCTGCCGCGACCCTAGTAGATGATTTAATGGTTAAGATAAAAAGATGCTACATTATAACTAACCTGAGTCAACACTATTTTAAGATGCACTTTGAATATATATATTTATATATTATAACTCTTCGCTTTAGAGAACGTTTTCACTTAAATGCAGACTTTATTAAACTAAATTGAATCAGGTAATAGTTTAATTGACGTCCATTATGCAACACCCACAGTGTTTAGCACATTCACCTCCCAGTGGGGAGAGTTTCTATGTTCTCCCCGTGTCCAAGTGGGTTTCCTCCCACAATCCAAAAATGTGGATTCAAGGTGAATTAGTTGCTCTTAATTGCCCCTCTGTAGTGTATGTCTGTGTCGTCACAATGCAACAACCCACAGTGGAGAGGCCAGAGTTCTATGTTCTCCCCGTGTCCAAGTGGGTTTCCTCCCACAATCCAAAAATGTGGATTCAAGGTGAATTAGTTGCTCTTAATTGCCCCTCTGTAGTGTATGTCTGTGTGAGTAAACAAGTTTGTGCCCAGAAATACATTGGGTGTATCTGCGTAGCGTCCAAAACGACCTCCCTGGACGGGCATAGGCAACTCCTGCCGCGACCCTAGTAGAGGATTTAATGATTAAGATAAAAAGATCTTAAGATGCTACATTATAACTAACCGGAGTCAACAGTATTTTAAGATGCACTTATATAAATACTTTTAAGATGAGTATATATATATTTATATATTATAACACTTCGCTTTAGAGAACGTCTTCACTTAAACGCAAACTTTATTAAACTAAATTGAGTTGGAACTAAAAACAAAAAAAAGTGGGATTATTGTTTTACGGTGCCTTATTATTCTGCCTAATAAAATTACAACGCACAAAAGGCACGAAAAGGTTTTTGTTCTTACCGAACGTCTTTCCCAGAATCCGAGTTTTTAGCTCCTATTGTTCCCAGAAATCTCTCGGCTGACAGACTCCTCCTGCTGCCTCGTCCTCTCGGTCAGCGATGGCGCTGTGATTCAGCATCTGGATTTTCCGTTACGCATTTTATCCAGATGTTTCAACTCAACGAGCCCCGAACTGGAGGGTGGAACCAGATTAGATTCACTAGTTTATATTACAGAACTTTTAGGAAGACGTGTTTATGCCACTTGGTGAAATAAAAACCATACAGTAACAAACGACTTACCGAGTTTCTAAGCATTTGAATAGTCGCTGATGTACAGTCTGAAAAGCTACTCACAAAAACACGTCCTCAAGCTTTGTTTTCACATTTAGCCTTAAGTAACAACATTTAAGACATGAAAAATTATGATCATGAATTGTTCAGTCTCTGGTTTAAGTGAAAAGAAGGAAACCTCAACCTAACCAATGTGCAACCTACTGCATGGTATGACTGATAACCAGGTAAAATGGAAACATGAAATATAAGGCTGCACACTATTAGCCCACATGTAGCATACATTACTTACATACATCACGCCCACATGTTTGCTTCTGTTAAGTGCAAACTATTTTTGTTATTTATTAATGTAAAATCAGAATCGGAACACTTTATTAATCCCTGGGAGGAAATTGCAGACTCCCTGGGGGAAATGCAGGAAATTATTTCAACAAAAATAAACTATCTGATCAAATTATCTTGACTGCTTAACCTTAACCAGATCGTGGGGGGGAGAACCAGGAGAGAACGACTGGGCGCAGGGCAGATACATCAAAGACAGGGCCTCAGTGCACACACACACACACTAACACACACACACACAAACACACAAACACACAATTTAGTAAGATAGGGGTGAGTTAGAGCATTCAATTCACCTTGAATCAATGTTTTTAGACTGTGGGAGGAAACCTAAGAACCGGGAGAAAACACGGGTAAAAAGAGGGAGAACTCCACCCAGATCAGGATTCAAATCTTGATCCCCAGTGCTGAGAGGCGGACATGCTAACTGCTACACCATCATACCACTCACAACAACACTCAAAAGTTATGAGAAAAGAAAGGTGATGAATTAAATGGAAAAAAATTTGTTTATTATTATGTTTAGTATTTGCAAATCTGTTAAGTGTCTGGTCTAAGCCTCAAAAAAACGTACCAAGGCCAGTTTTTTTGAGAATCCTAACCTAACTAATATGCAAACAATGGCATGGTTTGACTGATAAAAACCAGGTCAAATAATCCCATTTGTACATACTGGATAACAACATAAAAGCAAATGCTGCACACTACTCACCCCACAAGTGGCATACATTGTTTAAAATACATGTTTGCTAGACTTGTGACACATGACATTTGTGTAGTATGCTTTAAAAATGCTTTAGAGAAAAAAAATGTTTGCACTATATATTCATTACATTGAATCAACACTATATCACAATATTAACATTTTGGAATTTACACTAAGCTCCCTAACATTTTAATATTATTAGTATTGATTAGATTTACAAAATGTGACTGCAATTAAGTTTATTTCAGTTGCAAGTTGTAGCAATACAGACGTTCAAAGCAGGAAACGATTATGCAAAGCGCTGAGGAAATAACACAACCAACTAGGAAATAATAACTGATAAATTAGGTAAAAGGCTATGGATTTCTAGCATTAAAATTTGTTTGCAGCAACTGAATCATTTCAAATGACAAATACTGAATGTTTGTTTTAAATGCATTATTTGATGTACTTTTTACAAGTTAAACAAGATCCTTGAGATGTACAGTAAATATAATGTCTGTGTTTTGCTTTATTTGAAATACTAAAAGCATTAAAAAGGCAGTGCTCTGTTGTCATTGCATATTCTTGCTTTTTCAAATGCTTGTTTGAAGGGAGGCACAGCATTATGTAAATTTTTACCCCATTGACCTGTTGCTCAGCAGTCCCATCCCCCTGGCATTGCATTGCCATGTCAACTGTTTTCGTGAAACAGGGCAGGCACAGATGCTAATTTAACTCCATTTAAAATTCAGTGTCATAAGCATTAAAAAAAGCTACATGATTAAAATCTCTATTTTAAGATTTATAAAATACACACTATAAAAATGTTATTCAAACCTTTTAAACTATTAATAATACAAAATTTAATTAATGTTCATTAATTAAAAATGAACTGTATATAGGCAAACACTTCTGCATATATAGGTCAGCAACACCTCACAGGAAAACCAACAGGAAACATTTTTTTTTTTGTAGACCCTACTACATTGTTATCAAATTGAAAGTGTCTTATGTTTTTTTCAATCATCTGTTGTTCTTCTGTTAAAATAGTACAGAATGTTGTCTTTAAAGTGTCTTCTGTTTCTTCTTCTATTCATTGTGCTCTTCCTGGTTTATGTCAAATGCACTGAAATAAAATGTGCTGATGTGTAGCATGGCTTTAGAAAAACCTGTTAAACTGCTAACAACATGCTGCAGGATGTAAAGAATGTGAAGTTTTATTTTGCGTACAATTTACAAAGCATTGAATTCAAATGCATCTACAGTTTCAAGCTTCAATAGATCACCTTGTGTTTTTGTAGTCTGTGAGACTGCAATAATACACACTCTATTTTTCTCCTTTTAACCCTCTCACCTTTATACAACATACATTTTAAGTATGACCAAATAAATCAATAGATAAAATTTGGTGGGTTTTTTTTGGCTACAGTCTTTTTATCAGCCGTTTTTGTACATAAGATATGTTCTTACCTTTCTTTCCATAAGCACCTCTCATCTTCACATCTTTTGCCTTATAGAAATGTGCTTACATTATTTGTAGAAGTAAAATTTCACTGTAAAAACTGTAAAACAACAGGTAGGATTGTTAGAAAGATAATAGGAGCCTGGTCATATTATGCTGTGGTCCATAGAGACAATCCAAAAATAAATCTGAGCCTAACAACAATAACAACACTTAAGACAAACAGACTTGATATTGTGTAGGACAGTGACACCACAAGATTTCAGGTATGATTCAAGTTTTAATTTTTACAATAATCAGGCAAAATATAACTTGGCATTTCCAAGCAGGATTTGGAATTACTTTTTGTATATTGCATCTAACAAATCTATACAGTTTACTTTCATAGCACTAAATGTTACCACATGCCTACTTTGTTGTATAGTATACAGTTTACTTTCTACCATGTTTTGGAAACTGATGTAAACGCAAGTAGAACATACTAATTCTGTGCATACAGTGTTCACCTTTTTGGAAATCAAACTCAGGATATTTATACTGTGTTGCAACAAAGATCCTCTGATTTGAATACTACTCTGTGGTTTCACATGCATGCACACACAACACCAAAAATAGAACATGTGAAAGTGTTTTTATCTAAAGAATCAAAGCGCAATGCAGTGTAATAAAATGCTAAAGTTCAATACAACATACTTAATCTCTGAAACCGACTGTGCTGACGTGGTTATGACCTCTGAACTAATTTATTATCATACTATAAGTTCAATAAAGAGTGGGGAAGTATATTTGTTATGTCCTACCTCACCAATTGCACCCATCATCTTACCATTTTTAATAGCCCATTGTCCAAGATACAATCAGATTAAAACCTTGTTTAGAATTATTGTGAGGAAACAACTTATGGAAACATACACGTGTATATATATATATATATATATATATATATATATATATATATATATATATATATATATATATATATATATATATATATATATAATATAACATATACTGTATATATATAATGTTTTTGTTTTTAAGGGAATATTTTTCCAGAACAGAGATCATTCTTGTCCTGTGAAGTTTAGTTCCAGTTTTTCATTGGTAGAAAACTGGAGGGATGCAATTTAATAAGTGCCCACAGGTAGCCTTGTGTATGTCATTATTGGTTCTGGTCCACAAAAACGAAAAAAGTAAGTACATTTTTCTGAGTTGGGCCTGGCTTAAGGGCCAACAACAAAATAATTTATGAACTCTGGGTTTAAACCCTAAATCTTCGAAGTTAGAGCCTAACACCCTAACCACTGAGCTACCATGCCTAAGTACTTTGTTATATTGAGTGTGTGTGTGTGTGTGTGTGTGTGTGTATACTGTATATAAATAGGATGTCAATTTTCCTTACTCTACCCACAAAATTACTGAGCTCAAAAGAACCTTTAAATGGTATTTGTGTATTTAGTTTGCGGTATTTGATTAGTGAATGGCTGATGGATAAACCTATTTTGCATCTTTGGCTAGTTGCAGCTTAATTGCATTTAAAGCAGGTGGTTCTGTATGAGATGGGAGTGACCCATGCAGCAAATATCACTCAAGAATCTTTGTGATCTTTTATTTTAATTTCCAGCTGTAGGTATGAATTCTGCAAGTACAAAAAAGGAAATTGTGTTGAAGATGTGAGGAAACAAATAACAAAAATGTATGAATAAATCTGTAAAGCTCGTAAAAAATGCACATAAGGTCTTCATCAATAATTCTTATGGGGGAGTAGAAGTAAATAACTGGATATAATAAAAAAAAAAAAATAAATAAAATAAAAAATATATATATATATATATATATATATATAAGTAAGTGTTCACTTACATTATCATTGTCAATTTGATACAAGCATGATGTTAAATTGGTAAATATTGGCATACAGGAATTACTGGGCCTTAATCCATTAGCCTACAGGTTGGTAAGATATGTTTACCTGATTAGCTGATACTGATTTCTTTTATCATGAGAAATCCTCTTGGACAAAACCTGGAACACAAAATATTATGACAAAATTATTTTCCTTGCCTAAATACAATTCTTCATCAAAGGTAGCAAGCATAAAATAGTTTTCTACAACTGGCATAGACTACCCATGAAAACAGACATTTTTATGCTTTACTGGGCGCTCACACTGACTACATTTGCTAGGCAAATCAGCCTGAATCAAACATTTACAAACACATGAGTAAAACAGAAACTGCAGATCGTGTTGGTTACTCAAAGGAAATACTGCGGCAGTCAACAAACTAAAACTCAGGAAGCTGCCCATGTAAAGCAGCCATCAGCAACCCAAAAAACAGTGAAAACAAACCTCCTTACTAAGTGGAGTAGATCAGGTTTGTTTTATGCAATTTTTTGTTGCTATATTAGCTTCAATAAGACATACTGTAACCTCAAAATATACAAAGGGAACTCTAATATAAGGGGTCTTCATTGCCGCTGCCTGAAACCCTGGTTTACAGTCACATTGCAGAACAAATGAAAGCTTTTCCTAAGTTGTTGTCAGCTGTGATGCATTACATATAAATAAAATAAACACTTATACTCAAATTGAAAGATTACAGAGAAATAGTTCTTGACTTCCAGTCAATGCTTGTCTGCTTTTAGTGGCACAACTCAACATTGCATCAACTCCTGAACAATAGAGCAAGAGGGAGGGACACGAGAATGTCTGAGCATTCACTGCACACTTAATGGCTATCCTTGAAACTTGTTTAAATTGGTTGACAAAGGACAATCATAAAAGCAGCATTGAAAAGATCGTCATTAAAGAAATCCAAACCTTTATATCATCATTTGTAAACATAAGTTATATACACACACACACATATATATATATATATATATATATATATATATATATATATATATATATATATATATATATATATATATATATATATATATATAAAATCTGTTAAATTGTGATGAAAATATTTCACACATCAAGAATCCATTTGTACAGTAAATATGTTTTAAAGACTTTGCATTTATTTCATTCGATAAGTAAAACTGTATAATCGTCAGGCAATTATACGTCCATGTAAAATTATAAAGGGACTTACCATTGTATTTATACATCTGCTGCCCTCTGCTGGTGAAATAAGGCCAAATCTACACATCTACACCAGTGCATGGTGTACAGTACACTACCAAACCCAGTCGACCTGTGATATAATCAACTAGTGTTGTAATATAGGGTTGCTAAAAACGTGCATGTGATATATATATATATATATATATAAAAAACATATTTAACACGAGAACTACTGTAAAGTTAACCAGAGGCTAAATATTAAAATATTAGAGCGCACCAAAGAAAGACTATAAATCTAATTCTGAAGTTAGTCACGTAAAAAATGTCCTGTTTTATTTACATTGGAATAGACAACTGTTTGTATCAGTTTGTTATGATACAACTTCTCAAATACTGTAGGTTTTTAAATTAACATTGATTTTGTTTAATTTCATAATTGAGGACTTCATTTTTAACCGAATGGCTGCAAAGGACAAGCAAACGCAACAAAACACAACTCAATCTGGTAAATGTTTCACTTTCATTTTATTTATTTTTTGCTAGGATGTGAAAAGTACAACCAAAAAAAGTTTGAGAGCAGAAACCAAGGTGACAGTAACATGATCCGAAGGGAGAAGAGGATCTCCCATTTGCATTTTATTAATTTCTTTTTGACAAATCAAGAACACGACAGACAACTTGTTTGGTTCAGACACCACGGCTGCCTGGCCTCTGAGGCACACGGACAAAAAGTTTACCTCGACACGAGACGCAGGAAGTCTAAACTGTGATGTGATAACACTGGAGTGTACTGCACATTCACATACACTTTCATGTGCACAGGTGGGGCTCTCAACACTTCTGAGGCTGTGCTATTCCCAAAGCAACGTGCCTTTTTTATTCACCCTGGTTGTGTACGACCCAATCTGATCCAGTAGAGGGCATCACAAAGAGTCATCGCCTTACAGATCACTCAACAGGCACAGTGTGTATAATACCACATTGCATTATCGAAGCCACAACTGGGTGCATTTACTTTTAGTCTATTTCCCCACATGACCACTTTCGACACTTCCTCCTTCAGAACCAGCGGTGGATTTCAGGGTGGTTCGAGGCACTGTTTGCTCGGATATCAGTTCAGGATAGAATGATAAGCATTCGGGTCTGGCAGGTGAGGCTATTCCTGCTGCAGCTGTGCGAGCTCTTGACTCCATATTATATTGGATACGGCTGCATCCCCTGACCCCTCTCTGTGGGGTCGACTCTGAGACCATGTAACAGTTCTCCCAATTTATAGTCTACGGTTGAATTGCTACCAACTACACATGAACAAACACACTCTCACACACACACACACGCACAAAGGAAACGCTGTCCAGTTCATGACATCTACCACAGTTAAGTGTTATCTTAAAGTCTTACCTTTGAGTTTGGCATTAGTGTTTTATATTCTTTCCTGTTTTCCCTTTCCAAGACTAATACTGCCCTTTCTAAAGAAAAGCAAACAAACAGATACAGCATCTTTCGTTCCAAAACCAAAACAAACACTACTAAACTTTTTTTTCTTTTTCTTTTTTCAAATTCAAGGCACAATGTCTCCATTTGCAATCTTCTGTTCCTTTAATCTCAGAGTACAATCACCTTAACTACTGTTTCACTCAAGATGCTCCCTCAAGCTCATCTCTGGGCTAGCTCCATCCCTGGCCTCTGCCGCCTTTTTATCCGAGATCTGTTCGGGAGAGTGATCGATCGATCCCACACCAGTGGAGAAGAGAGAAAAAAAAAACAAAAACAAACAAAAAAAACGAAACAAAACGAATAACAAAACGACAACAGTGATAACAAAAAGCAAACCACTTGTTCAAATCAAAATGAATCGTCACGTCCTGTGTTCAGTTATGTCAGATTTTGGAATCATATCCACCAGCTCTTTTTAGGCAAGCTTGTCTTAAATATGCACTAAGTACTGATAGATAGGATAAACATACACTGTTACGTGTTTAAGTAGATGCGTCTTTTTTTATTATATCTTTTTCTCCTCAATCTTATATGAGTTCAAGATTTTTAGTCGATTTTCACTTGTCTGTTTAAAGGTTTACGTTAATGCAAGCAGGGACAGATTGCTGTAGTGTCTTGCTCTAGACAAAGGTCTTGAGGGGTGAGCTGACGTTCGCGTTTTATGACACGCCATTCACCAGGGTCACTGCCTCCCCGGGTGATGCCACACCATTACTGGGGGAACGCTTGGAGGGTGCATGCTCTTCTTCTTTGTTTTCACTCGTCCCATTCTCCTGTTTAAAAAAAGTGTTATATTAATGGCAAATTACATATATATCCTAGTATTATATTGGGACACATACCCATTAACCGTGCAACTATAATTCACCCCCAACCATACATCAATGTACTTGCTTTGTGCACATGGACTTGAACAAGGGCCTTCCCCAAACTTTCGGTACGTACCTTGGGAAGGGAGGCAAGTTGCAAATCTTCTTTCTTCACTGGAAGGTTCTGTCTGCTTTGAGATTCGGCTCGAGAGATGAAATCGGCAACTGTAACTGCAATCAGCCCAAAAAAAAAAAAAAAAAAACTTTGACTTGAAGTGGTAAATGAATTTAACACAATTAATAGTTAAACACCCTTTTATTCTAGTTTATATTTTAGTTCAGGAGTGTCCAAATGGCTCTCACCTGGCTGTCGGTCGCGGCTGGCGGATTCCCCCTCAGGATGGTTGCCACGATTACGGCGGCGACGACTTCTATTGCGCCTCTGAGGTTTACCTTCATCATCTAAAAAGGTGCAGCACAATTAACATTATCGCATTGCAACTCATGTTTCAGAAAATCTGTTTCCATTAGACATGCTCATCTTACCCAGTCCATTTTCACTGGTCGCCGCCTGGCCGTCTGATTCATTGGCAGCATCGATAACACTGGGCTCCTGATCGTTACGGCGGCGGCGAGAACGTCTTCGTCGGTCGCTGCCACCCATGCTCTCACTGGCATCGGTGTCTGCACCCTGGTCGCCCTCACCCTCCAGCAGAGAGTAGGGATTGCTATCAGGATCTTTCAGAACTGACGACAAATCATTTCCTTGAGTTGACAGTCTTTAATAAAGCTTATATTCAAGCTGCACCCTTAAATACGAATGCAATTTTAGCAAAAACAAACATTAAATGTTCAAATAAGCAAAAATCTGTGAAACCTGAGCTGATGGTGTTGGAGTTGCGTGCTTCTTTGCCCCCTCTGCCTCTGCCCATGCTGGAGCCTCGTCCCCGACCACCTCTTCTGGAACCTCTATCTTCAGGACCCTCTCTTCGAACCCCTCTGGGCCTAGAATCTCGCTCACCTAGATCCTCCGACTCTGACGCATTGGACAGCTCTGAGTTTGTTCCTATACAGAGCAAACAGTAAGTTAAAAACAGCTTTATCTAAGCACAAGCATGCAAGTCTAAGAACAAGAAATGTTTTTTTTTAAAAAAGATTGACTCGTCCCTATAAGAGTCTATCTGGCACTTTTTTTTTTTTTTTTTTTTTACTTCTGATCATGTGCAGCTAATAAATAGTTTGCAAATCCTCCACAATAAACTTTGCATGTTTAAGTTACCACCATGTGACAATTTGGGAACTATGACTCACATTTGAATGATGCACAGTAAAGACAAATACAAGTCATCAACTTAAATTGAAGTGTAAGACAGGTAAGACCATAATATATAATATTTGTCTCACCATAACCAGAGTACATGTTGTTAGCCTTGCGTCCGCGGCCTCGTCCACCGTATGTGCGGGAGGTCTGAAGAGAGTTGCTACTCTCGTCTGTCATGTAGCCTCTTTCACGATCGCCGCCACCCCCGGGTGGTCCACTGCGGCTCGGTGCTGTCCGATAACCCACACCTATCTGCCGAAGTTGCTCATCGATCTGCAGTCGCTCCATACGCAACTGTTCCACTTCCTACCAGTGACAGAGGGAACATAATCAATTGCCGTTACTCTGCAGACCATTTCATTATGTATTAAAAACGCCTTTTAAATTAGTGCAGTGTAATTGGATTTGTTCATTTGAACGGTTTTGGCAAACATTGATTTCATTCAGTCATTATTATTATGATTTTTTTTATATTCTGATTTTGTCAGATTTGAATGACAAAATATGTAGTAAATTAACTAAAAACAGGATAAAACTGCAAATAGGACAAAGAACATCTTCAGAAATGCAAAGTGATTAAGTATCCATTAAAGTGAGAAGATGTCATCACAGAATGTGACAGCTGCTTCATTCAAACAGCTGAAACTTGGATAGGGGTAGTGGGGGCTATTCTAAGTGTCTTACAGTCATGTAGCCTGTAATTCCTCCACCTACCATCACCTCTTAAACTACCCCTCTTGGCAGGGGGATAAATGCTATTTTTAACTAGTGGTGGTGGTAAAAAGAAAGGAGGTGTGATCAGCAGCATTTCAAGAGAGAAGAGGTGACCAATTTAGAACATCCTCCATTTCAAAAACTGCAGCGAGCCTAAAATGGCCGATAGAAATTTCACTATTAATATAACTACCTGCCGTTGACTTTGGTCTGGTCTTCTTGGCTTATATACACCTCTTCATAAAACTGCTGAGACGTGGGTATAATCACTAAAAATGGTAGACTAGTCCAATTAACCTGCTCTGAGTAATAAAGTGAAGCTTATTCAGCCTTTACACTCTATAATGTGGAACATGATAACTTAAAAGTGCTGAAGATGAAAGATGAAAATAAGTCTAACCTGCAGGTAGGCCACATGGTACTCCAACAAGGCTTGGGCATTGCTGATGTTTTCTTTGGTTCCTACAAAGATGAAGGGAACCATACCCTGTGTAAAGAAATAAGAATACAGGATCAGGATATAGCATCACTGGAACAATAAGGGTTGAGGGGTTTGCTGAAGGGTTAATTATGTGCTCGGTGTATAGTGTATATAGTCTGAAATCTGCTCAGTACATTGGACACAGTAACAGGTTTGGTTGCCAGAAATTTCCAAGAACAGGGGGTGTCAGTTGTCCTTTCAGGCCCCCACTTGCCTACCTCCTCTCTGGGTAGCTTTTTGTCATTATCCCCTTCGATTCGGACTCGCACCACACCTGATTTGTCCACAATCTCCTGGATGATTTTGCCACTCTTCCCAATGACTTTGCCTGCAAAAAAAAAAAAAAAAAAACAATAAAAAGTCATTACATTACATCGTTTTGCAGATGCTTTTATTTAAAGTAACCTAGTATCTGGATTTGAAGGTTGGGGTTAAAATGCAGGATAAGCCATAAGCATCTCTGGAGCAATGAGCGTTAAGGACCTTGCTCAATGGCCCACGATTTCACCTTGGAATGGAAGCAAATCAGCATAATATATAATAATATCAACAACCTAATATTATTTAGGTTGTTGATAAAAAAAACAAACAAACAGATAAAGTATTCTGCTATTTTAAAACAACTCGCACTTACCTACAAGGTTCCTTGGAACCTGAAACGAGTCCTCCTTAAATTCCAGATACACTCTGGCCTGTTTCACAGCTTCTGGGGTCTTAAAGATCACAAGAAATAATGTATTAACATAGTTCACCTCACTTATTTTGTCTGTGCAAGTGTAATGTAGTAAACATGAGAATTCCTGACTGAATATGTGAATTAGCCTTAATATAAAGTTTACAAAAAAAATTATGTAAGTCATGTTCGGCAGTTTAAATAACAGAAAAATATATTTGTCTAATGGCTTTTCATAATGTGGTTTTCAAAATATCATTACTGATATATTCAATGTTGGAATCAGTCATTAGATCTCCAACATTACGGCATTTTTTTTTTTTTTTTTTCATACCTCTCCATAGATCCTAAAGGTACAACTCTCCTCCTCAAGTTCAATAGCAGTAACACCTGACACCTTGCGGGCCTGCTGGATGTTGGCACCATGGGATCCTATCGCCAGTCCCATCAGATCCTCACGTACTCGCACCTCCTCCTGATATGCTGAAGCCAGCTGTTTACTTGTCTGGAGAACATAATTTGCATGCGTCTCTCAATATGAGCAGTTTTTTTTGTTTCAGTCAGCAGGACATTGAAGTGGGTCAGTTAAAGTTTCACAAGTTCAAGTAAGAAGAGCACAAATTACATGTTCTTTTTTTATTTTACCTAGAGTACTAACCTTTATGCCAATAAATTTGAAGATTAATGAACAGATTACAGTTCTCATGGCTTATGACTTATTGCTAAAGCCTCTGGACTGAAGTCAATGAAATAATTTAATGAAAAATTCTATTGTTTAAAACGAGTGACGTGTGCATGTACCTCAAGGTGTTTGGTGGCCTCTTCATTTCGGGACATAAGCATAAGCTTGGTGCGAATGCTGCGGAAGTGCATGTCACTCAAAAGACCAGCACGTTTCACTGTGGAGTCATTTGTAGACTAAAAGGAGAGAGTGTTTGCCACATTATTATTGTGCACTTGGGTAGAAAAACTAGACAGGCAGAGGTCGACAGTGGCAGACAGGCAGGCAAAGAACGACGGTGCCAGACAGGCAGAGACCGATAGCGGCAATCAGACAGACATCAGAAAGCAGATGGACAGGCAGAGACCAACGGAAGAAGACAGACAGACAGACAGGCAGAGAAAGACGGCAGAAGGCAGGCAAGCAGAGACAAACAGGTAACAGAGAAAAACAAAGAACGTTTTACATACCAGTGCAATCAGTTCATTTGTGGAACTGTTAAAAAAGACACAGTTGGCTCCGATTGCTTTCCGAAAATCTTTGTGAAGGTTTTCATTTAAGCAGCTGTCCAAAAAAATTTAAATAAAAGAAATTAAAATGACAGTTCATTAATGGTTCTCCATATCTTCACAAACCACACCACCACCGACTGTAAATAGCCTTAAAACACAATACTTACATTTCTCTAAGGTCCTCAGGTACAGCGATGGGGACTTTGTAGAAGCTGTTGCTAGTAGAGGGGCTGTTTGGGTTGACCGGTCGGATACGTTCTGCAGTGACAATTTCGTTGTACGTAGCGTCGCATGCAGCATATTCGATCACATAAAACTAAGAAAGCACAAATTACAAACAACGGTCATCAGGACACAACACTTAAGTAAACTGTTGTATTGTTAAAGCACATAATATTTTGTGTAAATTACTTCTCAAATATCATTAGTAACCTATGCAACCAAATAAATTGGTAACAGTAGTGTGCTATGAACTGAGTGGAGGTGTTCACATAAATAAAGACAGACAGAGAGGAATGCATTTACTTTGCAGATATTTTGGAATCCATTAGAGTTGTTGGACCATTTTAGAAGGTAATAGTCATTACAAAATGTTAGTCATTCCAGTGTATTTTTAGAGATTTACAGCAGGGCTGAAGTACATGGGGTCGAATCTGCACTAGAATGAGGTTAGCACTAAAACAGGCATGGAGTGAACAACTCCAGTATCATAGATGAGGTTATATTGTTCATAAAGCAAGTTTCTGGGTTACTGGGTAAAGGCTCAGTGTATCTGTGCTATTAGGACAAGTTGAAATCCCAAAAGGTTCAAAAGGCTGCCACCAGTATTCACATTTTAAACTGCATTTAAACTGCATTCTAAACTGCTGCTGTTCAGCAGCAGGCTTTTGCTTTTCTTAATACACTTCTATTGCTTGCTTTTCTTAACTGATAAATACTGTAAAAAATATAATAAATAAAATAAAATAAATAAAACAGATTTTAAAAAGTGATTTTTTTATATTCTATATAGAAGCAGTAGGAATTTTATAGACTTCATTTATACACAGCTGAAAACTACACCACCTAGTGACATAAGCAGCTAAAAGTTTGAAGCACTGCAAAAATGACTTAGTTACTAATTGTTGAATTCAGGAGTCTTATTCAACTCTATTACCACAGATGTACATAACTGAACACAGAGCCATGCAGTCTCCATTCATAAACGTTTTAATAACGCTCAATGTTCTAATAGAATAAACTGGAATAGAGATTATAAACCAGGCAAACTTATCTACCAGTGTCTGACCTTGCAAATACCATACTAAGACTTAACTTCACTGGGTGAATGGGCAATTCCCACAGACACAATACAAAATCTTCAAATAAATAAGCACATTATTCAAATATTCCAATAGTGGTAAGAGAAAGAACTTAAACTCAACAGTAAGTGGTTATTACATTCTTAGACACATCTATATATTAAAAATGTATTTGTGTGAAGTATGGGTCCCAATGAGCAAGCAGCTGTTTGACGTGCACCTAGCTTTGAACTCACCTCACCCTTCATCATCCTCACTCGCGCTAGCCACCAGCCACAGGGTTCCTGTTCATTTGCTCGTGAGTACACCTAACAGCAGATACACAAGCAGGTGAGCACGTACAAAGTAAAAAGGGGCATTGGTTGTTTTTTTTAATAAAAAGTTTTTACATGTGTCTCATAAATCCACTTTTGTCCTGTTTAGAATAAAAGAACTATTGATTTTACTAAATGTCCTTAAGTGACTGTCTTCCATGTGGTATAAAATTGATTGGGCTGATAGGATTTCAGCACAAATGGGCTATAACATTACACACACCCAACGACTGCTTTGGATATTTTTTGATACAGAACAGGTTTTTTTGTGTCCCAGACTTGATCTTAACGCATCTTGTACAGGTGCATGTAGTCTTTACAATAAGCAGAAACTCTACACAACACAGAATTCCAGCTACACAGAGTTATGAATTAGCCTTTATAAATTTGCTGTAATGATGACCCCCTCCTAATAACTGCCAGTTGTCAATTTAAGTATTAGTATGGTGGTCTTGTAGCTCAAATATATGGTATATATTTCGAAGGGGGCAACTGAAGGTGGTAAAGGGTCTGACAGCTGCCATACCTCCACTTCCTCTCCTTCACCGATGTCCTTGTGGTAGTCGGGTGGGGGTGGCAACCTCACATCGCAAAATGGCAGCTGTCTCTCTGGTTGCCAGCTAATAATAATCATTAAAAAAAAGCACAAAATCAAGCAATCAGTTTTTTTCTGTGTTTTAAATACTTAAATTTTCTATGATAAAAAAAAATCTTAAGGCACAATTAAGCAAACAAAGCCATGTACAGTAATAGATAAAATAAATATGGATTAATCTTTAATAAGTTCTTTACACCACTTGTTAAATTACATGTTTACAGATCTTTCATAAACAGGTAATTAGAAAATATTCGATATAGAGAACCTATCTTTTTATTCTTTTTACTTTCTTTAAGTGACTTTTGTTTTAAATGTACAATAACAAAAACTTTTTTTTTTTTCATTAATTGCCATTAGTTCTGTATGGGCTGTACTGTATGTTTGAACTTCTTGTATTGGATCGATGCATTTTTGCATTTTTTCATTGAAAGCAAAATATTAGGATTTTAATAGGTCTAAAATGCTTTTGCAAAATTTGCACAACTTAAAAAAAAAAAAAATTCACACTTGAGACCTGTGTGGCTATTTTCTGGAAACAGGGAAATTCACTGGGCCACTAACAGGTGTCCTAAATTTCCCAAAAGATTAGTCAGTATTTGGTGATCTGCATGGTTTCCCATTCATGTTTTCTTTCATTTACACAAATTCAGTTTTTTGTTGACGTTTTAACGCAACAATCAGCAGGTGAGAATTAAAGCACTTACAACAGAATGACTGAAAAGAGCACTGGGCTTCAGATGTGTTATTCAAAAACAGTAAGTAACATACAACTTTAAAGCAGAGTGAAAAACTTCTATGTTACAGCAACCAAATCTAGAACTCAAAATAGATTTAGGTTAGTAACACATTATATAAGAGGACGATGAATGTATTGCCTGGAAAATGCCTGTCATTAGATTAATACACAACATTATTAATATCTTGTCTCATTTCCAACCCTGAAGAACTAAGTGTCTAGTTTTTTGGGTCTTGCACTTCTATAACTTGAAGTAAGGGTGCAAGTCAGGTGCTCTTTTGCTCTAATTGAGATTAATATATCATTTACAGATTTGTAGTTAATAACATATCAGTAACAAAATACCTGGGTTAGGGGTAAAGAGTGGTTAATTTAGAGCTGAACCCTTTCACACATACAGAACAAATGATGGTGATAGCAGCAAATACGTAGGTGGAAACCTCCTGAGATCATTGCTTTCAAATTCACATACCTCATAGTACTATTTCTGGCCCAACCCAAGCAGGCAGATAGGGACAAAATGACAGAGAGACAGAGGTAACTCTAGGTTATATAGACAACATATGATACTTTGGATTGAGACCTTAAAATACAATAAAGCTAAATTTGATCAGATATTAAGACTGAAAACAATCAGCATTTTTCTGTTGATCTCCCTTTTTGGACCATGTGCATAGCATTTGTGATTTAATCACTCAGAATTAGGGTGTAACATATAGAACAAGTTTAACAGCACAACTGAGAGTGGAAAAGTAACAGGAAGAAGGTCCAACAGAGGTGCTGAGAAAGGGAGAGCAAGACAAAAATGGTTTACGACAAAGCTTGAATTAATAGAACAATGCAGCACACTAATAGAAATGTATGAAATGATGCCTTTGTGTCTGCTAGTTTTCTTGTAAAAAGCAGCAGATCATGAAGCATTTTAAGAAGGTACACTTACTTGTTTTCAAAGACTATTGTGAGAGAGTCCTCATGTACATCTTTGATGAACCCCTAAAAACCAGAACATAAAATCAGAATCAGAATATTTTATTAATCCCTGGGAGGAAATTGCAGTAAAAATATGATTATATTAAAAACAATACATTTCTGTGGTACATGCATACTTTTGTTTTTTTATATACTGTTTCACTTTTTACATTTTAGTAGAACTATTTCCAAGAAGCTATCTTGATAGTAAGGCCACTTTTATTAGAGCCATCATAATAGCCAAAAGTAAAGAAAGGTGAGATATGCATTACTGAAACTGGGATTGTACTAGTGTATTAGGATTACAAGGTAACGAGTGGTGCCATATGGAACAGGGCTCTCGTAACAAAATCTGTTCATCATCAATCAAAATTTATGCCACACCCCCAATCCCCAGTGTTGAAACACAGGCCGAATGATGATGTTGGCAGAGTGACACTACCTAATATGGGACAGGGAGTGAGGGAAAGATAGCGCAAGTCAGGACCCATGTTATCTCACCCACTTGGAAGAGACCAGCACTTTACTGGAAAAAAAAATGCCTGGATTCACGGCTTTAGAAACTGGATACAGCAGTTCGCTGTGCACACAATGCATTTTGATTTATAGAACTGAACAATATAGTTGATAATTGATACACATTCTCTCTTCCTATCTAAAACCAGAAAGGATCATTCACTGATGGGTTAGGGTTTAAATTTTAGTGAATTGTTACAAACAAAACATCAAAGACAGAAGACAGCTATGACTGTAAAATTATTGTTTTTTTTTCCCAAACTGAAATTTCTGAGTTAAATAATGATTTCAGACAAGACAAAAGCAATCAAGGAAGGAGTTACAAGTTATTTAAAAAGCGAGAGGCGGGCCACTGTAATAGAATTCATCCAAAATTATGACCGGAGATCTAAACTGGATTCAGCAACATTAACAGTGGGGGTTGAGGAGTGTTAAATAACAGTACTGAGATCACCTGTTTCTTCACCACCTGCCATAGTCCTTCAAAATAAGACCTTTAAGTAAGTCCTAGTACATAAAACTTCAACAAGTCCCTATCAAAGCAAATCTATAGCAGAGTTAAAAGCATTGTGAAGATGAGATTAAAGTCCGATTTTACAAAACATAGAAAAAAAATAGTTAAACTTTAAATGGCATATTCTAAAAATGTATAATACCAAAAACAACTAAATGACATTAAATTAATAGGAATCTTGTTTCAACACTGAGGTGTATAATACTGAGGCTTAAGATAACTGAAGGACTGTATCATTATTAGAATTGGATTACTTTTCCCAACATATACACGTTAAGTAGCATTACTGGAAAATGGCTGTATTGATAAATGATGCAGCAGAATAAAAGATCTAAGAATAAATGAGAAATTAGAGCTAGTGTCATTCTGTTTTAAACACAAATTATATTCATAAAAAAGTAAAATAATAAAATTTTATTGTCAAGAAAAATCAGCACTGATATACACACACCACACATGTAATCAAGAGAAAGAGTGGGAGATATAAAGATAGATACATAAAGGATTAAAACTGTTTTATGTTATAATTTGGAGGGTAAATGATACGGAAAACTACAGCTCTTCTTTGTAAAATATAGTGCTGCTCAAGTAGGGTGTGCTTTTCACCTCTTTACTTCTCACACTACAAAATCATCAGATCGGGTTTGTCTCAATACATCATTTACACAACAAATACATTAATACACAGTTGATTTTTGAATAAAGTAGAATTTATCCTTATATGCATTTGTTTATGAACCTACATTAAAGGAGGGATGACGGTTTAAGTTCTGCTAAAGGATGCTAGTTGTATTGTCCACATGTGAGAGAATGTCTTCAGGTGTGTCTTAAAAATGTGATCAAACCTTCTTTTAGTACATCTCAACTCAAACATGTTTAACATCCAAACATATTTAAACTTGATTCCTTAAACTAATTAAAAAAAAGCAACATTAAAATCTGCAACTTATGGTTGGCATCAAACGTCCAGGAGCAAGAGGTAAAGACCATGATTTAAATATATAATGAAAGTTTGGAATGACAAGACAAGCGCATTTTTATTATATTTAGTCCCTCTATTTCCATTTTTACTTCATATTACTTTAAAACAAGGGTCTTTTATTGAAAACATTAACACAGTAACTTATATAGAATGAAGAGCGATTTAAACGGGATTTCTAGATTTTAAAAATTATAATAATAAAAAAAATAATTGCTGAGTAATGCCACTAATGACAGAACTATTTTAATCCATCCAATACAAGCAATTGAATTCAGTTCATAACAGCAAGAATTTTCATACTGATTCATTAATGCTGGTTCTAATTGAAATTATGCAAAAGGCATATTTGTTACAGATTAAGCTGTTGATCACAAAATGATTTAATATACAAAATATTCTCACTGCACCGGTCCAATTTCTTCTTTTATACAATTACTCTTTACTGACAAATCAGACTTGGAAAGCTAATACAGATAAATAGTGCCTGTGCAGCAATGGCTGACACACCTGTGTAACAGCATCCCACAGGAAAGCAAAGATGTAAGCCAACCAGCTATTACATTTGGACCAAACAAAATAATTGCACAATATTTATGAATGAATTTAGCTATGAATTTGATGTACTTATTTGTACTTGCTGAATAAAATTTACTCTTATCATCTTTTGTTTGCTTGTTTTATCTGGTAATGAACATAGGATTTGTTGTTTTAGAGTTTCTGCATGTTATCATCCTTGTACGTTTTGTGTTAGGATGATATGGTCAAGTATGAAGTGGTACCACAGGCTTTCTAATCCAAGAACATAACTGTGTTTGTTTGGCCAGATTAAGTTTTAATACAGGGTTGATACAGCACCCCTGGAGCAATGAGGGCTAATTATCTTAACAGGATATTACACACAGTTATCTGAAAGGTGCATATTAAAATTGGGTCAACAAAAGGACCAAAAAGAGCATGGCAGAAAGCATAAGGGATTTAAGTTTTAACAAAAACGGATGGTCGCTGTACTACACAGCATGGACAAAAGTGGCAATGGAACGGCACCACATATGGCAGCTGCAGCCCTCTGCATAGCAGGAGGAGGGGCAATGTTGGGAGTGCTGACAAATGGGAATTGGATATGACTATATTGGGAGAAATAGGAAGCTAAAAAATTAGAATACTCTGAAGAAAGTGTTGGAAAATGTCTTAACACTGATACAATGTGACAAAAACTGAATTCAAACTGAAGTTTCTAAATTCAGTTTTCATGTGGGTTCAATGGAAAAAAGCTGGTTTAGTTGTCATTGGATGGATGGATGAAAGGAAGCATAGAATATGTATCAAGAGGTCATGTGGCATAAATAGGTCTATGTACACGGCCTATAGATCACTGCACTACATTATGAAAAGTCTTGCTGACAATTCTGGGAAAGCCATTTTAATTAGAACTACAAAAAAATATCCAAATGCCTAAAGGTGATTCAATTCCATAACACTATCATTCATCATATCAAGCTTGGAATTCAATTAAAGAAATCTTCTGAGGACTAAAACAGAACATATTGGGCACAGTGCCTCTTTTCTCTTCATGGCACCTGGAAATACAACTTTAAGGGTTGAAGCCTTTTTTTATGTGGTTCAACAGGCTCAGTAAAACTAGGAGCCACCATGATGAAAATATAAGGATAATTTAGTTAGGATAACTGCTTTGGAGTTGTTCGTGCTTATGTAAATGAAAAGCAACTGGAATTTGGTCCTTTTGCAGTCGTGTATAACATAAACTGGAACTGAAGGATCAAAGAAAGCACCAGCATAGCTGCATCACAAGATATGTTCCATTCATAAAAATCCTCATTGCTCTGGTCCTGGTTAAGTGGTTAACTGAGCTTTATTTATCATATACCTTTTTTTGTGATTTATCATTAATAATAGCTGCAAAAGGCAACTTTGGAAACTATATAAAAAATTATTATAATAGAATTAAGGTGTGGCATTTGTTATTGTGCTTAGGACAATCAACAAGACAGAAAGGAGAGTTAAGTCAGTTCCTAAGGTTACATCAGTTCTTCAGGAAACATAACATGAGTTCACATAAACTGAAATTTGACTCTAGATACCTTCAACTTGATTATTGAACCTTTTAAAGAACACCATCCTCAGCGAAACACCCAACTGAAAGGTCCTCTATGACAAGCTCCACAAATTAAGCTTAATTTAATTGAAAATTTGCGACCATAAATTACTTGGCATTCCTGATTTCTATGAATGCCAAATAATAAGCATAAAAACAGATCTCTCGTAACAGCAAGCAGAAATGGGGTAGCCATAGAGGCACCAGTGATATTCCTGCCACTTGAAAAAGTGCACCATGACAGAAAGATTATAAATAAAGATCATGTGTCATCAGATACAGCCCTACAAGCAGGGCTTACAGAGTTAAAGCGAGATGGACAGTTGCACAGTTGACATTTTTTTCCTCCGCTGTGGATTTACTGTCGCTTTTAGGAGGACTCTTGGAAGCATGAAATATAAAACACCATAATTAATGCATTTCATTTACTACCCAAAACAAACAAAACATCAATTACTAACAGTCACTTGCACAAGAAATGAGACCTACCTACTGTACATGTTCCTTACAATTAGAAATGCACACTTCATTATTACAATTAACCAGTATCACACCTCGCCTGGTACTGGTTTCCACCTAACTATTATTAACTCGGCTGATGACAGCTTTGAGGAAACACTAATCTAGTTATCAAAACACGCTTTGCATTCTTAGGACGATTCGACCAGGTTAATATTGCGATGATCACATTATATCGACCAGCCCCACCAGCGAGGTGGCTGATTAGAAGCATCCTTGGTTAAGGGCGTACATGTGATCGCGAAGGTCGTGTTGTTCTCCAACCGGGTAAACAGCTCGTAGATGAACTAGTCTCCACGCTGGCGATTTTGGCCCGAGATGAGATGCTATGGAGCAGTGCAATTACCTTGTAGAAGGCCCCGTTGGAGCCGCGCACCTCCACCGGCAGCCCTTCCATGGCGGCTGCACCGTCCCCGCCGCTGTGCGGCTCCGCTAGCAGCCCCAGCTTTGCCGGTTCTTCGCCCGTCTTGCAGATTTCCAGCGTTCCGGTGTGTTGGAGAAAAGGGGGGCTGAAGAATGGCACCGATATCTCAGCCGTGAGCTAACGCTAGCTCTCCCCCGACACCCTCTGTGCGGTTAGCCTTAGCTCGTTAGCTATATATAAAAAAAGAAGCCAGTGCTTACTTTGGCGCCGCTCAGGCTAATTTGGCTACCCGGGTTTTGGATGCACACTGACGGGTAATGCGTTTGGAATGACCCGTGCTGTTAGCCGAATGCTAACGATAGCTCATGAGCTATCAGCGGAGTGTGGCTGTGTCGGGTGCCGGGTTGCGGGCTGACTGAAGCCACAGACAGGAGGCTCTGTTCGGGTTACGTCCAGTGGCAATGGGCCGGTTGGTGTGGGTTTGGAAGCTGAGTGAAAGCCCGCTCGTTGTGCTACCAGACTGTCGGCCGGCGGCTCCGCTCTGCCCCCCGTTACCGTCCGCCCCTCACAAACACGCCGCCCGAGTGCGAACGAAAATGCGCGAGTGTGAATGACCCCCAAATCCCCACCCCTACTACGGCAAGTCCCGCCAACCCAGCGAGACCATTGGAGCGGCTGTCCGTCTCTCAAGCGCATATACGCCTCTCATTGGCGAAGATCAAAGAGGCCCGGCGACACAAATCCAGTGCCCGCTGTGCCCATTGGCTGTAGTTTTTTCCATGCTAAATTTAGGCGACTGGTCCTACTAGCCATACTGATTCACAAAACCGTTAGTTTGGGCCAAGTTTTACGCAGATTGTTTCGCCGCTTATTAAGTTTAAAAACACAAAGCAGTTCGATTAAATCGCACATGCCGTTTTTATGTAATTCCTACGCGTGTACTGATTGCATTAAACATAACCCATCTTTACAAAAACTACAACTGTACTGATTTGTTTATGGACCAGTGTAATACAATATAAATTAACAATTTGTCTGGACTTAATGACTTATTATTACTTAATTATTATCTTCTAAATAATACATACCGTTCGCCTCTCAGCGCTAGGGATTCCCGGTTCGAATCCCCATCTGGGTGGAGTTTCCATGTGTCTGCGTGGGTTTCCTCCGGGTTCTCTGGTTTCCTCCCACAGTCCAAAAACATGGATCAAGTCAATTGAATTCTCAAAAAAATTGCCCCATATAGAGTGTGTCTGTGTGAGTGAGAGTGTGCCCAGCGATGGATTGGCGCCCTGTCCTGGGTCTATCTGCCCAGCGCCCGAGACGTTCTCCCCTGGATGGGCATGGGGAACCCCACCACGACCCTAATAGAGGATAAAGCGGGAGATAATGAATGAATGAATGTTTCGCCGCTTATTAAGTTTAAAAACACAAAGCAGTTCGATTAAATAGCACATGCCGTTTTTATGTAATTCCTACGCGTGTACTGATTGCATTAAACATAACCCATCTTTACAAAAACTACAACTGTACTGATTTGTTTAAGGACTAGTATTATTTAGCAATGGCCTGCACTTAATTACTTATTATTACTTAATTATTATCTTCTAAATAATACATACCGATGTGCAGCAAGCTGAAATGACAATACTACCATGCTACATCAATGGCAATTGATTTTAGTGTGTTTAAACTGTATATGTTATAACTTTAAAACAAAAATAGAAACATAACTCACTGTTTTACATCAAGTTTTCAATTTAAACGTTTAATGCTTTGGTGTTACGTGAGCAAAAGTGCTGCAAAAGCAAGGGACAGTTTTACAGATTAAGCAATCAAACAATAATTATGTGTTTTTCTGATGGAAACTTTTTGACTGCTTCACTTTTCGAATTGTTGAAATAGTATGTATTTTAGTTGTAATTTTTATTTACGCAAAGCAGTGTTTTACATGTCTGTCTTTCATTTAAGACTGTGGTGTTCCACCCTCAGTTTGATTGACAGGGCACCTGGTTGACAGTGAAAATGCAAATGCTAGCAGGATTAAAGTGTGAGTGTAAATTCTTGCACTAGTGTGAATGTGATAATGAAGGAGTGCAAAATCAGTCAAAGTTGCATCCTGATTTTGGCAGGAATAGATGCTTGACCTCAAACACCTATTCCTGCCAACAAAGCTACCCATTTTTTACCCAAAGCTGACCTAAAAAGCTACCCATTTTTTATTACTTTACTTTATAGACGAAAAGCTGGAGCTTGGCTGGTAGTTACACGTTGATTAAGGATCCAAAACAGATTTTATAAGAACAGGTGTGACTGCAGGAGTTTTAAGAGAAAATGGAAAATTAGCCATATTTAACCATTGATCGAGTGAGTGTAGTAGGGGTGGGTGTAGCAGATAAACATGACACTGTAACAGAATCAACAGCTGCAAAAGCAAAAAGACAGTGATATAAAGTGTTTTGTGGAAGAATAGAGTGAGTTGTGATGGGAAGAATGTTGGTAAATGCTATTTTAATTGAACTAACAAATCAATCAGCAGATTATTTTATTGTGAAAATAGAAAAACGCATAAATAATAATAAAAAAAAAACAATGCAAAATATATATATATATATAGTAAACTATATCTACATATATACTGTATATATAAACAATTTATAAAACATACTTAATATGGAATAACAATACATTTGATCATTGATTCCATATAATCGCTTTAATCTGTTGGTTAAAAACAAATAATAAAATCTGTAAGTTTCTTTTTTAATGAGCTTTAGGTCTGAATAGGGCTCCTGCTGAGGCAGGGCAGGGACTTTTGAAGTTCAACACGAGCATTGGAACAAAGAAAGATGTAGAAAAGAGGATCTAACAGGGTATTTAGGCTGGTTAGTCCATAACAGATCCTGTAGTACAAGTAGATGGAATGTTCCAGTGCACACTGGTCTTCAGTCAGAAGAAATGCTACAAACCTATAACCACCCACCAAGTGATAGGGACCAAACACCACGATGAAGATGATGGTGATTACTGTCAGAGTTCCTACAATTTTGTGGCGTTCATGATCAGACATAGAGGGGGAATTGCGTAGACTTATGCCAATTCTTGTGGAGGTGTAGCTGCAAAAGAAATCAAAAAGAGCACCAATGAACTTTGAGAGACTATATGTCTGTGCTTTTACATCAATACTCACCAACAGCTTTATTAAAAACACGTGTGAATTTATTTATCCATTTAAGTTTCTGAGCAGCCAGAAGTTTGGCATCAGTGCAATACACAAATTGCAGGATCCATGTTTGAATCTCAATCTAGGTGGACTTTTAATGTTCTCCCCAGCTCTTTATTCTTTTTTTCTCTCCATGTGTGAAAAACTTAATACCTTAACTAAAACTAGCAGCAACAATTTTGGTTTTAAATACTGCAAATAAAAACTACAGTGAACATAAAATAAACCAGAAGAGATTTGCATGTTATATCGCAATGATTTCTCCCCCCCCAACATGCACCATGGTTGATTAACTATTAGTTAATAAACATTAAATTGAGTTTTAGGTTTTTATTGAATCCTGTCATGCTGATGCTAATGATGCAGTAACCGATGAGCTACAGAAGGTGGCAGCAATGCAACATAAATGATATTTGCTTGACTACGCCAAAGAAGAAGCTACTTGAAATCGTGTTTAATTAAACCTTAATACTTACTTTGACAAATATAAATAAACAAACTTGAATAACCCCCTGTAAACTGCCTGATGCAGTTATAGTGTTAAATGTGTACTATAATTTAATTATAATTAAAGTATGACATAAAAATAAAACTAATTACAATATACATGTCAACATATTGCCCATGAACACATGTACAAGCATTATCTATTAAACAGCAACCTGTAAAGAGAATTGTTATTTTGGTCAAAATCAAAACATACATGTACAACTTTATGGGCCACACAACTACACAAATGTTCTTGAATCACTTACCCAAGAATAGTGCAGGGCATCATGAAGCCTACCACCACTGTAGCAATCTTAAAGTAAGCATATCTTGGGCTGATGGAATATTGCTCTAAACACAAGCCCTTCTGGGGCTCAAACACAGAGGGATAGAGACCGATTAAACAGAAGAGAAATGTAACAGTCCAGACTACCACTCCAGAAAATGCAGACAGTCGTACTTTCCTCACACTGCGACTGCTTATTGGGTACACTATTCCCAGACAGCGGTCTACGGCAATAAGGCACAGGAAGACAATACTCGCATAGACATTTACGTAAAAGACATAGCCCACCAGCTGACAGGTAACAGATCCATATGGCCAGTAATGGCCTCTCTGGAGATAAAGTATCCACAGAGGTAGTGTGAGCAGCTGAAGAAGATCAGACAGCAGAAGATTGAGGATGTAAATCAGCTGGGTGCTGCTCCCACTTGAGCGACCCAATTGATACAATCCCCAGAGAGACAGCAAATTAGCTGGGAGACCAAGAGTAAAAGCCACACTGTAGATGAATGTTAGACCTACTTGGTCTGTCTCCAAGGGCAGATCGCAGCTTTCATTTGATAGGTCTGTGGAGAGAATCAGGAAAGTGTATATGTTTAAATGTCTTAAATATGTCTTAAGATACGAAGGTGAACAAAATGTTAACTGGCAATGTTCTAATAAAGGTATTAATATAATAAAAAGAGTACATCATATGCATGTTATTTCAATCACTTTGCAAAAGTTTGGACTTTGTATCCTATTCAAATGTGAAAACGATTCTTCCTAATCACTGAATTTTCGAAGAAAGTACTTACTCAGAATCATGGTTTCTCCAACTTTGCCATATGAAAGGCATTAACCAAATTGAAAATCTAATTCTTTTTGGTGTAATCAGGCCCAAGCTCTCCTCCCAAAAGTTCTTTTCTTTAGTCACAGAGCTTGATTTGGCCAGAAATTCCTTGGGAAAACACCATGATGAAGAAATTACATACAGTACAAATCATAACACATAACAGTTATTAACTGACAAAGTAGATGGATGAAAATAATAACAGTAGACTATATCCATTCTTACCTTGTGAGATTACTCTCTGCACAGAGATCTTTGACGGCAAGTGCAGCCATCGTTGCCCTTCCATGGACTTGAATTTTTGATTGTTTCCTTCAGCAGGAAACTTCTTCTACTGCCTTTGAGCATTCACATCCTGTGGCCTTTCTCCTCCAGAACAAAAACACCCCTTCGCTTGTTGGAAAGGGATGCAATTTAGGCCAAACTGTTCCTACTGACGGAAGGGCTGTTGAGAGACACATGAAACACCCTCATGCTATTTTCAATCTATTTTTTTGCCAACTTCAGTTTGACCTTAGTTAATTTACCGAACTAAAACCTTAAAGTCTAAACAAAATAAATCTACTTTATATTCTGTAAAAATCTTTAATCTGATTTCATACATGTGCCTATGGTTCCACCGATGCCAAAGATGGGGCTGAGCAATTGGAGAGCCGATCCAGCATGCAATATTTTACGCAAAATAAAAACAATTGTATCAAATGTATCAAATTTAATGCATGACAAACATGCAATTCAACTGCATTTTATTTTTAAGATGATCACAAATTTATGTAATATAAAGCAAATGTTGTTTTCAGAGACCTATTAGCAGCTGGACCAACATTGGCTTTTAAAGAATTAGATTAACATATCATGAAGACCACATCAAAATTAAATGGAAGCATATGGCAGACATCATTTGGTCATAATTATCCCATTCACCCATTATCTATGTTACAAGAATGTTATGTTATGTCTATGTTATCTATGTTACAAGTTTTTTGTTTGTGTTTGTTATTTTCAGTTTCTTTAGACATTTTATGGATCGAGTATGCAGTTTTTATTTCTTTTTAAGCCAATTATTAAATTGTATTATTTAAATCTCTTTTCTCCCAGCAAAAGGAACTCAATAAACCCAGATGTATAAGCAACACCATGTGCAGATGGAGAAATTAAGACAAATGCATGTGACCACAAATTGCTTTTATTGTTAGTAACTTAATTACATTTGTATTTTATTATTTAGTCTTCTGTGGTGTTGTGTCTTATGTGGTTTGGTCGGCATCCTTCAGTCGTCAACCACCAACAATATTTACAAGAGAATTCAGAACTCGAACAGCAAATTGTAAAATATATTAATAATATAAAACTACAACTAATTGTTGGCCTATTAAACCCAAGACAGAATAAAATGAACAAACTACCTGCATTCATTTACACAAAATAAGATCAGGTCTGACATGTGGTTCACAACTTTAGACAAACCTTTAATTTTGCTAAAGCAGAAGGAAAAGATAAAGAATAGAGTGGAGATGATTCTAACCACAGGAATCACTTATGGTTGAAGTTTATAGTTTTAGCCAAATTCTTCAGCCAGATTACACATTAACAAAGGAGCATAGTGTCGACAGTTACAACAAAGCAGAATTTATCCTCATTGACATGGTGTTGCCAGGCAACTCTCAAACCCAGAATGGTGCATTAACCACAAATACTGAGCACTGTTGGAGATTTTTCATTAACAAGGTTGTTGTTGGCATGAATCAACTCTATGTTATTGTAACCAGGCCCTTCTATGTGGTCTACTATGCTGCCTATTCATCCAAAACATCCATTGTATTTCTCCAAAATAAACATTCTAGATACTCATCTAGATACTAAATACGCATACTCATTTGAGCAGTGGCAGCAACATCAAACAAACTTCATGCATATGAGACATTACTTTTAACAATATTGTGTTTAATATTATGAAGGCATAACAATGTAAGCATATGAAAATTTCTCTCTTTCTAAAAACTAAATCTTAATTAATCATTGTGGGCAGTCAGCAAACTACAGTGCAAATTTGTTGAACAATTTACACATAACATTTGTTTCTCATCATTGTACTGTATTTTTAAAAACAGTAAAAACTCAGATTTAAAATAGGTGGAATTCAAGTACAGACTGAATACATACAGTATATGAACGTTTGTGTGGCACATTCACATTCATTCATGTCAAATTCATGCAGCACCTTTATTTATTTAAAACAAAATTAGATACAGTACTTTCTTAAATTTAGAACAGTAGTGGTGTTAATTTGAAAATAAATGTACAAACTGTAATAATGTTGCTACTTGCTTTGATTTGGAAATACAAATAAATTAACGCAAAATCTATTCTCAGATTTTAAAATATTTAAAATGATATGAGATTTAATCCAAAAATTATCTACCAAAAACAGTTTATCTCACACAGCAAAAAGTGATTTAATCATGTATGTCATGGCTAGAACAGTAAATGCAAAGTGCTCTATATGGAACATACATTTTTGGGGGGGTTTATTCTATCTTTTGTTTTCCCTTTGACCTACAGCAGAGTAGTCTACAGAGAATAACGGAGATCCACACTACAGCCAAAATGATTACTAACAAAAAAAAGAATACATCCAGGCTATGGTATGAATACCATGGTAGATCATTGCCCTTGGATTGAAGGTGTGGAGCTCCTTTGTGCCTTATGACATATTCGATCCAGAAAGTGGCACTATGTAGGGGTGAAAGAGGTCGATCACGATGAAGTACTGAGAGTTTCTGCATGCTGCTTCGGTAAGAAGGATTACTGATGACATCATTAAGGGCTTCAAGAAAGTTCTCTGAGGTCAATGTGCCAACATCAAGCACTCTGGCAGCTCCCCTATCCTCTAGACGCACTGCATTATCAAATTGATCAAAAAGAAGTGGCAGGAGCAAGACAGGGATACCATGATAGATAGCCTCGTAGATACCATTGGTACCACCGTGAGACACAAATGCGCAAGTCTTTGGGTGACCGAGGAGATCATTTTGAGGGAGCCATTCAAGTAGTAGAGTGTTGTTGCCCAGAGATGAGGGCCGCTCACCCACATACCTCCATATGACCTTCTGAGTTAGCTTAGCCATAGCAGCAGCGATAGATTCTGTAATTTCTTTAGGCAAGGCAGTAACCATGACACCTAAAGACATAACCACCACACCATTGTCTCCTGAACTCATCATAAACTCCTCCAGATCTATAGGGAGGGGTTGTCCTGGCCGGCACTGGAAGCCACCGATGTAGACAACGTTGGGCATGGTAGGTCGCGGGAACTCAAAAATGAAGTCAACACGCATCAACCAAATGGCTGCTGAACGCTGCATGGTGAGCAGATCAGATCCTGGTGGAAAGTGTTTACTGAGCAATTCATCATATATTGGGAGGATAACGAACTGTTCCTGTAGGAGAGTGACAAGGTACCTAAGGAGGTTCTCCATCCTTTGCAGAAAATTCATCCTGTTGCTAAACAATGAGTTGTACATGGGGACATGGGATGGCGGTGAGGGTGCCATGGCCATATGTGCTTCTCCTGCATTGAGCCAGCGTACATTGTACACCATGGGCAGATTAAGGTATTGTGCCAAAAGAACACCTGCGGGAAAAGCAGGATCAGTAAGCATGAGGTCAAACTTGGCCACCTGCAGCTTATTCATAAGTACTGAATTATCCAGCATTGTAGAAACAATGTTGAGAGCCCCACTATGAAAGATCTTTAACATAGTTGTCACATCCTTCTGCTGCTCAAAAAAGCGCCTGAAGGGAAGCATCCTTTGCACCTCTAGTGAGCGCTGCAACAAGAGCTCAAAAAATCCAGCGCTCACATCTTCTTTGGTAGTGAGGTTAACTGTTATGAAAGTGGAAAAAGGAAAGGTGTCTTGAATAAACCAACTACTTGAAGAACGTACTACAGTGAGACTGTGGCCACGAGTGTGCAACTCCTTAAGTATGACCTGCATGTTCACCCAGTGGCTGCCATCTTCAGGGAACACTAAGATCTTGCCACCACTGATGCAACCAGTGATGATAAGTAGGCAGAAGAAAGTGGATAGTTGATACTCTCCCATGATACATAAAGCTGAAAAAGCAATAAAACAAAAAGCATTTGTTATTGACATTTAAGACAGCTCTCTCAAAGTGAGTGCCCTCATTAATTATTCCATCCACTGTATATCTGCACTTAACAAGCTGATGATAAGAACACATTGTGCTTGTTGATCATATGATCCGATTTCATTTATTTTTAATTGTCATAGTTTGTACACACAGTTTGTACAGCTCAATTGTTGGCAAACTATCTGATTGCTCCTGTTCTAAGTAAAAATAAAGCATTACTGTCACTGGCCAGTGACCATCGGTATCATATTCAAAGTACAGTACATTCTGATCTAAGTGAGCACACCAAGGTCCCCATCAGCAGAAACAGAGTGAACCTGCTGGACCAACTTAATATCCCATAACCCATGAAACACTTGTTACAAAAATATTTTGACAAGATGATTGTAAGATTTTCTGAATTCCCCTCTTTTATTTATTTATTTTTCAGACGGTTTCAGATGGTTTCCAATATCACAGGTGTAAATACAAGATGCTGCATATGTTGCACTACCAAAATTTAATTTTAGGATCTGTTTAAAGCCTTTATTTCTGCACATTTAAAGACAAATATTATTAATGTACATAAATCAAATAAATCCTTTTTTGTCAAAACCTTTTGCTCTAGATACATTGTAAAGTGAGAACTTTAATATAACAATGTACTGTTTTAATGCACTGAAATATAACAGATACTTTTATAAAATCTTTTCTACTATCTCGCCCTCTTACATAGCAAATAAGATCCAAAAAGAAACGAAGTTAGAGGGCGACATTAAAATTCATGTGCTGTAACAAGAAAGGAGAAGCACAGACGTGCACTGCTTTATTTTATTATGCAGTTAATCCTTTTGGATTAAGGGAATAATAATGTACCTTTCTTGTGACATATCATCCTTGACACTTTAGTTTTGTAGTTTGAGTGTGCTCAGACAAAAATGATCATTTCAGTTCTATTTGCAAACTCTCGCCAACATAGATGCCTTTAAGAAAAAGGATTAAAGAAGTTAATATAGTTAACATACTCACTGGAAGTGTGTGTTGCTCTTTCTCAAGCCCAAGTTTCTCCTTCCTCTCTGTGACACTAGTTCCAAATAAAATGAAACGTGAACTGCAGACGATTCTGAAAGATCCTGTCTTTTTCTCATGTGTACCACATCATAGTATTTGACTTGGTAATTCACTGCTTGAAATTGGGGCATACAGGCGGAAGTGCCAGGGAAGACAAAAAAAGCTGTTTATCCATGTGAGGCATAGATCAGTACCAGTGATAGTTTCAGTTGACTAATAGGCTTGTTGATGCCAAAAGAGTTTGCCATCAACAGCCTGCAGACTATCCAGACAGTCCAGAGAATCCAGTTGTCCAAGTGTATAATACATTCCCAAATCGAATTTAAATGTGCTTGTGAGGAGTCTCAAAATAAACAGTGAACAAAGCTGCTTAAAAGTTTCATTATAAGTTCTGAGAGTGACAGAAGCAGATGTTCAGATAAAATGGTAATAGCTCATGAGACTCTGAGAACATTTTGCAGATAACATTATATCTAATGAGTTATTAAGATGTTCTGCGTTCTTCTAAGCACAAATTGTTCATGCTGGTATAAATAGAATTCAAACTAAAAACAGATGTTTGAATTAACACCATTTAGTAAGTAGAAGCAAATGTGGAGTGCTTGATTTTTTTTGCACTTGAAAGCACATATGGAGAGGATAAAAGCATCTTTAAATAATTTGGACTTCACAAATGCACATTTATATGAATTGTGTACAAATAAAGGTGATATTAGAACACTGGCTAGTGATCCTTATTATTAACTTCCATTAGTAGAATATTTGAACAACAAAAGTCATCACAGCTGACTAATTACTATGTGAAGAAGGCTGAAGGTTTGAACAAATATTGTTTAAGGATGGATGAAGTCAAGGGAAGGTTAGGTAATATCAAGCTCAAGGTTGGAGGTTCAAATATCAAGTGTTCCCAATTGTTACCAATGTAGGTTTTTGAGCAATAACTTTTTTTAGCTATAGGAGTGCTGTATTGTAAAGTTATCTATTTTGCTTACAGTTATTACACACAGAGAAGGAACTTGTCCTCCAGATTTAATCTGTGCAGTGAAACACACACATGATTACACTCTGAGTGAAGTGAGCTCTTGTGCCTGGAGGGGTGGGCAGCCTTGTACTCGGCGCCCAGAGAGGAATTGGGTTTAGGTGCCTTGCTCAAAGGCACTTCAGCCATATTACTTGGTGGAATTGGGAATTGAACTGGGGACCTTCATGTCACAAGGCTGATACCTGAATCACTTATGACTGCCCCTGTGCTCTGCCCCTAACAATTAATACCCATAAACAAATGAGTCCTAAATTATATATTTGATATAACATATAATATATTCATCTTATATTATTATATACTTTATTTAGTCTCACACATCATTGCCTTACACCTTTTCAAAATGATGATTTAGTTACTAAATACAGTACCGGCCATGCTGTTGCATAACCTCCTAATTTCTATGGCTTTAGTAAGAGTGTATTCATTCCTTCACACTCATGTGACATGTGACATGGTGTAAAGTGTCATGTTTTGGATTTACCTAATTTTAAAACTTTAAAGGAATCCAATGTTTTACTATGTCCTGATACATATAACCAGATATCTCAAAATATATATTTATATTTCTTATAACTGTATATTTTTCATTAGCCTACTAAAATGGCTAAAATCTTTGATCAATGTTTCAGGTTAGACAAATACCTACAAGTACAATATTACACTATATTGTAAAAAGTACTCACTCACCCATCTAAATCATTAAATTCAGGTGTTCCAGTCAGTTATGATTATATGTGTAAAAACCCGCACCTACACATGCAGACTACTTTTACAAAAAAAGAATGCGTCGTGCTCAGGAGCTAGACTTTGGACTCTACAGCAAGGGATACGTGATCTCTAGCAACCTGTCAGACAAGCCGATCAACCAGCTTGGGTTTGGTGGTTGCCAGGAGAACAGTAATTGTCTAACTGCATTATGCCAAGAATACAAATTGTTGGTGTGCGTGTACGTGTGTGTGTGTGTGGGGGTGGGGGGTGGGGGGTGGAAATTACATTTTTGTAGGAGATGTACTTATTTCTAATAAAAGGAACTTTTAAAACTTTAATCTATCATGAGATTTTGGACATTTTAGATTTCAGGCTCCCAACGTTGTAAAAATAGTTTGGGGTGGACCCCTCCTGTTCCAGGAGTGCAGAAAAAAAGGTCTATTAAGACATGGATTTACAATAAGCAATGATTTTTTGTTGAAACTTGACTGGTCTAAGTTCTGACCTCAACCTGATGGAACAGCTGTGGGATGATTAGAGTGGAGACTGCGAGCAAGGCCTCTCATCCAACATCAGGGTCTGACCTCACAAATGTGCTTCCAAATCTTGTGGAAAGCCTTCTTAGAAGAGTTGAAGCTAGTTATAGCTAAAAAAAAACATCATATTATGAATTAATAATGGGGAGGTCAATTAAATTCATATGTGTGTGAAGACAGACGAAAGTATACTTTTGGCAACATAGTGTATTTTTAAAATAAGTATACAAAGTAGGTTCACTTAATAAGTAGATACTTGTACATTACTTGGATGTTGTGACACAGTATTAAGCAAATTAATAAAAACAATTGTTTAAACTAGGATAGGTGTATCTGAGTATTTATTATTGCAAACCTAAAACTAAATGCTCCCCATTACTTCACTCCAATTCCAAGTTTCATTGTCATGGTGAGAAGTATAAAATAGAAGGAGAGAAGCCAACAGTAAAAAACAAAAACAACAGCAGATTTAATAGTGATTAAAAAGCCAGAACATGAGTCACTACATGGTCCTTATCAGGGAGCACCGGTTTCCTCTCCAGCTCAGTGTAGTACTCCCTTTTGCGCCTATCAACGAGGTACAACAATACCCTGTCCTCAGAAATATAGGCATGTATTTAACTGGATATCCCTAAGGACTAGTCTATTGTAACTTCTACAAAATTATTATTTTTCTAAGAATTGTGACACTACCCAGGTTAACTTACTAATACAAAATAACAACAATTGTACAAGTTTGGATTTTCCTAATGAAGATACATTTGTTTGATTCATTTTAAAATTAACATGTGATATAACTGGAGCATTGGTGACTGTATTTTAACAAATGTATCTGCCCAACAAACTATAAGCAAAGAACAGAAATTAATCTATGTACATCCATGCACAAAAAAACTGACTTTTCAATTCTTAATGGGAAATAAAAACTACACAATTATAAATGCAGAACGATACCTGATTTATAAAGTTACATTTTCTTTTATGTAATGCTCAAACACTTAATAAAAGAAAAAATATGTATACAAAAAACCTAAATGAGGCTTAACTTGATAAAGATTGTGAAAATTTTAAAAACAAATAACATTTGCAAAGATGGTGGCAACAGAGGTGACATAAAAGTTAAAAGCATAAACTCACATTCATTTTACACAGTGATAGATAGTTACTATAGTTTAGATATAAATTAAAAAATACTTTTTTTTTTTAAAATTGTAAAAAATTATGTAACTGTACTTTTTGCATGATTTTGCTCAAAACAAATGCAGAAATTTGAAACCCAGCAGATAGTTGCAGTACAAATGCAAAAAATACAATTCTCATTTTTGATGTGCGTGATTGCAGACATATCTGTCAGAACAAATACGTAAATTGTGAGTGAGCTGACATGCGTACGTGTCTGTATGCAAGCCTTTGAAAGCATTCAGGATGTAAATGAGCTAAAGTGAGCGTGTCTCTAGCTGATCATCTCAAATGATCTCTTTCCTTTAAGGTGCGAGTAATTAGAAAATCTTAAGCATTTGACCGGTGTAACAGGTAGCAGCTGTGAAAATTTTATCCTCTGGCTAAACCTCTTAACTATAGCCTTTTAGAGTGGTTGTTTTGTTGGACTTCATCAGAGATAAAGGTCATCACCACAGGTAAAACAATAGGTGCTACCTGGGTGTAGACTTCAGTGGACGTGGAAAAATGTTTTTTTATCTCATGTAACATCTGGTTTTAGCGCACACTGCACATTACAGGTGGCGTGCAAGCAGTCAGCGAACTTTCCTCGTTAGTGGATTCCAGGTAGGGCTGATACTATGATCAAAAAATTGTTCACAAAGGTGAAGCCTTTTGTCTACTGTGGGTATTCTACGTGGTATTATAAGCTTTGAATAAAAAAAAAAAAAACATATGTACTTAGTAATATTTACTGTATAATACTTCATACCTGCTATTATAATCTTATTATTATTATCTGCTTATTAACTGACCATTATTGAGTTAGAATGCATGTGTTGAAGTAGGAAAAGCACTAAAATGTGCAGAACAGTGGACTTCCATTATGATGATCTCCCATTAAAATAATTGAGTTGATGCATTTGATTATGTAAATACTATGAATAAATAAAAGGTGTGTGTCTGTAGTCGTAGGTAAGCTGAATTATAGTTGTATCAGCTGACACAAAACGTGTAATTAGATGTATTGCCAAATCATCTTGACATTAATAGGAGAGATTTAATATTGGGGCATTAAAATATAAAATGTAAAACTATGAAACTATTTTTGGCTGATGGGTTGTTCTTTGTCCAGCAGTGTCACCAAGATGTTTAAAAACTCCAGCAGCACTGTTGTATCTAATCCACTAATACCTGCACAACACAAACACGTCGTCACCACCACCACCACGTCTGTCACTGCAGTGCTGAGACTAATCCACCACCGAATAATAATAATAATAAGGGAACAGGGTAAAGTGGACAAACAGCATATGCAGATAAACAAATGGCCTGCAGTTATTGCAACTGTTTAAAGACTATCCTCTGTAGATACTCTGTCTATATATAAATGCACTGTGTTTACCTTTGCATTTAAAAATAACCTAATGTTATATTCTGTCTTTATAATATTAAACAGATCTTTATGATTTTTTTTAAAATATTAGCTTCACATATTTCTTCTTAAAACCTAAAAGGATCTCAAATATGCAAACCAGCTAACCACTTGCTGCCTCCTAGCTGTTGGAAAATATCATAGTATCAATAAAACGTTCCTTGCATGTTAATTTAAACAACCAGCCGATTTATTCGATTGTGTAGATTTCATGATACTGTTTAAATTAAAAACTCAAAAGGTTTATTGGATTAAAAAAACAAACTTTATTTAAAACCTGTTTTTGAACTCTAATTGCATACATGTACATGAAGCACAAATACAGTGTCAACTTGATACAGAAATCCTATAAATGAAAGTAATACAGTTTATTTGAAAATACAAATATCATAAAGCATTAAATCTGAAATAATTTCAATTTTATTACAGCTTAATGAATATTTATGTTTACTTTGCTTTTCATCAACTTAATACTGATGATTTGGGTCAGCTGATGTCAGTCCTTCCATGTGAGAAATATAACAGTGTACTATTATCCTGAACATTTGAAGGCAGATTTTAGATCTAGCACAGTGAACGCAAAAATGATCGCGATCATGATGATGGGGTTTGTGACAGTGATGGCATTACCCCGTTGGCCTGTTGTTCAGCAGTGTGACTGGATCAAGTCTGGCCTTCATTTCACGTCTAATTTGACACCAGCTGCATGGGCCACAGAAGAATGCATACACACAGTCATTGCAAATGGAGTCCTGTTAGATTAAAGAAGGAGAGAAAATTTTAATAGGGCAACCCAGAGCTTAAAATAAAATCTGAAGAAACAATATTAAAACTCATGAAAACTACAGCTAAAATGAGATGTCTTGCAGCATTAAAATACTAGCCATTTGGCCTTTAATTTACACTTAATTGGTTGCACTGAGCCATTGAAATAGTTTAATAAAGCAATAAATAAAGTCAGACTGCAGGCTTTTAAAGGAAATGGCAACTGAAACGCTGATTGCTTTTTTTCATATGATGCCCAAAACCTGTAAATTACATCGACACATATAAAGCACATTGAACTGCTTATTGGTGATTGTAAATAGAACTCAAACCTCAACAGGCTTCAAAGACTATACATGTCAAATTTTGTGGCAATCAAAGCAATGGTGTGGATTTGTACAGGCAACACACATAAAAAAATAAAATCTAGCTGGAATACCGTGATGCCATAGCGCTGTCGTACAGAAACTCTCATGGACAGTGTGGCTGGAGGAATGAGGCCGCATATGTCTAGGAGGGGCAGACAGAGGCACTCGCCATGGTCCCGCGCAGTGATGCATGCAAAGCAAGGGAAGCAGCACACCGAAAAAAAGCCTGCATACACAGTACAACTGAAGTTACCGGTTTGGGATTTAATGACACACAGCTACGTGCCAGTCATTTCCTGTTAATGTATTAGACCAGAATAAGTCAGAAAGTCAAGTCTCTCTGGAGCTAAATTTAAAGCAAGATGTTTGTAAGATCTGCTGCAGAATGTTAATGTTCATTGTGTTGCCCAGTTGCACAGCTAGTCATGGCCTCTGGAGAGTAACCTTACAGGAAATCACCCCACTGTCAAACCCCTTCCTCTGTCAAAAACCTAAGCCAGTGCTCCCAATAACCCTTGGGACACTTAATGCATCCTGAGGAGCAGGAACATTGACACGGAGATAGCTTTTCTTAAATATGATAAATACAAACATATTTAAATTATGATTATGTCCAACACGCAACCGCTCAATTGGTTTGCTTGTTTTTGCTGTTGTATACAGTACCAGTCAAATGTTTGGACACGGCCTCTACTTTTTCTATTTTATCCACTTACCATATAGATGGACTTTGCGGTTTTATAATTAGACTGTAGTCCATCTGTTTTATTGTTTTTGTTAGTCCCCTGTTGGTTCTGTGTTCTCTATTGGTCAGAACCATCACAGAACAGTATCATTTGGGTGGTGGATTGTTTATTGTCAGTTCTGCAGTGACACTGATGTGAGGGGGTTTTAGTGCAGCAGTAGTTTCATTTAAACACCTCAGTGACACTGCTGGGATAGGAATAATGCACCAACCAAATAATTCCTGCTCTGTGGTGGTATTATTGAACATTATAGAAAAGAGTAAAGTGGACTAACACAGTATGTACTCTAGTACACAAACAGATGGACTACAGTATGTAATTATAAAACTACAAAATCCATCTTTATGGTAAGTGGAACTGAGAGCATGAACAATAAGTGGAGTAAAAGTTATTCAAGCCCAAAATATGTAGTTATATATATATATATATATATATATATATATATAATATATATATATATATATATATATATATATATATATATATATATATATATAATTACAGTGGCTGAGAACATGAAATTACTAAATATTTAAACGTAAATACTTTTTTACATAAAAAAGGCTGTTGAACCTCTAACCTCACTTAAAGTCAGACTAGCAAAGCTGATTGTTTGCATTCGTTACAAGAGAACAAGTTAACATCAAGGCATTTTAAACTTACATTCATTGACACTATCACACTCGCAGATGCTGGTGCTCCATTGATCCAGGCCAGGTGCCTCTGCAATGGACCTGGGCTGCTTGATGACCATTTTTGTTGTCATGGTGAAGACTGTTTAAAAACAAGATGCAAAAAACATCAATAAATTAATTTAAAAAATAAATATAAAAAAAAGAGATCTCATGTACTAATTGAGCTATCTTTACATTTAATAAAGTTAGTCTTTTGAGTTATTGAGACTTACTGTGTAGGTCTTACTGTGTGCTGTGTCTCTAGCCAAAGATGGGGCTCACCTGTGGAGTATCTCAGCAGAAGTCTGAAAGTAATTGTGTTAACTATGACAATTTATTTGAGCAGCTAAAGGGGCTGGCCAGAGATTACCTTCCCTGTACCAAAACATGCACATACACACATGCAAGCAGATGTGCACATTAGAGGCTAGATTCTTTAGACTGAAAGACACTAATTTAGCCAGAGGGGTGCATTTCAGTTATGCCAAAAGTGAGAAAAATGTCAGATTAAAAAATGTGTAGCTTAAAGTCTTTCCCCCTCGAGCTGTAGACATGTTATCAGAGGTTTGTTCAAGGCATTTCAGACAAAATTAACAATGGAGCCCATGGCAGGGCGAATACAGCAAAGGTTGCTATACAATGACACAAATGTTCGAAAAACAAATCTAAAGTCCTTGCAGTCTGACAGAACCATGTAAACCCTGTGTGGCAGATATTTAAATAAAGAAATTACAAAATCAAAAGAAAGTCTGAGCCAAAGAATATACTGATGACAACAACAACAAAAACAAACAAAAAAAAAAAACCCACAATGATTTTACTTGCTCGTGGCTTTCCAAAAATCTCAAATAGTTATCAAGCCATTTAATCATTAATTATTTAATAAGATTTTTTAAAATTAAGGTTCAATAATGAAAACTTCAAAAACATAAACCTTAATGGGAAGTTGATTTCAAAGCACTGATTAATATTTTTTTTTTTGTCATTGCATTAATGGTACAAATTTTATTTATGCTTCTTGTATTGCAGTTTAAGTACCGAACATAAATTGATCAAGGATTTTGTTCACTTCAGAGAAATGCAGATGTTAGTTGCAGCTGAAATAAAATGGAAAATGTAACATTTGTTTTTAAAATACATTAAATTTAAACTTAAAAAAAAAAACTTGTAGCCTCTAACTAAATAAATGTATAAAGTTTACTAATCATCTATTTTCTTTTAAACAAACAAATTTAGAATTTAAAGATGTAATCGGGGATGCCTACAACATAAAAAAGGACCAGATAAATTAAATAAGTGAACACTTTTTATAAATAGCTACACCTTTTATCAAACTTTACAGATTATAGGAATTGATTAATTTTCTTTGTGAACATAGCATGTGTGATTTAATTGTGTTTAAAATGTGTTTTAATGACATTGAGGAATATACTGGGAATAAAAAAAATTGTAATAAGAAAAAAACCCCACAGCATTTGCTCAAAGTGATGAGTTAATTACTTTAATAGAACTAGGCCAAGACGAATTCTGCAATGCAAAACGCATAAATATATTTGGTTTAATGTGGAAAAGTGGTGTTTGTGTATCACAGAACTTTAAGGGCAACTCAGGCTGTTAAATGTGGTTGAACTAGCAAAAAACCTCCTGAACTCAACAAAAAAAAAAGAAGTATAATTCTATTGCAGAATGTGCAAAACATTTTCTCAGGCCTGGCTCTGATTGTTATACTGAAAGACAAAAAGAACATTTGTTTCTTTTTTATGCTAAGACCTCAATGTTGGTCTTCCAGGAAAAATGAAGGGGAAAAGGCTTTCCGCTGTTCTTCCAATCAAATTTATTAAAGAAAACAGAGACATGAAGACAAACAGTTATTAATTTATAATCAGCCCTTTTATTTTACACACATTTTAGCAGCAATGGTTCCAGTAAAAGGGATAATTATTCAAATGATCTATTGATACTTATGTACTAAGAAAGTATTTTGTTATTCATAGACAATCTGTACAAATCTTAGTTTGTAGTACTGCACCCACTAAGGCACCAGCATGTTTTACATGACTTACAATATATAGAACAAGCATTACAACTAATTATGACCACGTTGATGCTACTTATTTGTTTTCACACGGAAGGAAGTGACAGAATGATGACGAGCCTTCATTTCACGTCTCATCTGTGTCCATGAGCAAGGGCCGCAGCAACATGCATACACACAGTCATTGCATATAGAGTCCTGGTAAAACAGCAGGGCAAAGTGTTAAAATTAAATTTGAGATCAGATGAGAAAAGCTTTCTTCAAAAGGCATTATATCGTATTATTAGAATCTAGAAAGAAATTCAGGCCTTGGTTAACGTGATTTGTACCTTAATGCCATAGGTGCGTCTGACAGAAACTCGCATTGCCATGTTAATGGGTGGAATGAGACCACAGAGATCCAGCAGAGGCAAACACAAACATTCGCCATGGTCTTTGGCTGTGATGCAAACAAAGCAGGGGAAGCACCAGCTTGCAAAGCAACCTATAAATGCATTGCTGATTAGTTAGATATTCAGAATGAAGTGAGCACAAATGTACCACATTTGTTAAAATGATCTTACAACACAAAGTGCATCACTGTTCTACTCACAATCACAGATGCTGTCAGTATTGCAAATACTGGTGCTCCACTCGTCCGAACCTGGGGTCAATACCACTGCCATGGGCTGATTAATGACCATTTTGGTTGCCATTGCTTTATCCGAATCTAAAGAAAATACAGAACATTTTGCAGATTAAATAACATTAACATGTGCAGCTTGTACCAGAAATTACATTAGAAAAGGAGCAGGGATTACAATGCAAAATACAACTTACCTTTACAACGTGTCAAGCTGAAGACCCGTCAGTTAGACAACAGACAGTGACTGAAAGTGGAAGAATGGTATGTGCAGCTTTATATGACAGACAGCAAGACTGACAGATGGACACACGCCCACTTGGTTTCGTGAGTTTGAACCATAACATGACCATAATCAAATACTTGCATCACAATTACCCTAGACTGTCCTTAAAAACACATTTTGATTTTCATTGTAGTGATAAGATGATAAGACAGCTTCACAATGTCTATTTGCAAAAACAACAATGTCAAAATGTCTGATTAAATCATATAATTAGAGTTCCCCCCCCCTTTCAAATTGTACTTACATATGCTCATCCATTTGTTCAGGATCCAACTGATTAGTAAAATAATTGTGGGTGAATACAGTAGAAGTAGAATTGCATATTTCACGAACATTACTACTGGTTTTAGAAAAGAGTTAACTAAACCTGTAAAACTGAGATGCCAAAAAATACTGGAGGTCATTCTTAATAAACTTTGGCTATTTTGTTCCATGTATTATAGATCAATTCATGAATATTTATTATGTATACACACAACCAACATAAACGTACACACATCATGTGAGTTTTTAGTCCAACTCACCAGGCTATCCAACAATGACTATGGCCTTAATGATTTGATACCTGAAGTATCAAATCATCTAAGCTGCTGCCTAGAATTTAAAACATTTCACACATCAATCCGGAGATTGACAGCAAAGTTTTAGCTAAGGATTAAGTTGAAGCTAAGGGGGTAAATAAACCACAAAGTCAACAGGTTTGTAGGAAAAACAATAATTTACACCATATTTACACATTTTATTGTAAAAAGGAGTCAATGCTGATTATATACAACTCTTGCAGTTAAGACAGATATTACATAGGGTACTATTCTGCCCTCTTCTGGAGAAGGTCTAGTATTACAGTTAATTTTAGATTTACGTTAACAGTTTCTTTATTACACAACATTCTTAGTGAGTTGTAAAATAATTTAAGTAATCTTAGAAAAGTTTAGACGACTATCAAATAAAATAAATGTAATAATATTCCGTAAATATCGTGCTGGTGCTTGTAGTATATTAATTTTAAACAGCAAGTATTAATACCAAGACAGTATTTTAGAGTCTTTAGTAAAATAAAAACAAAATGAACAATTAATATTAAAATAATTGTTTTCAAAGTGTTTATGTTATAGGTACAGTCTTCAGTCGACACATATTTTAAGTCATTCACATTAAAATGTTTTACCAGTTAAAAGTTACTGTAATAACTTTTCATGCAAGATCAAATACTTTGTGGTACAATACTGACACCTGGTGGATTTTCCCCATCTAGATAATAACTTCCAGAATTGGTTAAGATGGCAGTACTGAAGTAAATTAAAATTGATTTAAGAAAAAAGAAAATCTAATTAGATGGGAATAGTAATTCCAGTAAATGACCACCTATGGAACCAACATCAGATTTAGACCATGGAGCAATCAATGGAAGGTGGCCCAGTCTGATCATGTTTTCACGTTGATTAGATAAAATGTAACGGTTTATAAACACATAATAAATATTATATTTTCCACACAGTTTATACATCAACTAAAGAGATTATTTTCTATAAACATGACAAATAAACTAAATGTATATATTTCTCATAAATATTTTATAAATAAACTATATGTATATATATATATATATATATATATATATATATATATATATATATATATATATATATACACACACACACACACACACATTTACATATCAGATACATATTTGATACACAAAATATATATATATATATATATATATATATATATATATATATATATATATATATATATATATATATATATATATATCTACATAATCATTTAGAATTCACAAATTTCACACAAACGCCTAGACATGGATAAAAAGTCAATTTTTTTATTTATGCTTTATGTCGAACATAATATGTATAGGTTCTTATCAATCATTAACTACAAATAAATAGTTTAAATTATAGAAAAAGTTTATTGTAATAAGCCTGGGTATTGCTGTCTAACGCAAACACAGTTTACTTCTTTAATGTTTCTGAACAGTTCTAATTATTAACATCACTACTTAAGACCAAATTACACTTTTAGTAACGGGCTAAGACAAATGTTAATATGAACATCAAAAACTAATTAGCCTACCTGTACTTGTTTTAGAGGTTTCGTTAAAAACAAATGACTTTGCAGCGTCCATCTTCATTTAGCTCAGAGATCAACATTACGAGCGCCATTGCTCCAACGTTTCCCCGCCGGTTTTTATATATAGGCAGTGCTGCTGGGTAATGACGTCACTGCAAAAAAGGCTTTATTATAACGTACTGTAGAATAGAGTCCTACAGTAATTCATTCATTCATTATCTTCCGCTTTATCCTATCTTAGGGTTGCGGTGGGGTTCCCCATGCCCATCCAGGGGAGAACGTTTCGGGCGCTGGGCAGATAGACCCAGGACAGGGCGCCAATCTATCGCTGGGCACACACTCACTCACACAGACACACTCTATATGGGGCAATTTTGGAGAACTCAATTGACTTGTTCCATGTGGGAGGAAACCGGAGAACCCGGAGGAAACCCACGCAGACACGGGGATAACATGGAAACTCCACCCAGATGGGGATTCGAACCGGGAATCCCTAGCGCTGAGAGGAGAACGTGCTAACCATTAAGCCACCCGTCCTACAGTAAATTTAATCAATTTGAAAAAATTTTAAAAACCTACCGACATTACAGTTTATTTATGTTCATCATATTTGTTTGTAAAGTTGTGTGGGTTATTGTGGGTCCTTGAGCAAGACCCCTAACCCTTACTGCTTCAGGGATGCTGTATCTACCCTGTGTGTTCCATGAGGATGTTTTTTTTTTGTAAATTTGTAAAGTGTCTGCTAAATTACCCAAATTATCTTTTATCATATATTTTTTTATTTTTAATCATGCTCATGTCTATTTATTGTACTGTACATGTAAGCACTTTGGGATTGGTGCTCAATTTCATTGCATACATTTACATTTACATTTAGTCATTTAGCAGACGCTTTTATCCATAGCGACTTACAAATGAGAACACCACAAGTCAGAAGCCATGGAGAAAACCAACTATACTGTCATCAACCTGATTGTTATTCGAAGCTGCGCCCCCCCCCCCCCCTTTTTTTTTTTTTGCACACTGCAGTAACAGTAAAGGCTTATCTTTATCTTATCTTTAAATTAATGTACAGATTAGATTAAACAAGCAATATTTCCTGCTATAAATGAAGATGGATGCTTCTTAAGAGAGATTTGATAAGCATGGAGTAATGCAGAAAATAATACTCATTATCACAGCAAGACTTTATTGTATCAACAGCATAACATAAATGTAGGAAACTCTCCTTATACTTGTGCTAAATACATACAACTTTTCCTTCATATGTTTTTGTTTTCCGTTGTTCCAACTACTTTGCTTCAACAAAATGCACATTCACCCTGTGCCAGATTAATATCAATTCTCTATTGCAGCATATGGTTTTTCTAATGAGGTATATCAAAAGGTGCCAATCTCAGGGTCTTAATGTAGATTGGGTGCTCTAATGATCTTGGGCTCTAACATGTTTCTGCCAAATCTGTTTTAATTAAACATTGACATATACACATTTGCATCCTCGCCCTTTTAAAAGGTACTTACTTACTTAGAGGCTGTCAGAATGTTCTAGAATGAGATAACTCGGCTACTACAATTCCTGAACTCAATTATGATTGAATAAATTAGTGTTATATAGCTTTTACATAGACAAGGTGTGCAGGCATTTACACCATTGTGAGCAGCAAACCTATACATATAATGTGCAGACTGAGTGGATTATGGGCTAAGGATGGACATGAATTTGAGGAATGCTTTTCAATTTCACTTTGCTCTGTTGGTGAGTAACGCTACTGGTTGATTGCGTGCGTTCATTTCCCGTGACATTTGGCACCAAACACAGGAATAGCAGAAGAATGAATAGACACAGTCATTGCAGATAGACCCCTGTAATATAGATTGAAAAAACAAAACAGTGGTTTGTTTACACAGAAAATTGTACATTAATATTGTACTATATATTAACATACTGTTGGATTGAAATTAATAAATTACCACTAGACCACAATAATACTAATCAAAATATTCACTGAGCACTTATAAAAACACTGTATAGTATCTTGGAGAAAAAAATATAAAAAATATTTCAACAGGGATGGCACTGAATAGCAGGTCGCCAGTAAGTCCTGTGACTGACTGGTGTCCTGCTACTCAGTGCCACCCCTGTTGAAATGCATGAAAAAGATTAATGGCAGTGGAAATAAAATGCTTTTCGGTGTTTGAGATGCCTTTATTTTATATATTTAAACATATAATTTGCATATATCAAAAATTAATATATACATTAAGATATCAATTACAGTTTGTACTAGATCCTTTAGCACTGAAAATGTCAAAATGTACAGAGAGTTGTGTATATAAAGCATATACAAGCTTGAATGTATCTAGGGTTTAGGTACGATTTCAGTATTTTAGTACAAATATTAGTATGTACTCAAGTATAACACACACACACTACAATTTGAACAATCTGAACACTTCTCACCCTTCTCATACATGCACTTGGTGTAATATGCACTGCCCCATAACCACAGAAAATACTGCTTGTGTCACACAATGTGCCCTGCAGCTTGAAAACAAACTTTCAAGTACAAACAGCAGTTTGAAAATGTATGGTGTCATATAACGTGCCCTGCAGCCTTAAAACCATAGATCTTTGGGTTATTAAGGAATGTAAATCAAACTCTAGGTCTATGTAAAATATTTTGACAGCTGATCAGATCTGTTGCTTTCTAGTTATTGACTCCAAATAACTGCATATCAATTTGGTAGGTGAGGTGCACATATACATGCTGTTGGCAATTAAAAACAGGATGCAAAATGAGACTTTGGAATTAATTACCTCAATGCCATAGCGCTGGCGCACAGAAGCTCTCATAGCCACAGTAATAGGAGGGATTAAGCCATAACCATCAAGCAGCGGTAAACACAAACACTCCCCATGCTTTCTTGCTGTGCTGCAGGCAAAACAGGGAAAACACCAGAAGGAGAAGCAACCTGCAGACACAAGTATGACAATAGTGGAATCAATGGTAAGAAGAACTGGAATAAAAGCTAGTAATTATGTGACATTTATTAATTTATTATGTCATTTTGCATCGTGCTTTTATTCAAAGTGTCATACAAATAGCCCACATTAATGGCTGGGCAGCAATGAGGGTTAAAGGCAGTTTCAATTAAACCATAAATGATCTTAATATACATTAATAACATTTATTTATTTGCTTTCTAGGCTATTTATCCCAATCAAGTCATGGAGGATGTCTTTTCTGCATCAGCCATGCAAAGTAGATATAAAAGTTATAATAGCATAATAAATAATTGTCATGATATTTGAAATCAGTGTTTACGAATTTACTTACACTCTGGTACATTTTCACAGCAGTCACAAATTCCTGTGGTCCACTGGTTGGAGGTGTTTACCACCATGACAGGCTGTGGTTGCTGGATTACCATCTTCGACATGATGGCTGTCACAATACACATCGATTATCAAATAATAATCACCAAAACTTATTTCTGAAGGCATAACCAACAGTGAAACCCTAATCAAACAGATTTGCGAATGAGAATTTTTAATTGTGTGTTAATTATCTGGGCGTGTATGGATTCTGAAAACTATAATCAAGTCCCAATTCCTGCTCTGTGAAAAGTAAATGAACAAAATCTGTGAACTTTCTCCATTAAGTTCAGAAACTTTATAAAACGTAGTTCCGACAGGATCTAGGTATACCTCTCAAGCATTAGACAGCATTTTGCCAACCCATAACACAGCTGCTGGGTTGGCATGATAACGCTGATGCTGCAGACTTTCTTAAGCAGCGTTTAAGCAAATAGCAAAATGAGTGCTAATGCAGGCCACCTAAATATTGCTGCATTTGTAAGAAAATGGGCAACCCTTCTGTATTGTGTATGTTTTTTATGAGCATTATATGTAGCACCTTTAATATTAGTCAGATTTGTTTATTTTTTGCTTGTTATTGAGCCTTGATTAAAAAATGTAATAATTATTAGCCAAAAAGATGTGATTACTACAAATAAAATAAAATTAAATTGAAGCACACTTAAAAACTCATGTCAGAAATAATCATTGTCACTAAATATACAAGTCAGAGCTTTTAAACTTCACATAACACACGCTTTTGTGTTTATGCATAACAACATTGTTATTCTGTTTCTATTTTTCTAGCAATTAACCACGACAACATTCACACTTTTAATTGCAATGTGTCTAAAATAGAGCTGTTTATACAATAATTACACTATGAGTTAGTGAATGATTAAGAATGAAATTATTTATAAATTATAAGTAGCCACCTACCTGTATTAAGTGGGGACGAAGCAAGAGAAGAATGGACACACTTTAAAGTCACAGAATTTTCTGCCTTAAAATGGACAATCCTGTCAGAGTTTCACCGAAATACCCTTGGAATTGCATAACTGGTCTAGCAAGTCAGACCAGCATATATGAAGGGAACGTCTCTTAAAGGTTCTGTTGATGTAATGAGCTTTGTGTGGATTTAAATTTTAACCCTTGTGTTGCCCTCACTTTTTACATCTGTCGAGGATTCTATAGGCAGATCTATGAAAATGAAAAATGTTTGCTACATGGTTAAATATTTGTAAAAAAAAAAAAATGAAGCCTGGTTGAGTTCACTGGGAAAAAGATTCACATATTTATCAAAATTGTGATATCATAATTTGAGATAACTTCATGTTTATACTTTAGGGATCCCACATGTTTTCTCTTGGCTATTTATTCCTACAGATTTCTTTAAAGATATAAACAAAATAGAAATATTTTAATATTTTATCAATATTTTGTTCATACAAGTAACTGATGTCACTAGTTTTTACTAGTTTATACTTTTTAGATAGAGAAAATTATTGAAATAGCACAATTTCATGTATATTTTGTGTTATTTCAATTTGTATTAAACATTTAATGTCAATATGTATTTAAAATGTATTTATTTTATCCATTTTCAATGTAGTCAAATTCCTATAACAGCAGCTTCCAGTCTGAAGTTCATATGTTGCCTTTAAAATATCAGTCACATACTGATAACTTTTAAATTATTGCTCATGCAGTCATGAGACATCTGTCAGCTGACTGGATGATTCAGTCTAATTGTACAGTTGACACTCGATTACAGTTGCATTGTATATTAAGTACAAATGTAATGTTCCTCAGGTATCAATTACACTCACTTCATCTTATGAAAATCTTATCTGAATACTAAAAATGTGGAAAAGTGGAATACAATAATATAATATTACTATTAATTAGTATTCTATAGGTTTGTTGCTTTGTTGTCAAATATAAGAACTATATATCCCATCATTTTCTGCATTATGCGAATAACATACATTGACACTGTAAATTATCCTAAATATCAAAGGAAGAAACTGAAGAATACATGAGTCAAGGTATATTTTTTCAAGACATTTTTTGTAAAAGTACATTTAAAAGACACATTGACTTTGGTATGATTTATATAAAGTCTAAAGTATGTAGAATTAAACACTACACTCTATATGCTATGACACAATATGTTTACATCAATACAGATTTTAAGACACATTTACAAATCTACAGTACACAAAGTTTTGATGAACTTTTTGTTATTGTGGATTAAAAAAGCCAAGCAAGCCTAGAAGCTAGAAAAAAAATAGATGCTAGAAACAACTCATTACTTCCATTTATAAAAAGAAGTTGTTGAATGTGTCATGCAACATTTTTTGAGTGGCACACCTAAGAAATGAATGAAGGTTTTGTTAGGTGAAGATCTTTTTTTTTTTTTTTTTAAATTCACAATGAACTGGACAAACTAGGTATTACCCAACAGTAACAGATCTATCTGTTCATCCGCTCATTGTACCTCTTGCTTTTAAAGTCCCTCTCTCTTGCCTCTGTTTTCCTTCTTTCTCACCTTCTGATTTCTGAAAAATTAAATGTTACCTGATTTCAGATTTCTTGTGCCCATAATTAATTATCAAATAACTGGGGCATATTAGTAGCTTATGTTTACCAACAGAAACAGCAGGAGAAAGAGAGCAGAAATCATAAATAGTTCAAATTATTTTAATTATCTTCACTTATATGGTACTGTGTAGCATAGTTCATTGCCTTAAATCAGATTCTTTACAAATTTACAAATCCTAAACATCCAAAGAACAAACCAACAAGGCAGAGGCAAGAAAAACAAATCTTGTAATACTTTCAGGTGTTATAGGTTTTATCCTCCATCTCACTATAATCACTATATACATCTCACTATAATCACTATATACATCTCACTATAATCTCACTATAGATCTGACAAGTCAGATGAGAAAAAGGGTTGCTGAAACAACAATAGAAATTGTCTTAAGATATAAAGAAAGATGATAAAATAGAAAATAAGCAAAATGAAATCGAAGAGTTGGGGATGAAGGGAAATAACATTATATTGATTTACGTCAAGTAATATAATGCTACCTGCATGTGACACATTTTAGGCCGGTTCACTCATGTTTAAAAGTCAATACAAAAAACGTATCATCTAATGTTTAGTGTTGAGTATTTCTGCTGAGCCATAATGTTTCTTCAAACCAGTATTCCTTAAATGGGGGTAGGTTTATAGCTCTGGGTATTTGGAAACACTACAAAGGCAACTGCTAAGTAAAACAATCAATCAGGATGAGTGCCCATCTGCAAATTCTTAGTTTTTTTTCTGAATTTCTCAGCTTTTCTGTTCTGAGGTCAGAGTATACTGACTTTTGATTTTACAATTTAACTAAAGCCTATACTGCCCTTTAACATGTATTCTATATATATGTTTGTACTGGAACAACATGTCAGTGGCATTCATTACAATAAAAAGAAGGTAAAATGGTTAGTGTCTTCAAATACACTGTATTCATTAAGCAAAAAAAATCCCCTGATGACCAGCTTTATCACACTTATGTTTTTTATCTAAAGCTATTGATTTCTATTGAGCGCAGTGTGCGGCTAAAATTATTTTCCCACAGGCATCCAAAGAATTTTGGACAGAGACCCAACAGTGTGGTGCTCTGTGAGCTTTGTGAAAGGGAGATGGCTTATCACAGCAGTTCAACTGCAATGCACAAGCATTTGATACACAGGAATCTCAGCTTGCTTTGCCAATATGACCATTAGACAACACTATAAAGTACTTTTTTTCTTCACTATTTTCTTTATAACAGCATAATATAATCAGTATATTGAATATATATATATATATATATATATATATATTCAAATTTATTAACAGTACATGCAACATGTTTCTGTTAGTAATAGTCACTTCTGTTCATTTTCTTATGGATCAATACTATATTTATTTGACACACATATATAAACTTTAACTAACTACTAACTATAACTATAGACTAATGGTAAGTGTGCATTAAAAGGGTTTTGTTCCCCACAATGTTATATATATACCTACCCACACACAAACACACACAAAGTTAAAATCATGCTTTCGCAACAGTTTATGGTCACTGAAAAACCACACCTTTTACCTAAAACTCATTTTAACACTGTTTTGAGCAGTCAGGCTGAACACAAACGGCTCAGCTGACGTGTTCTGGTCACAGAACATTGCGATATGCTGTCATAACATAGATGCATGCAGTTAATCAACACCAAATACAGTCTCAAGGGCTACGAAAATAATGTAGTCGTACACCTTGTACTGTACAGATTGAAGGCACACTGCAATGACCCATTTTGTTTCTTTAGTGTTTGTTGAACTTTGACCTTACCATTTGAACTGAACTAAATCACTGAATAAAACATTATATTACAACCAAATAAGCTATGAATTGTATGTAAACTGCAAGCTATGTATTTACATTTTAAATCTGTGTACAGTTTGCAGGTGCAAGTTTATTAAATTGCACACTTACTCCAGAAATTTGAGTCCTCCACTGGGCCTTGGTCCTCACAAGGTTTCGTTCTGTTAAAACAAAATAAATTCCAGTGAGTTTCAGCTTGCTTTTCTGGGGTTGGACCTAGAAAGTTGTAAAGCTGCTTTAAGAGAATGTACTGTTGTAAAAGATGCTGTATGAATAAAAAATGTAAATAAGCTTGAAGTTAAATATTTTATTATATATATATTAATCTCTATATTTAAGATAAAGTGCTGGTTGCACTTAATATGAGATCTAATTTAGATAAAAATTTCTCATTATTTATATGTTATTCATTAAGATATCATTAATATATAAGCTATAATTAATTTAGGTCCTAAAAGCTGTAGCACATTCCAAGAGCTGGGAAATGATGCTGTTAAATAGAAAAGAGCTGCACTATATAATTGTGATTAAAGATATTTTTGAAAAAAATCTTTATCATCTCTAGATTTCTAACAGCCATGAACATGTTGCGTGTTTATAATGTAAAATAATGATGCCTATCAAAATTCCTTTTCCTTTCACAAGAATAACCATAACGGAACAAAACAAACAGATATGGACACTAAAGAAATTATCAGTGTAAAAAAACCTCATGATACTTATCGTTTTTGGGTATGTAAAAGAAAAACACCAGCATTCCTTCTATCTGCTTCATCTTTGTAAATAATCATCTTAACAATTTGAATGTTTCCATAAATATTTTTCCTGTAAATAATGAATAAATGTTACTAGAGTAATCAATGTTTTGTGTTTATCCAAAATATCTTCTAACTAACTAACTAATAGTAGAAAATCTATTTTTTTCAGAAAAAAATAAATCTGAGCAATGATTTGTAGTGCTGCTGTGGCACTGGAAATTCAGATAAAACTCATTTCATTATCTTCCCGCTTAATCCTTAATACTAGGGTCATGGGGGGGGGGTGTAAAATGTCCATCCAGGAGAGACCGTTTGGGGTGTGTGAACCACTACACCACATTGCCACCCTGTGGGGATTAATTAAGTATTCCAATTGTGATAATTAAATTTTGAATTATAAATGTGCTTATATGATGACTTTTTCATATTAAATCCATTGATAGGTTTATTTGGTTAATATCCATACTAAATTACAAATGAAAATGTAAAAACCTGTTGATAGATTTTGGCTACAGCACATTTCCTTAACATAGTGCCATCAGTTAGACAATTAAAATTTATCCTAAAATCGCAACATTTACTTTTCTTCACAAGAGATATACTATGAACAGAGAGATTAGAGGGGAGTATCGTGTGCCATCAGTTGTCATGCAGATGTAAAATTTGATAGGGGACACCATATCAACTATGTGTGAGAAAAATGCAGTGACTGTGGAAAAGAATAAACCCATGCTTGTAAAGACATGTCAGGTGGCCCAGTTTGGATCTTTACCTGGTCAAACTGAACAAAAAGGTAGGTGTAGTGTTTAATACCTTACAATCCCCCCCCCCCCCCCCCCCACACACACACACACCAAAAAAACCTGCCAGGCAGAAAAGACAGTTTAAACATATTTATTGAAAACATTTGAGACTACATGTGTATTGCATTACCATCATAAGGAAAAAAAGTAAATCCAGAAATAAACAAACAATGAAGAAAATTTCAAAATGATGTTAACAGAATGTTTAATGTGTCGAACTTATAGTATGTTCTTTCTCATTATATATAACTGAATACATATAGTGAAAATAGGGACTATTAGGACAAAAAAAGCTTTACTTTGCAGTAATGCTTGCGTATTGCAGATTACACCGGGATAGCAACTCTGAACAGAACATCATTCACAGTCCTTGCAATATCTTTACGATGATAACCTGGAGAGATGTTAAAAATAAGTTATGAATCAGGATGTCAGAAAAAATACCAGAATAAAAAAAAAACTTCTTACTGTTGATATGCTTTTTGCATAGGCATTTTTTCCCATTTTCAAAATCTCTCAGGTGTCCAGGCTGCTGGTCTGCAGACATTGATGATAATCAATTATACCCAGTACTCATTACTAAAATTTTTCACTTTAAGAAAATCACATTGACTTTACCTTTTAAATAAAAATAAAATACTTACACATGCATGGAACAATTTTATACTTTTTTTTATGTATGTGTGTGTATATATATATATATATATATATATATATATATATATATATATATATATATATATATATATATATATATATATATATATATATATATATACACACACACACACGTGTGTGTGTGTGTGTGTGTGTGTGTGTAAGATTATGTGGATAATGTGGATTATGCTTTGTATTTCTTCGGAAATGTTTTTTCTTCCACTTACCAAAAAAAAGCTGTAATTTGCATATTGTTTATTGATCATTGTGTAATTAGGAACAGCTTGTCTGTACAAGTTACCTTTTTTGTTTTTGAGGAACAAACTTAAACAAGCATAAACAAAAAAAGTAGTTATAAATTCATATATTCAAAGAGAAAACATGCCCAGCGATAGATTGGCGCCCTGACCTGGGTCTATCTGCCCAACGCCCGATACGTTCTCCCCTGGATGAGCATGGGGAACCACCACCCCCCCCCCCCCCCCCCCGCGACCCTAATAGAGGATAAAGCGGAAGATAATGAATGAATGAATGAATGAATAAGAGAAAATATATCAGTTTCACATGCAGTCTTATGCAATATTATGCATTTTTATGAAAAAAAGAGTACTGTTATAGAAATGGAACGGGGTTCTAAGCACAATACATGATATATTTTTGTTAATTAAAAACTAGGACGAGAGGGAGAAATTGATAACTGGATAGTTTCACACAGACGGAACGCGTCTTATCAGAACAAGCTGCGAATTCCGTGAGGTATTGCGCCCGCTAGAGGGCGGCGTGCTCATCAGTTTGTAACATTGGGAAACAGCCTGAACAGATGCCTAGTCATCACAGACGCAAACATATTTGTATCCGTAGTAAACTTCATTCATTCATTCATTATCCAGAATCCAGAAATAAACAAATAATGAAGAAAATTTCAAAATGATGTTAACAGAATGTTTAATGTGTCGAACTTATAGTATGTTCTTTCTCATTATATATAACTGAATACATATAGTGAAAATAGGGACTATTAGGACAAAAAAGCTTTACTTTGCAGTAATGCTTGCGTATTACAGATTACACCGGGATAGCAACTCTGAACAGAACATCATTCACAGTCCTTGCAATATCTTTATGATGATAACCTGGAGAGATGTTAAAAATAAGTTATGAATCAGGATGTCAGAAAAAATACCAGAATAAAAAAAAACAAACTTCTTACTGTTGATATGCTTTTTGCATAGGCATTTTTTCTCATTTTCAAAATCTCTCAGGTTTACAGGCTGCTGGTCTGCAGACATTGATGATAATCAATTATACCCAGTACTCATTACAAAAATTTTTCACTTTAAGAAAAACACTTATATTTAGCAAATCACATTGACTTTACCTTTTAAATAAAAATAAAATACTTACACGTGCATTTGCATGGAACAATTTTATACTTTTTAGGGAATCTCTTAGCACACGCTAATAAAGATACAAAAAAATACAATTAGTAATATTCACAAGGGCATGTCTAGAAATTACATTATAATATTATATGTACATCCTGCACCAAGACGAACAATTAGAATGAACTTTTAATAAAATATCGAGTCATCTTAAAATTACATTTATAATTTTGGTTAAACAATGAGAATTCTTGTGTATGACTGCATGAACAAATTAAAGAAAAACCATTAAGGAAGCACGAATAAAGAAAGGTGTTCTGGTTAAGTTGAGGTTTATGTATGTATGTTGTTTCTGGAATTTGTGCATTAATTTTTAAAAATGTGAATGCTTTATAAAGATGTATAGTCTAAAAATGATTATATGCATATATAATAAAAACCTGCAGCATTATGCCATTCATTAGCACATGGTTTTAATGAAATTATCTGTATAATTACCCGAGTTGTTGCACAAAATCATGGTCAGAATGACCAAGGTAAACGTCAACAAGAAAAGCCTGGACATCTTGAGGTTTGAGGAGAAATTCGTCACTGTGCTTGTTTCTTGAATGTTATCAAGGAGCTAAGGTCTCAGTCCCACTTATATGCCCTCAGATAAAGATCGCCTCTCTTTTTTCACTTCCTTGCCTCATGGGCTTTACAAGAAAACATGGGTTAGGTTTCAACATGGGTCAAGTAGGTGTTTATGGGTTTGTACAGGGCCTTGCGTATCTTTATTTTGAATGGCTGACAGAAAACAAAGGTGTTTTTGTGTACTGCCAAAAACTAAACATAATACTGATTTTTTTTATTCTTTATGGTTAAATAGCAATCTGTGGCAGGAGACCAATTAATATAAGAGCAATAGGAATATTTAGCTTCAGTTTACAAAGTCAAAAAAGCACATTTATCCAGCCTTTTTAAAATCTTATCTTAATCTGATTTGCATATCAGAACATAATAAAAAATGGTCATTATAAGGTCTTAAATTGAGGGAAATACAACATCGGATGAAGTAAATTGCACTGTTTCATTGGTTAACAAAATTAGGACAAAACCAAGTATCTGATGAACTGTAAGGAATTGTTTTCTGTATGTCTTTATCAATCTCTTTCAACTTTTTGATGAACTTAAGCCACTGTGGGCGGCACGGTGGCTTAGTGGTTAGCACGTTCGCCTCTCAGCGCTAGGGGTTCCCGGTTCGAATCCCCATCTGGGTGGAGTTTCCATGTTCTCCCCGTGTCCGCGTGGGTTTCCTCCGGGTTCTCCGGTTTCCTCCCACAGTCCAAAAACATGGATCAAGTCAATTGAACTCTCCAAATTGCCCCATATAGAGTGTTTCTGTGTGAGTGAGTGTGTGCCCAGCGATGGATTGGCGCCCTGTCCTGGGTCTATCTGCCCAGCGCCCGAAACGTTCTCCCCTGGATGGGCATGGGGAACCCCACCGCGACCCTAATAGAGGATAAAGCGGGAGATAATGAATGAATGAATTAAGCCACTGTTCTTTATACTGTGGCTTAAGTTTTTTTTAAGTTTGAATGCATTTGTTTAGTTGTTTCAGTTTAGTTGATCAGTTTAATAAATTTTACAATTTACATTAAGTATACAATAAATGTGTGTGTGTGTTTGTATATATATGTGTGTGTGTAAGATTATGTGGATAATGTGGATTATGCTTTGTATTTCTTCAGAAATTCCACTTACCAAAAAAAGCTGTAATTTGCATATTGTTTATTGATCATTGTGTAATTAGGAACAGCTTGTCTGTACAAGTTACCTTTTTTGTTTTTGAGGAACAAACTTAAACAAGCATAAACAAAAAAAGTAGTTATAAATTCATATATTCAAAGAGAAAATATGCCCAGCGATAGGGTGTATCTGTACCTGGGTGTATCTGCCCAGCGCCCGAGACGTTCTCCTCTGGATGGGCATGGGGAACCCCCCCCCCCCCCCCGCGACCCTAATAGAGGATAAAGCGGAAGATAATGAATGAATGAATGAATAAATAAGAGAAAATATATCAGTTTCACATGCAGTCTTATGCAATATTATGCATTTTTATGAAAAAAAGAGTACTGTTATAGAAGTGGAATGGGGTTCTAAGCACAATACATGATAAATTTTTGTTAATTAAAAACTAGGACGAGAGGGAGAAATTGATAACTGGATAGTTTCACACAGACGGAACGCGTCTTATCAGAACAAGCTGCGAATTCCGTGAGGTATTGCGCCCGCTAGAGGGCGGCGTGCTCATCAGTTTGTAACATTGGGAAACAGCCTGAACAGATGCCTAGTCATCACAGACGCAAACATATTTGTATCCGTAGTAAACTTCATTCATTCATTATCTTCCGCTTTATCCTCCTTTAGGGTCGCGGGGGGGTTCCCCATGCCCATCCAGGGGAGAACGTTTAGGGCGCTGGGCAGATAGACCCAGGACAGGGCGCCAATCTATCGCTGGGCACAAACTCATTCACACAGACACACTCTATATGGGGCAATTTGGAGAACTCAATTGACTTGATCCATGTTTTTGGACTGTGGGAGGAAACCGGAGAACCCAGAGGAAATCCACGCGGACACGGGGAGAACATGGAAACTCCACCCAGATGGGGATTCAAATCGGGAATCCCTAGAGCTGAGAGGTGAACGTGCTAACCACTAAGCCACCGTGCCGCCGTTGTAGTAAACTTAATATTTTAAATTAATCTAACTAACAGATTTGTATTGTAAGAAGAGGCTGGGGGCTTCTGCATGAAACCCAAATAGACACTGAGAAAACCTACAAACTTATCTCATATTAACTGTGAAATTATTTAATGCAGGATTGCTCAAGCATGGACTTTCCATGTCACATGTTAGCCTGTTTTTTTTTTTTTTTTTGGAGCTGATGCAATGTAGTTGCATTAATGACAATAATGACACTTAATTGAATTAAGCAGCAAATGTGTTGTATGTCTTTAAAACCTCTTAAAAGATTGCAAAAATCTATAATAAATTAGTTTCCACACAAAATTATTATGGATTAAATAAGTTTAACCTTTTTGGCTCTGTTTATGATTATGAACCTGAACTCAAATTTTCTTTTTGAAAATCCTGATCACTCATTTACTTACCTAGTTATAATATTTAGGGTCATATAGTAGTCACCCAATAATGTTTTTTGCTTCAGTAAAAGTTTAGTGGTTTAAAATCAGTAGTGCATAAGTGATAAAACCAATAATACATCATAAGAGGAAAAAAAGAAGGCACAAAAAGCACAATAGCATTTTGTAGTTACCCATGATACTTCTGTTTGTTTTAAAGTATATTTGTCAATGACAACACTAACACCTTTAATGCATTGGTAAATCCCGGGAAACTAAGCCAGGATTTTTATCCAGGAAGCAAACTAAACGCCATAGGAAAAAAAAAAATCACCTTATAGTTTCCCAATTTCCGATGATGCAAAATGATGGTTTTATGGTTGGATAAGAGCACAACAGAAGACATTGGACTGGTACATGGGTCTGTGCAGACAATACTTATGGAATGTGAATAATAATGGGTCGAATTTCTGTAGATGCAGTTGTTCACATTTATAAGCAATAAACAAATATCTGCACCTTTCAGCTCCCACTACTAGTGGCCTATCGGTACTGTTCCCTCCCGGGATTATTGTTTATTGTCCTATATATCATGGTTAGCACGTTCGCCTCTCAGCGCTAGGGATTCCCGGTTCGAATCCCCATCAGGGTGGAGTTTCCATGTTCTCCCCGTGTCCGCGTGGGTTTCCTCCGGGTTCTCCGGTTTCCTCCCACAGTCCAAAAACATGGATCAAGCAAATTGAATTCTCAAAATTGCCCCATATAGAGTGTGTCTGTGTGTGTGAGTGTATGCCCAGCGATGGATTGGCGCCCTGTCCTTGGTCTATCTGCCCAGCGCCCGAGACGTTCTCCCCTGGATGGGCATGGGGAACCCCACCGCGACCCTAATAAAGGATAAAGCAGGGAGTGGAAGGGAGTGGTAGCTCAGTGGTCAGGGCATTGGGCTATCAATCTGAAGGTTGGCGGTTGAAATCCCAGGTCCCCTCAAGTTACCAATGTGAGTCCTTGAGCAAGGCCCTTAACCCTCATTGCTCCAGGGATGTTGTGATGAACCCTGTGCTCATTTTGTAAGTCGCTTTGGATAAAAGCGTCCAATAAATGACCAAATGTAAATGTAAATGTGATAAAGCGGGAGATAATGAATGAATGAATGAATGAATCATTCACCAACTCTAACAAAAACCTGCATGTACTCAAAAGCAGGTCTGTCCATGTGGTTGCTCTTGTAAGGGAATGTATGGAAATGTCTGGCAGATCTCCCAAAAAATATTGGCCCTCACCTGGACCATTCACTTTGACCCACTCACACACAAGGAGAACATGGAAACTCCACCTCGATTGGGATTCAAACCTGGATCCCCAGAGCTGAGAGGCGGAATGCTAACCCCACCGCATCGCCAACTGATAACATTTACATTTACATTTGGTCATTTATTGGACGCTTTTATCCAAAGCGACTTACAAGGTGAGCACAGGGTTCATCACAACATCCCTGGAGCAATGAGGGTTAAGGGTCTTGCTCAAGGACCCACATTGGTAACTTCAGGGACCTGGGATTTGAACCCCCAACCTTCAGATTGATAACCCAACACCCTGACCACTGAGCTACCACATTCATTCATTCATTCATTATCTTCCACTTTATCCTCTATTAGGGGCATGGACCAGTGTTCAAGCAGTATATGGTCGTTGTGTTCCTGATGTGTAGGGTTAGATTATTTGTGACTGTAGACTAGAGCTGTGCGGATCGATACAAATATGGATAATATCGATACCAACGCTGGTATTGGTATTGAACAATACTTGCGTAAAAAGATCGATACTCAAGTTTTTTGTGTGTTAAAATTCCTTTTTTATTGTTTTGCCTAAGAACAATTCTATTTGAAAAAAAAGAAACAAAGAAAGAAAAAACTGTCTAGTGAGGGGAGCATTTTTACTTTATATTCGTATTGTCGTTTCTCCTTTTGTACCTCAAAAAGATATATTTTCCTCACGTTAAAGCAAACTTTGTTTTATTACTGTTCCATTGTTTCTAAACAAAGATGTTGATTGGGATACATTATTTTGTTGTCACCTACAATGTTTGGCGAAATTCTATACTAGGTCTTTTGGATCATTCATTCATTCATTCATTATCTCCCGCTTTTCCTCTATTAGGGTCGCGGTGGGGTTCCCCATGCCCATCCAGGGGAGAACGTCTCGGGCGCTGGGCAGATACACCCAGGACAGGGCGCCAATCCATCGCTGGGCATACACTCACACACACAGACACACTCTATATGGGGCAATTTTGAGAATTCAATTTGCTTGATCCATGTTTTTGGACTGTGGGAGGAAACCGGAGAGCCCGGAGGAAACCCACGCGGACACGGGGAGAACATGGAAACTCCACCCAGATGGGGATTCGAACCGGGAATCCCTAGCGCTGAGAGGCGAACGTGCTAACCACTAAGCCACCGTGCCGCCTTCTTTTGGATCAATGAATCTTAAATATTAAAAAGTATCGGTATCGGTATCGAATATCGCGATATTGGCCCTGTATTTACTTGGTATCGGATCGATACCAAAATTTTTGGTATCGCACAGCTCTACTGTAGACGTGAGTGCAGGCTTGTTTTCATTCGTGTAGGCTCAGCACGCCTTTGTTGGGTATGAGTAAGGCATGCGGTAGGCTCCGCCGCCTCTCTCACAGCGTGGGCAGCGATTTGCATGCGTTTGTGTGGCGGCATTGTGTGGACGTGTGTGTCAGCAGCACTGTCCACCCCCACGGGCTCACACGTTCAGCGGCACGAATTCACAGAAGAGGCTCTTCCTCGCAGTGACGCGTTTCGAGGCGCGCGAGGAAATCCCCGTAGTAGGAGTTACCACGGCGCGCGAGCCGCTTCCTTCCGCCTGCGACGACGAAACAAGCCACCTTTGTTCTTTCGCTCGCTTAATAAACGCTCTCCTGCCGCCGAACGTCGCCTTTTAAACCGGGTGAGTGCCTTCCATCCACATTTTCTTTAACTTCTAAACCTAAAGCCATCGCTTTATGTGTGAATTCTGGCGGGAACCTCCTGTGCGATCCACCGCTATGTTGACATGTAAACACGACCGTCGCGGTTTAGAAATGAAACACTGTACGTAGTAATTCTAAGTTATCTGGATGTTTTTTGTGTGTCTCTAACAAAAATAGATGTATATTGTAGTTAGTTTTGTATTTATTATTGTTTTTATTTTGTTGTGTTAGGAAATAAAAGGTAAGGCTCAGCCGCCTTGTGTTTTATGTTGATAAGTAAGGTGGTAAGGAATTCTATTACTAGCTGTGTTGAGGGGACAGAACGGACGCTCGTTTCACACCTTTATTAATTAGTTGATATTAATATTTGTGATCTGTGGTGGTAATTACAGAGAAACTCGACGGCTGACATGTACGGAGGCGCGGCACTTCCCGAGCTCATTCCGCCCGCATGCGCACTGCGGCCCAGCCCCGTCATTCCCTACGGCAGGGAGCATGGAGGCGCAGAGAGGAGCGCGGCCGAGGCGCAGCGCAGAGTAAACAGACCCCCCAAACTCGGACAGATCGGACGCTCCAAGAGAGGTGCGTGCTGCTGACCACACACAACTAGTGCATTCAAAGAATCCCGTTTTTATTGCAGGCCCTGCTGTAAAGTCCTGAAAGTATGCTGACACTGCTGATTCCAGGGCCAGTTCCTAAAATACCATTAAAATCCTATAACACAGTCAGTTCAACACACCATAATTATAAGCCTTACATTTGTAGCAGCACTTTACAAGGCTATACCTACATATTAGACATGTCTTTCACATGACCACAAGGAAAGGTAAAGGTGTAACTGCCCACTTAAGCAGTTTATATTCTTAATTGGTTTAAGGTTTGTAAAATTGTATAATAGAACTTCTGTTCTTTTAAGAACATTGACAATGTTAATTTCCATGGTTACACTGCTAATTACCACAGTTACCACGTTACAAAGGTGCCAAAGTTAGCATTAAGGGTCATTCAGAAGCTGAAGACCAGCAGGTTACGACGTGAAACCATAGCTCTCTTTGATATTTCATGCAGCCAATGAGGTTTGTGTTCTATTAGCTATTAGTAGCCCAATTATGTTTATTACCTTTTCTAGTATTAGAGTGAATTGATATGTAATTACGGTTCTAAATCAAGATGTGAATTCGTGTGATAAAACCAACAAAAGATCAGTCTTAAGATTAATAGTCTACGATATGTAAATTGCTCATTGTATATTCGTTTATTTGATTTATGTTACAGTTCTTACGGTTGGGTGTAAGGTTATGTACAAAGTTAAGGTGCAAACTCAAGAATAAACCTAATCAGTATTGGCAAGAATATTTGTGCTGTCGACTTTGAATCTGAGGGAGCTATAAAAGGCAATAATATGCTTCCTCATACGCATGGAATTAGGTGTACTCAAGTTCTCATTAGAATAGTCCTTCACAAACGCTCACCGTGTTACATATTCACTACATATTCTCAGTGCAGAAGCATTTGGGTGTTATGGCCATTGTAAAAATCCCATTTATATCCATAGGTCCAATGGCAATTACTCAATAGACTGAGGTCCAAAAGGTCTTTCATTGTCTGCACAATAATTTCTATCCAGATGAGTTTGTAAATGACTTGCAACCCACTTTCCTTACTACTTGCACAAAAACTGTCCACACATATAAGGGTTGAACTTTAAAAGGTACACAGTTATGGTTGTTTGACATATTGTGGCATTTCATTTTGCAATATGCATGGTGCACTTTGCTCTTTTGCACAAAACTGTTTACTATTTCCTGCGTGGCTGGTAGTTACTTTAAAATGCAAACTTCATTGCTCTCTTGGTCTCTCTCTCTCTCTCTCTCTCTCTCTCTCTCTCTATATATATATATATATTACACACACCAACTAATGAGTTACACAATATATTTATTAACTCTTACATAGTTACTTGTTAAAGCTACTTAGGTTACATAATCATGGACACCTAACAAATAATTTATAGATAAAGGTGCTTAAAGTTTGCTATTGATAAATCAACTAATTATTTACCAACTATATGAAATGTATTTAGTTTATATAAGTTTAGAGATTCATGGTATCATTTTTCCCACCACCTTTGTACAAAATTGTAATCTACATTACCATAGACTTTGTCATCTTAAACCAGAGGTCATCTCCACTGACCTCGCTTATCAACAGTTTGATTGTTCCTTATTTAATGTTATGACTTAGTCCAGAGATTAGTTACCATTAAAAATCCTACATCAGCAGTTATAGAAGCTGGCTTATCTGGCTCCAACACACTTTCCCCTAAGGGAGAGGTAAGATAAAGTAAAAATACCTTCACTCTACACAGTAGGCAGCATATAATAAACAATCAATTCCTTTGGAAATTGCAAAGTTTTTAAAGAGTATGTAAAACAAATAAACCATTTGGTAACAAATACACAAGTACTTATAAAACCATACACAAGTACTGCAAGCTAATGGATTGTGTGTCATAAAAGATTGATTTAGTGTTGTTAGTGGATTTAAAGTAATCCTTTGTCTTAGCCTTAGTATGAAGAAACTAAAACCAAAACTTGAACACTGCATGAAGACAGAAACTCACTTTTTCAACACATTCTAAAAGATGTATTTTCAAAAGGTCTTGTAATAATCTCCACATGTATTTTTGTTTTTGTTATATAGTGGACATTGACGATGAGGATTTGGATGATATCATGAACAACAACAGGAGTTTCCCACTGTCCATCAGTGTCTCACCCGTAGCCTAAGCACGATGGACTATGCCAAAGCTGTGAAGATGCCAACAACATGAAACGAGAAATGAATTATTATAATAAATGCACACAATCAAATGAAACAATTCTGGAATCTTTCAAACACATTTGCACACACATAATATCAGCTTGGACAGACCAGCACACTTTTTTTCCTTTTACACATATTCTCTCACTTTCAATCATTACCTCTGTCTTTATGTCTGTCTGACTTCATCTCAGGACTGCTGACTGTTGCTACTCAGTTATCATTGCTTGTTCAGCACTTGTAATTGAAATTCCGTGGCTGTTGCATTGACTTGTTCATTACCTCTTTCAGCACTGCATTTCGATACTGAGATAAACAGTAATCTCTAAAGCTATAGGGCTACATTTATTAAAAAAAAGCACTTTACTGAGGGGACGAAGGTAAGGGTCCTTGGTAGGTTTGGTTCTCTTGCACAAAAGCTGTGTTCTGTGGAAGTCTGTTAATGTGTAATGCATCATTAGCTTCAAAAGACATACAGTTAATTTAAAACTGGGTTTGTTTGGCATGTTCTTTATGCATTTTACATATTCAGCTGTTGTATTGGTAAGAAAATATTTTTAAAATAATTTCTACAGATGGTTCATCTTCATGGGGTAGTATATAATAAGGGGGTAATGTATGAACTACTATAAATGGGAAGTGCAGATGACCGTAACAGTGAACTTGCATGGGAACTATTCCATTTTTGTATTGTAATGCAAATTGCATTTTGGAAAATAAATTATGCATGAGTAACATTCATTTGTGTAGTTCATGTTTTTAAATGTTTAACTAATTAATTGGGGGTGTTGTTTACTGATGATTATCTTATTAGGAATTACTTTTCGGTTTAAATTCAATGCTACCAAATTAATTTGGAAACTTGTTCCAGCTTTGTTGTTTCTCCATCCGTGTCCTTGTTTTCAGTTATTGCAAAACACTTTTTTTTTTATTACCAACATTATTGAAATATATTATTAGCTAACTTACGAAAACAACACTAGAAATTAGATGCTCAATGTTTTTGTTAAGTTTTACCTGCTCATGGTTTTAAGTCCTAGAAAAATTGCTTAAAATTTAAAAGGTACTTCTAAAAAAAGGGCATTAAGATCATTAAATGGTGAGCACTCCATGGGTTGGATTTGTATGGCTGCATTTTAACAGGAATTATTTTGGTACCAGACAGAAACTCAATTACTCTTCATGTACTGAAGAGGTTGATTCATTAAGGGAGGTGCCACATTCCATCTCTCAGACACACAGGTTTGACAGGCAGCAACAGAAACCACGGAATGTGGTTTTACGAGTAATTAAATACAGTAAATAATACTATTGTTGATTAATTACTTGGAAAACATCTTGTTTGAACATTGAATTGCAAAATTCTTTTGGTTCCTAAAATCACACAATTGTTATGTTGAACGTAAACTGGACTAGAACTTAAAAATGTTTATATACATTAGATTTCTGTAATACAGTATAATCTACAGTACTTGGTTTTTATTGTTGGGTCTGTAAAATGTTTATTGTCCAGGTGATTATTAAAACCAACAGTTTTAATGGAAATAAAAAGTTAAAAAAATGTAAAAGAAGTCATTTTGATAAACAATAAGATCTGTGGTGACCTGCTGTTTTTTTGTAATACCTAACAAATAAACTTTCATAGTACATGAAGGTGAACTGATAGTTGTGTAAAATTCAAGGTTGCTACATACACATCAACTAAAACCTGACAAATTCTACCAAAACAGTGTTTTATTAACAAAACAATGCTTTTAAAAACATTCGGAATGCAGAAACAGATTACAGATCCAAGTGCTTGAGGAAAGGCTGCGTGGTGTCAAAAATGGTATTGCTTTGCATTACAGCTGATGTACAATAAAATTAAATATAATTCACTAATATTCATCATATAATTTTACTACAATTGCTAACAAAACTCAAATTAAACTTATGATGCATACAAATAAGTGCAATCTCTGGTTTCTCAGTTTGCAATGGCTAGTTTTGAGACAAAAACAATATATACTGCACAGAATGAACACTCCAGAACCTGGACCATAAGCATCAAACTTAGTAAATAAAATACCAGAATGATTTGGAATTGAAGAGTAAGATAATCTAGTATTTAGATTTTGTAATCTTTGTGTTTTAGAACAATATGAGGCTTTAATGAAAAGAAAGAAAAAAGTGAAAATGCAGAATGATATCTTGTTGGAATAAACTCATATAAGTTAATTTCATGTCACTGATAGTAGTGAGGTTAAAGACTGACTTTTGTAACTAAGTAAAGCCTTTCCCTAATTAAGGAGAATCAATCAGGCTTCTAAATAGTTCCACCTGCAACAGGAAACGACTAACAATTTTTATCTAATTGCCAATTTGAAATGTGAAAGGTGTGTTTTATGTCAGTGCTTTGAAAACCAGAGATCCAACATTATTTTCTGCCAAAAAGAGCAATTAAAGAATAACTTTACATCTTTTACAATTCAGCTTTTACAATTCAGTTTGCAGCATTAAGAAAAGCACCAGTAAATGAACTGTAGTTTACAAACTGTACCAATTAATTTAGCATTACTAACTGCTAGAGATAAAAGTTCAATACAAAAAAAAAACCCTAGAAATATCACTGTAATATTAGTGAGAGCAGTTAGCCATTTTGTTAGTTGAACATGCCATTGCATGGTTTTTCAATTGCTTTACACCTTGCAATATAATAACTGGAATATTGGGTAAAAGTGAGTTACCTGGGTCGCACATCTTCACATATTTCCACTGTTCAAAATATAAAGGCCCTATTTCCAGAACCCAGGCTGGAAACTGCTTGCTTGGATGCTTTGACCTAATTTAACAGATTACATTGCAAATCCTAAAACTTTCCCTTGAATTTCAGGTGTATATTAGCACCCCCTAGAGGAGCTGAAATGTGCTTGTAACACGTGGGACTTTCTCCACCTCCTACAGCCATGGAGCACTTAGAACATGGAACACCCATTTAGTTCTGTTGCCAGAATTGTGCAAACATAAATAATATTTGACACAGGGTCATTTAAAACCATAAATGTGTTTCAGTATGTGATGGGGCATTGAATAGTGAATAGTGACCTTACTGACCACATATCTGAGAGATGACCTTTTCAGTTCTGACTGTGCTTTCCACTTAATTTCAGTTTAATCTATCAGTCCCAGTCCAGTTTCTTGCTTAACAGTTTTTGTGCATCTGATTTGTCTGGAGGAAAATCACACATATTCCTTGGTGCTGCTGGTGGCATGAGTTGAGTTTTTAGGGTACTTAGACATCTGTTTACTCCGTGGGCAAGAGGCAGCCAACATAGCACCCCCAAGAACATCAAGGAAAGATCCTCCCCATGCAATAAAAATAGCCGCGCCAAACTCAAACCTGATGAGAGAAAACAAGGGAGATATTAGAAAGCAAAATTTCTAAAAAGAAGAATTTCTGTTCATCATATACATCTATATATTTTAGCTTTTAGTGTCTAATGTCATTGAAATCCAGAGTAAATGCAATTTGCCACCCAAAACTGAAGCAGCACACCTTGATTCAATCTCAAAACTTACAAACTATAAATGTACATGGATTAGTCAGGACTTTCAAACTCTTCAGTTTAGTCTGAATCATTTTAGTAGGTGTGAAACATTAACTTGGACCCCAGATCAAATTAAAATTAAAACCTTTGCCTTTAATGCTTTTGTGACTTAATTTAGTTCTCTTCTGGTTCTTTTTAAAATATATATTTTATTGTTTGATTGGTGACAACAAAATGCCTGTCTGCACCTTCAAAAAATACAAATTCACACTGAACAAGTTTCAGACAAAAACAGCCAGAATTTGGTAAGATCCTTTGATCCTTATAGATCTAGGGCACATTTCACACCTTTTAGCTGGCATTAAATCTTCTTTTCAGAAAATTAAACAAGTAAAGTTACTTCAGGTTATAATTTTGATTGACTGCATTTAGTACATAAAAACCTACTTGGTGTTGGTGGGGGTAAAGGGGTTGTAGAAGGCACGAATCACATTGTGGGCAAACCAGGAACATGCGACAACTGCACAGAGAGCTTTGTGACAAGAACAAAGAGCTCAGTTAGAGGAACAGCAAAATAAACAGAAAAGCTAAGATGCAGAATAATAACCTATTTGATGTTAATAAGAAATCTTTTATTCATTATGAAAGCTTTGTTTACTCAACCTTACATGCCCACCTCAGAGCTTAGTACCTAGCAGGAGGGTTTTGGCTGAAAGATCAAACACCTTTCTACATAGGCTTTCATGATTAGGATTAAAGCCGATTTACAGAGAGGGCCTTATGTTTTTTCTATTGTTTGTAAGTGACCCCATAGCTTTATTAAAATGGCTGACTGCACACAATTAGTTGAAATTTGAAAATTCTCTCACACAAAAACACCCAATCATACCTCCAACAAGCAGTATGATGCCACCAGTCATTGCAGTTCGAGCTTTACGCACTTTGTCTTCTGCTCCACAGGTGGTACATTTCATTCCAATGCAAGCCACCCCCAGTCCAGCAATTGAGACAATGATGCCCACTATCATCAGAGCACGGGTTGCCTGGAGAGCACCTTACACAAAGTAAACAACACTTAATATTACACAGTAATGTGGAATACAGATCTTTATTTTATCATCATCAACAACAAAACAATAAAAAATTAGTTGCAAATTTTTTTACAATAAAAAATGTGGCTTTAAGTTGCTTCATTCTGACAGGGGCTGATTTTTCCCCTTATGTTTATGCTAGGCATCATAGAAGTATGATTTGTTTGAATGCATGTTGGGCAAACACATACCCCAAATAATAAAATAATTTAGTGCTTGATCATATAGTGTAAACGTAGTCCAACACAATTATGTCATTAAAGGAATAACAGGAATGAAACACGGAGATAATAATAAACTGCTATAAATTTTTTATTTAGTTTATTACCGAAAGCTTTTTAAAATGGTTGCACAATGGCGTCATCTGCTGGTCAAATCATGTAGCACATTACTGTGTCCTAGTTGCTTATGCTAAGGCAAAGCTTCTTCTACTGAATGTCAAATATGTGAACCTTTGCTTTTAGTACTTAGCGTGTAAGAATATTAGTTATTCTTTCCATACAAAATAGCTTTAATGCTGTTACACTGCTTGCTTCAGGACTTTTCTCTGTATTTTCTCACTAGTTTTTCTACTAAATAAAGTAAATGTTTTGGAATAGCCAAGGTAAATTGTTAAATGTGCTAATTTGCCTTTAAATTCATTCATTCATTATCTCCCGCTTTATCCTCTATTAGGGTCGCGATTGGGTTCCCCATACCCATCCAGGGGAGAACATCTCAGGCGCTGGGCAGATAGACCCAGGACAGGGCGCCAATCCATCGCTGGGCACACACTCACTCACACAGACCCACTCTATATGGGGCAATTTTGAGAATTCAATTGACTTGATCCATGTTTTTGGACTGTGGGAGGAAACCGGAGAACCCGGAGGAAACCCACGCAGACACGGGGAGAACATGGAAACTCCACTCAGATGGGGATTCGAACCGGGAATCCCTAGTGCTGAGAGGCGAACGTGCTAACCACTAAGCCACCGTGCCGCCCTGCCTTTAAATTATCTGCTAAAATTAACAATTTAAATACATTTGCCACTAACTCTTCCAATAGTGTCAATGTCATATTTACAATATGTAAAATTTAATTACTTCCTTAAATGGACTAAATAAATGATCTTGGCTAATATTTTCTGTCTTATCTGTTTTGTTCCATTCCAATGCAATGTGCTGGCTTTGGATGCTATGATTGCCCACATAGTTTGTAGTGTTGTGTTGGGAAGATAATGGAGAAGAACTGAATGTAACAGCTATTGACACACACACACACACACACACACACACACTGAAGATTATCCTTCTCAATACTAAAAATGTTCTGATGGGATGTAAAGTATGCAGCCACTGAAGTATGAAGTACTGGAAAAGTCAAATAACAAACTGGAATAACAAATCATTTTAACAATGAGACAGTTTGATAATGGCTTCTGGGTTAAATTAATGCCAGGAAATGTTTTGGGTCTGTAGTAAGATTAAGTGGATGTAAATTTGAGATGTGAGTCTATAACCTTTAGTATTATTTTATCTGTGTTATCTTAAACTGGAAAACCATTTTAAGTCAACACATTGAATTCATTCCTTAATATTAAATATAAATGTTAGACTTAAAAACTAAGATAAAGAAACGAAGTGTGAATTAAAGCTGGGAATAAGAGAAGATGTGTGTATGTGTGTGTTTTAAAACCAGTCTGTACCAGTATATCCCTGTACATTTTCAGTGAAAACAGAGGGAGGTGGGAAAGGGTGTAACGATGTAAAAGAATGACTTCTCCTGCATCATTCATTACAGCACAATAAAAGCTCTCTTGCCAGGCACTGCAAATACTTGAGCCTGGAATCCAGTAATTGCCCTCCCTTTCCCCCATTTTTTATCCGTCCCTTGTTCTTTTCTTCTTCTTTTTTTAGTTCAACCTGCTGTCAGGTGCAGTCCTAGCCAGTTTAATCTGGAAAGCACCCCGAGATCCCCATCCAAAAATGGCATGTGGTTAATAACTAGCGAGGATAAAATAGAGTAAAACATGTTCTATACTTGTCCAGAATATTGAAAGTTATTCCACAAGGAAAAAAAAACATTTAAATATGTTAACAAAAAAATATTGCATTCCAACAAAATAGCTGCTTCCAGAGAGCTGAGATATATGGTTTGATCAAAAACCCTTTAGTCTGAATATGTATTTAGATATGCTTGTAGGAAGGAATTATGTCTGCTTTCTGACTGTTTGGTGGGATTGTTAACTACAAGTTTAACTGTATATTATAATAGTTGATTAAATGGTAAAAAGTGACTGTGACTTGACGATCAAAACTATATGTCTAAAACTTGTTGGAAATCACATTTCAAAACCATGGCATTAAGGCTTTTTACAACATTTTGCATTGGGTCTGAAAACATGAAAATTGTATCAGGTATTAGGTGGGGTAGAGGTTTTGTTGCTGCACAGACCAATAAAGGTTCCTCATAATAAATAAAACATGTCAAGAACATTAACTTTAAAATTTAGTTATATTTTAAACTATGGCATTTGTTTACAATTATACTCAACATTATTATATATATATATCATATTATATATATATATATATATATATATATATATATATATATATATATATATATATATATATATAGATGCATCTCTTCTTTCTTAGTTCAGTCTTAGTCTTAATATAGTTATTACATTTCAAAAGGACCAGAGTTCACCAGACAATCAATCTATAGTAATAATGTACATTCAGACCACCAATGCCTTTAATCCCAAACAATACAACCACTGTATGCTGAGACAAAGCCTCCACAGTGAGAGAGCTGCACGCTTGACACTGTGGGAAATCACACAACACATGGTACTGTAGGATATTAACAAAAAAACACTGGTACTAGTACATTAAATCACAGGTTAACACATGTGACTGAAGCTTAGTCAGAATTACAAGTTTCGACACACAGTTAAAACAGATTTGCCATAAAACTTATAATAGCTTTTCTACCAGCGGTGTGTTAAATGTATCCACTGCCAAAAATTTTCCAGAAATTCCTTTCTTTCTACAAACACCAAGATATTCTTATATACGAAGTTAGTAAGAAGTAGCTTTTAACTGTTTATGCTTTGTATTAGATTCATGCAGGGAATATGTGGTTGTGTGGTTCTGAACCAAGGGATTGCAAAGCTGACCTTTAGGCAGGACTCTACTTTTATGTTACCCTGACTGTAATCACATTTCTGTTGTAAGTTGCTTTGCTTATTGCTGTCTGACAAATACAATGCATTATTACAAACTCATGTTTGTAAGGTTGGAACATTTAAAAAAAATACAATACAAAGTTCAACAGTCTGTAATGCTTTTACTGACAATATAAACCTTTATAAACTTTAAATATTTTGTAAATATAAAAAGTTAAGAATTTGGTGCTGGCAACACAGTCACACCAACTGTCATGTTTAAGGTTAAAATAAATTAAAATAAATCTTGTACATGCAGTTTTAAAGCTCCTCATCACAAACAATGTTTATGTTTCAATTGGATAATCACACATAAGTAAACCAATGCACACTAATTTGCCCCATACCATGACAAATGTTAGCTTTTGCACCTTTGGCTGATTACAGTCTTTTCCAGTTATTTCTGTGATTATACTTTGCAATTGTGTTGCACTAATGCCATTTTTCACTATTGCATTAACTGGAGATCTAACTTATTATTTCGTGTTTAATTTATTCATAAGGGTGGCACGGTGGCTTAGTGGTTAGAATCCCAATCTGGGTTGAGTTTCCATGTTCTCCCCGTGTCCGTGTGGGTTTCCTCCGGGTTCTTCCCACAGTCCAAAAACATGGATCAAGTCAATCGAATTCTCCAAATTGCCCCATATAGAGTGTGTTTGTGTGCGTGTGAGCCCAGAGATAGATTGGCGCCCTGTCCTGGGTGTATCTGCCCAGCGCCCGAGACGTTCTCCCCTGGATGGGCATGGGGACCCCCCACACCTAGCAGAGAATAAGATAATGGAATATGTATATATATATATATATATATATATATATATATATATATATATATATATATATATATATATATATATATATACATACACTTAACAGATGATAAAGTTTCACACTTGAACTTCAACAAGTTTGATTAAAAGTTTACACGGACTGATTTCTTTGAACTTACTGTCAAGCTGCAGGATCGAGTCGTATATTTTGCACTGCAGCTGCCCGGTGCTTTGAAAGGCGCAGGACATCCACAGCCCCTGATAAGTCGCCACCGCGGTGATGATGCTGTCTCCCACGTAGGCGGACATTTTCCACTGCGGCAGCACTGTCCCCGCGATGAGCCCGATGATTCCCACAAGAGAGAGCGAAAAGCCGAGCAGCTGGACCCCCGAGTTCGCCATGTTCCGCAGCGCGCAGGCAGGAGGCGCACAGGGTTGTGCTAACTTTACAAATAAACTTTAGCAGTGGTCACTTTCTTCATATAAGTGCCCGCCAGCTGTTCTGCACTTTGCGCTTTTTAAAGCGTCTTCTGACTTTTCCGAGGAGCGCGTCTGCGTTAAGAGCGAGAGCCACGCGCCTCCGTTCCTATTGCGCTCTCAACGTGATGACGTGACGTCACACCCAATGGGCTCCATCTCTCTATTCAGCGACAAGGGGATTCATTTTTGACCTGCTGTATCCAGATCTATCTGGATGGACTTGGTAAAAAACAAGTTGATTTCTTTTACCAAACAAGCCTTAAAATTTTGGAACATGAAGATGCCAGCCCTTAGTGGTTAGCACGTTCGCCTCTCAGCGCTAGGGATTCCCGGTTCGAATCCCCATCTGGGTGGAGTTTCCATGTTCTCCCCGTGTCTGCGTGGGTTTCCTCCGGGTTCTCCGGTTTCCTCCCACAGTCCAAAAACATGGATCAAGTCAATTGAATTCTCAAAATTGCTCCATATAGAGTGTGTCTGTGTGAGTGAGTGTATGCCCAGCGATGGATTGGCGCCCTGTCCTGGGTCTATCTGCCCAGCGCCCGAGGCGTTCTCCCCTGGATGGGCATGGGGAACCCCACCGCGACCCTATTAGAGGATAAAGCGGGAGATAATGAATGAATGAATGAAAGATGCCAGCCTATTCTAACTACCAAAACCTGAATCACAAAACACTAGTCTCCCTTACCTCAAAAGTGAGGGTTTTAATTCATTTTTGCACAATATTAAACTTGGCACACATAAAGTGGGCTTTATAGAGGCTTGAAAGTTTGACCTATGACTTAAAAATTAAAAACTGGTCGTGGTAATTTAGGAAAATAATAGATTGTTCCTATAATTAAATTCAAGTGATTTGATTTTATTTCAAGTCAATTAATCATACATGCAAGGATAGTGCAGAAAAAAAGCATTAATGAAAATATGATTATAGAGGCCTGAGACCAATAGTCAACTATCTAAGTTATTATAGTAGTTGTGACCACCATTTTTGAAGAATTATAATAACTGTGGCAACTGATGTTTATTAAGTATTATCATAGGCAACTATTCTTTCTATGCTCACAAAACATCTCTGGAATTTTTGAAGCTGTCACTGTGCGACTGCGTAATTTTGTTAAACTGTATTTGAAAAAAAAAATCCATAAATATAGGGGGGGGAAAAAAAGATATTCAAATTTGAGCTGTTAAATATAAATTTGTTAATTAATACCGCCTACAATGTGTATTCTGACCTCGGTCTTTATGCATTACGTTTTTCTTTCAGTTCCTGAAGTATTTTCAGATCTTTTCAATTCTGATGAATACAAGTGGTAACTGTTGGGTCTGAATTAATATAGCTTTGGATAAGTGACTCTACTGTTTTTGCTAATGCTGCTGTGCACAGCCATCAATACTGGCACAAGATAGGAAATGTCACAAGTTTAATGGTAGCTTCACAGTACAGAATATGAGATGTAGCAAGTATACATCTCTATAGTACTATAGTACTGGCTCACTTTGTAAAGCAGAGCCAAAAGAACTTGTTTCATTCTGGTTAAGAGCAATACTTACTTTTGTACATAAATCATATTTATTACAATTGACTAATTAATGAAAACAAATACATGTAATGGTCCATTAAATATTAAAGGTCTCGAAGTGTGATATGTGTCACGTTTAAGGAGACCATCAAACGCATGTCCTGTGTATTCTGGAAAATGTCCTGGAACAGTGTTTGCTATTGTGCTTGGAGCTGGCGCCACTCACACAATGACCTTAACAAGAGAGGGAGACCATGCTCATGACATAAGAAAGGAAGCAATAGTCCTAATCAAGGAGGAAATTAATTTCGCTTCCACCCCACTGCCACACTGTAATGCTCGGAGTTGTTGATTGGATTTATGACATTGTATTGAATGCAAAGGTTCAGGGTATTGGAGTCATTTGGATTTCTGAGATTCCCAAAAGTGGAGGGGTAATTGAAAGTCCTTTTTACTTAGCTGGAACTTTTGAGTCACTGTATATTTTCTTTTAAAGGGGTTGTCAATTTTACAGTAAATAGTTTAGTGTTATGTTGTAACCTGTGGCCAAGAATATGTCCTTTGTACTTGTTTTCCTTTTCTTCTTAGTTGCGGGCAGGATCATTCCTAAGACTATCTTGTATTTTATCTTAAGGAATATTGAGTAAAGTTGAAACCATCAATGGCTCCTTAGTGGATGAAACGAAGATTTCATGATTAAATTATCTGTTTACATGTTAAGGTTTATCAAATGTTGCTCATCCTCAGCACGTAGTGCAGCTGCAGATTAAAAAACTAAATAAAAAAAACTAAACTAAAAGTATAAGAGGAGTAAGTAAGCTGTCTTCCCCATTAAGTTTGAGATCCATATCAATCACTACAGATCTGTGATTTGAACTTAAAATCTTGGTAAAAGCATAATTAATTTGTTTCACATAATACTCGTAAAGCTCATTATATGCTTCCAGTACTACATTCAGAGTATTTAAATAAGTAGATAATTCACATTTTGCTAAGATCCTTTAATCTACCCTAAACCAGATAGAAGCAGTGTGATATTTAAACTAGGCTGAAGAGTAAAACAAGGAGGGAACAATTCCTTGTGAAAAACATCTATTTTAAGAGATACGTTGGCACAAGTATGTGATTTATCTGACATGTCATTGGCTGGTTACCAAACCTTCAGCCAAATATCCAAACGGCACAAAGGATTTAAGAATTTTTTGGAAGGTCTACCCCAGTTTGATTCCTGGAAGCACACATTTTTCTTGTGCTCTGACCACAGCATGAACCTCAATAAAAGAGTAGAAACTACTTAATCACTCTAAGACGAGCAAAGTTTCTCTTCACTGCTCTGTCTCTGGTTGGCTTGATTGCTTTGTGCGGGGAGCAGCAAGTGAGAAAACAGGCTGTGTAAAGTGCCGTAAGTCTACTTAGATGGGCACCAGAGCATGTGCAATAAAACATTCAGGATTATGGTCACTTTTAAAATCTCACAGTCTAACAAAGACTATTTATTCTCTTGCTGTTATGGACATTGGTTTTGCAAAAGAATCCTAATTCAGTCTGATATAAGAGAAATCTGGAACATACCCTAGATAAAGATCTGGTGACGGAGCCATGAAATACATTAATCCAGGCTTTATTAAAGATAATTTAATGTAGAAATAACCAATTACACAATTTAAGTGGTTCTTTTATAAATCCATTTTGATTTTCTTTTATATTTATGTAGCATTATTGCCTAAAACAATCAATCATGAAAACCCAGATCTACAAATCTAAAAAAAGTCATGGTCATTTATGTGCAGAGGAAATAGATCCAGTATTACATATTTGTACAAGAGTTTTAAAAAAAAATATATTTTACAGTTGCGCCAAAGCAACTTTCTAGTATCCCATCTGCATGGTTAGGGTCAGGTATGATACAGCACCCCTTAGGCAATGAGGTCTTACGGCCTTTCTCATGGGATCAAATTGGTTAAAATAAAAAAAAAAAAATTAGTGTTTGAACACCAAACTGTTATACGATTGTTTTATATGATTATATGATTGTTAACCTAATTATTAATCTAATTGATTAAAAATGAGATAAATTGTCATTTAGAAATGCATTTCTATTCAGATTATGCCTAAACCAACTGGACAAGGCTTACAATTAGAGTGGTAACACAACCTTGAATACAGATGCTAAGTACAATATGTAAGTAAAACTTTGCCCAATATTTAAATTGGCTATTAAAAAGAAAACATTTTGCAGATTGAACGTTACTTATTAATGAACAACAGAGACAAACTAGACAAATGGAAACAAGGATATTAAAATTATTGAAATGATTATTCTAAAACAAACTATTCTTTCTTTAGCTAATACATTGCAAATAAAATAACAAAATGAAAAACAAGCAACAGTAATTTATTACCATCACACATCTGTGAGTCAAAATGAACCAAAGGAAAAAAAAACTTAATATCTACTTATCATATGAACATATCAAGTAAAAAAAATCTATTTTTAAAACGTATACATCATACATTCCATCTATATGTAATGGTACCCATCCTATCTCACTTACACCAAAGAGTGAAGACATGGTAGTTACAGTTATTATAAACTCTCTGTATATTAAGTACATACATAACGGGACATACATAACTAACTCATTGTTGCCCTCTACAGTCTTAACACATGAATCACAAGCTGGAATTAAAAGTAAAGTAACGTATTTGAACTTTCCTGAGGCAGGTGGCTGGTTATAGATATGTTTTATGTGTATGTACAAATTATTTAATTTTAATAGAAGTTTGTATGGATTCATGTTTAATTGAGTTTGATTTACTTAGGGGAATGGGTTATCAGGTGTGTAGTTAAAACTGGCATCCAGAAACATAGCTAAGGTACCCAAGGTGGTAATGATGATAAAAAGCCAAAGGAAAAGGCGATCTACCACAAAGGCAATGTACTGCCAGTCATCAGTCATCTGAAAAAAACAAAAACAATATCTGTTGAAATGATTGGTACCAATTCTGCAATAATTTGTATCACTCTTTGATAAGAAAGAACTCTCTTCACTGGGTGCTCAACTGAACATGGGAAATCATGCATTATATTTAGTGTTTTATATTTACATAAAATAAAGTGACCAATGCAATAGTATGTGTGAAACTGTGCAACTACTCACTGTATCATCCATATCTTGTTTTTTCAGTTGTTCAGCCATGTAGGTAACTGCGGCGATGGCAGATTTAAGATCAGGGGGCAAGATCAGACAAAAGCTGTCACTTTCATAAAGCTTCTGCAGCTGTGCCGTGCTACCAGGACGACTGTAAAAAGTCAGCTGAGTTACATATGCATGTTTACATATTTGAAAAATGACACAGAGTCATGGTAGTCACAGTGGAGGTATGACAGTTGACATCATGTGAGGGCAAAGGATTGACACAGAAACAGAAATAGGCACACAACCTAAATAAGAATTCATAAACAATTTATACAAAGTGGTTAATAATATTTACACGAATAATGCATTAATAATGTTTTTTACGAATGGTTTTCAAAAGTAACATAATAACAATTAATCTTTCTGTTGAGTAAATCTCAACACCGAATATTCATCAAATCATTTTTTTTGTTTTTAAAATGCACATGGACCACATATCCCATGTTCCTTCCATTCCATGCATTCCTCTTCCCCTCAACACCTCTCCCTCCCATTGTGTCCCTGGGTGGATTATCCCTAATGCCCAACCTAAACAGGGGCTTAGGTGTTGGCGACAGTGGTGGGTGAATGGGCTTAACAGGGCTTTAGAAGTAGAAGCGATACTGACTGAGCCATATGTCTGTAAGACCCCAGAGCAAAGATTACTTCATACATGATAGAGCAAGATAACCTTTGTTTATAATACATCCATATTGAACCATCAGACAATCCCTATGAGAAATTATGTACATAATGTAAGGGAGATTTGTAGGTGTTTTGTTGCAAAAATCAAAAGAGAACCATAAAACTGCTGCATCATCTGTTTCATGCCTTCACAGCTGGACTATTCCCAAAGAGAGATTCTTTAATAAGCCCACTTCTGCCAGTTCTGGTAGATTTAGTCCAATGAACCATGTAGAGAAATGACACTTACAGAAAATGAGCCCAGCTATGCTGGGACTGAAACCTCAGTTACAGCAGTTCTGAACTCTTGTCTTGCTCTTGCTGAACATGAGACCATTGATAATCACATTGTATCCAAACTTAAAACCACTCCTCGACCTAAATTCTGTTTCAAGCTAATCAATTAAGAAAAAACAACCCGGCATTCCATCCTGTTTCTTTCATTTTGAGTTGAAGTTATGTTTTTAAAAAAACAAGGCAATTTTTCTTACCTTCCTCTCCATGGCATGACCAATTCAGGATTAATCTTTCGGATAAAGTATTCTCCTCCTGGTCTGAGGTTGTGGTCAACACGGGAAGGAGGTATGTCCTCCTTAGGCTCCTCATTTACAGGTTCCTCAGTTCGAGGTCTAAGTACACCCAGATATGGTGGCAGAAAGTTTATAAAAACCTAAAAAGAAATTAAATCATTACTCAAAAGTGAATTTTCACCAGTTGTAAGATAATATCCAGATGAGATTTTACAAATGATTGTTCCACAAAAAAAGTTGATTGTACTTACAATGTACTAATTAAGATTATTAAGGAATGCAGCTGTTAACACAAAAGTAGTGTTCATATTCATGCAAACCATCCTATTTCGTTTGAATTAAAATAAAATACTAATGTACTAATAATAAACTGTACTAATAACTGTGAGCTGAAAAGATATTACATTTAGTTAATTTTGAAAAGGAAATTTAAATCTAAAATAATATTGTTTTATACACATGCAGTAATTCTAGGCATGTAATTCTAAAGCATATTATGTACATATTAATATGCAAAAAAGTGTAAGACAGGATGAAGTGAACCTTTTATAATATAAATAAAATAATCATTAGACATGGTAAATCACTTACCTTGCGAACCCAGTTAGGCATATAATGAGTACTGGGAGTCCTGTGGTGCAGATTTAACACCACCACGCTAAGGATGACTGAGAAGGTCACGAGGATCATTGTGAACATCACATAGTTCACAATAATTGGGATTGCTAAGGATGTTTCAGGGACCTTATCTGCTAGCAGAAGCATGAAGACAGTAAGGGCAATGAGGACTGAGATGGACAGAGTCATTTTCTCCCCTGAAGCAGAAAGAAGAGGCACTTAGTTCTAAATCAACTGCAAAATCACACACAGCACAATCGCAAGCTGAAGGACTTAAAATTGCTTGTTTACTATCCTTGGTTTCAGTGATTGTTTCTGTCTTTACAAACAACACTCACACTGAACTAACAGCTAACACTGAAGCCAAGAGTCTGAGCTTGAAATTCTTTGCCACACTAACACACCTGCTCCTGGTGGCAGATAGAATACAAATATAGCCAGCACGCTGGTCAGAATGCAGGGGACAATGATGTTTATGATGTAAAACAAAGGTTTCCTTTCAATAATCAGGTAAAAGGTAATGTCTTCATATAAGTCCTCATGGACATTTTTTCTGGTGGGCTTGTGGCAGATCTGCCATTCTCCATTCTCTGTGAAACAATGAAAAACAAACAAACAAATATATATATATATATATATATATATATATATATATATATATATATATATATATATATATATATATATATATATATATATATATATATATATATATATATATATATATATATATATATATATATACACACACACATAAACAAGCCTCTGTTAGTCTGTTTTTATATACCTTAAATTATATAGAATGAAAATCATGGTGTATGCATTTAATAATTTTAAATTGGTCAAAATGTGTAATATGAAATAAATTGTTTACTTTATTGATTAACAATTTTTCATGCGACAAAATACTACAGTAATTAAAATGGGCCATGTCTTGCCTAATTGATGGTACACTTTACATCAGGCTACGTAATAAGTGATCAGACAGTGGATGGCGCTGTTGCCTTAAAGAAGATGGTCGCACACACACAGACACACAGACACACACACACGGTCCAAAGGCAAGACAGTCAAAATTTTATTACTAGAGAAAAACAAAAATTATATAATAGTTATTTACTAAGCAAATAACACACAAAGTTACATATTGTTAACACATGACATTTATGGATATACATGCAAGATTAAAACAGACTGACCCGTGAAAGCATTTTCATCAATGACTATTTCATGAAGCTCATTTCCATCCTCATCCAGGCTGTACTGAAGATTCACTTCAGAAGAATCGTATGTGTAGGAACGAAAGACCATAGTGCAGTTTTGCCAGTCAAATGGAAAGTATGCCACCTGCAAAGAAGATCTGAATCTGGTTATGTTTATCCATCCATCCAATATCTTCCACTTTATCCTCTACTAGGGTCGCAGGGGGTTCCCCATGCTCATCCAGGGGAGAACATTTCGGGTGCTGGGCAGATACACCCAGGACAGGGTGCCAGTCTATCTCTGGGTACTGGTTATTTTTTAATAAGTATTCAACTTTTTAAACATTGTAAATAATGATAATATTTTTTTTATGTACCTCAATAGAGCACGAGCTGCGATATATAGCTGGAGGCAGCCACGAGACTGTGCCATCACTGGTTACCAATACATTAACATAGAGAGCGACATCAAACTGTCCATCATTACTGAAAAAAATATGAACACAACAAAACAACAGATGAAAGCACTGTTACACTTTGCGTATAAATATTATATGAGAAACAGAGAAAGCTGTGCAGTGTATACTCCAAAATAGTGTATACTCCAAAACTGTCTGAAAGTTTTTGTCTTGGCAGTTTTTAAATTCTGCTGGATTTTGCTTAATCAAAAGGAAATCTGATGAAGATTTATTTAGAAATTATAAAATTATGTGACCAGGTCACTTACTTGTTGATTAGATAAATATCTGGACGCCAAACTTTGTTAGGTGGGATACGGACAACATCAATATTGTCATAGTCTATTGGATTCCAGGAGAGTCTGTAGTCAGTCCATGCCTAAAAATAAAGTAAGGGGAAAAAACAGAATTAAAAAAAAAACAAAAACAGAATCACAGAGGCAAAAATGGACCCCTGATCATTGCACAGTCTGTACACGGGTGTCCTGCACTATTGATGCTGCCCAGACTCTCAAGATGGAGGAGTTCCCCACTGAGCCTTGGTCCTCCCAAGGTTTCTTTTTTAAAAACAAAGAACACTGGGTTATTTTTTCTTTCCACTTTGAGGGTTCAGTCTCAGAACACTGAAAAGCTGCTTTGAGATGATGTACTATTGCAAAAAAACAATACAATTATATAAACTTAAACTGGAAATCAAGGAAATACTGACCCTAAATTAAATTTTAGAAACATGCTTAACTTATTTAGCCAAGATAAAACCTTAGTTCTGTCTTTATTTTATCCCTTTCATCTGATGTGAGTATTTGTTCAATTAATTAATTATTATAAAAATTCATTATCTTCCCCTTAATCCTCTACCAGGACAGGGTTCCAATCTGTCACTGGACACACAATCACTCTCACACACACACACACACACACATAATATAGGGGCAATTTAGAGGGACCAATTTACCTTGAATCCATGTTTTTGGACTGCGGATGGAAACTGGAGAAATCGAAGTAAACCCACATGGACATGGGGAGAACCCAGGTTGAGATTTAAAGCTGGATCCCCGGTGCTGAGAGGTAAACATGCTAACCACTAAGCCACCATGCCGCCAGAGTATTAATTTGTTGGTTCATTTTTAATCCACTCATCCTGGTTGGTTGAGGAAACAGCTAAATACAGTTTTAATCCATTAGTGCAATTTTAAGTGCATGGAGGATGATACACTACTGTTTTTGTCCTTCCACAGATCATGCTTGATATTACATACCAATTTAAAAATTCAGTTTCTCCGCTCATGGCTAAATTCAGACACTAATTGGTTTAGCAATACTTGGACTTGAAAGATTTTTCATAAACCTGACTAAGAGTGGAAGCTCCAAGCAAAACAGAGCTGTAATATATTCAGGCTATTTAAAGTGCTAAGTCAATTAATCCAGAAAAGAAATGGGGCTAATTTGTGAAGGAAGGTAAATGGAGCATTTATCTTACCATGTTCATGAACACATTGGTTGTCATCCCTCCATTTTTCTCATCCTGCAGGGCAGGAAACAGTATCATATCATTGCTAAACCCTGCTGTTATGTGCTGTAAGCCAAATACTCAGTGATGTTAGATGAAGGTTAATGACCATGTGCGGTCTGACAGGTCATCTCTGTAGGTATTGCCAGTTATGGACAAAAGCTTAAAAATTGCACTGGCTATAAAAAGGTCATGTAAGTATACAGAAAAAATGTGTTGTTACTTCAATAATTGTTAGTTTAGCGAATATTTTTGTGGTAATGCTGTAAAGTTATTCTAAATAAACTTTTGGTTTTAAAATGTTTTAGTGCTAAAGAACAGTATGTGTCTGGTCTGTGTGTTTGAGTGTGGAATATAGAAATCATACCAGACTAATAAGCTGCACCAGTGTCATTCCAACTCTGACTGTCACTGTCTCATTCCAGAACCGAGCAGGCCGCACTTTTAGGTTATAATCCTGGAACAAATCATCCAGTAGTCTTCGCTCTGCTTCTGATCCTTCTACATACATTCACACAAATGGCATTCATTAGAAATGGGCAGTTTCTTTAGTATATTAATTACATGTAGTAGTTTTTGTATCAGTTGGAGACATGTAGACAGTACAAGTAGAGATCATGATTGGTAAGACAACTTCAGCTGTCAGTTGGTCTGGTTTGGCTCTTTCTGTATTTAAGATTTAAAGGTTTGTAAGGGTGCATTAAAAAAATCCACAATTTTAAAAAGAACTACATGCATAAGTACAAAATGTAAAGATGATATTAGGTGACCATATAGGGTATAAAATGGCAACATTTTATGATTTGTTTTAACAATTTCTTTTAAATGGGCCTTACTGCAAGAAAGACCTATATTCACAGGTGAGGTACATGCACAGTTTATGGAGTGTTTGTGCTCTCCAAAGTCTTCGTAGGAACTTCTCATAGTCTAAAGACATGTAAGTGAAGATAACAATAGCAATTGTTATTGATATTTTTTCCCCATTGATTATTAAATGACCACTGGTATACGCTATATTCCTCCACCCCCACCCCACCCATATCTTTTTTTCTTTGATATTATGGTATCAAAGAAAGTTTCCAAAAACTTTAAATTTATAGACCCTCATTAATAATCTTCTCACTTTCCATTAGATCTTTCTGATGCACTAACTTGGTATGATTTTCTCATCAGGCATATTGCTTCTCAGTCTTGTTTCACTACTCTTAAGTCCACATTTCATCTATTATTGAAGTCATTAAAAGTGATTTTCTCAGTGTCCTGGCCTCTGCTGCATTCCACATTAAGCCTGTTCACCACAGCTATGTCCATATGTGCTTTCCTGTTTATACTCTCTGTACAATCCAAGGTCAAACATTCTGTAGTCATGTTGGGAGCATAACACTTAGGAATATCAGAGGGAAGTCCTTTCCTATTTTGGCGGTTGGTTTACAATCAGGCTAGAGAGGTAAATTAAATAATCAATAAAAAAAAAAAAAAAAAAACACATTTAAGTAAAATCAGCTTGATTAAATGGGAATAATTAATACAAATAATGCAAGTCATATTTTTTAATTCAGTATATAGATTTTGATAAATAAGGTCTATTTATCAAATGAGTCAATTTTAAAATGGAAGAATCTGTAGGCTGTAGGTGTTATGAAACATAAAAGCTCTGTAAGTGGATTTAGCACCAAGAAAGCCTTGCATTTGCTTGTTAAATTGACTTTGATCCATGTTAAGTCACGGAAGATTGAAAATAATTTAAATAAAGAATTCTATCAACTTTAAACTGTATGATTAAGTTTTAAGAACAGACAGATTTACTGTTTTACAAAAAATAAAAATCTTTATTGTAGTAATATGTCATGAGAGACAGGTAATGTGTCTGGATATGTCTGGAAAGGACAGTTATATCACTCTATCATCCTTGACTAATAGAATTATAAAATATGGGTTTCTCTACAAGGTGTTAGTTCATGACACGTTTAATAAAATCTTTTATATAGTTTTAGCTTTGTACAGCAAAACAGATATAATATAAAAAAGTAGAGAATAACCATAAAACACTTAAAACAATTGTTAAGCACAATCATCCAGTTTTATTTTCTTACCTGCTGCCAGTATAAAAATGCTCATAGACCCAATAATCCAAAGTAATGCCTTCATTGCGTGTTCTGTTTTAACCATTCTACACATTCATTCACCAGATACAGGAGTTCAGCATGTCACACTTTCTACCCAAGAGACAAGCTTGTGCCTTTACACTACTTCTCGCAGATTTGTACAGAAAACAGCCGTGCTAGTCTTTTGCACGTGTTGTCTGTGGCTTTTAGCATCTCCACCCTCGGTAGAGAGAAATAACATGATCACGCCATCCTTTTAACTTTGCTGCCCTGTGTCTATGTGAGGGATGATTGGCAGGGAATTATGAGAGGTAGAGACTGGTCACATACTCCTAGGCACCAGTAGCAAGCACCTGTTGATGGCTTGTGTGTGTGTGTGTGTGTGTGTGTGTGCGCGCATGTGTAGTAATTGAGCAAGTGGGGAAATACTACAATAGGGGATTTAGAGGTAGTGTTTGGCAGTGAGAACAAAGTAAACAGAAAAACCTTCCTGCAAATTCAACTGAGAGTCCATGAGACAATATTTTCTACATGCCAAACTAACATTTTCACTCATTTGCTCACTCTTATCCTTTACCCTCTGCCTCTGCTCCCTCTTTTCTCCAAAAGTATGATATGAATTCTCTGGGGCATCCTGGTGTCACCAGTACAAGAAATTAGACAAACAAGCATGCAAGCATGAACATAGACATACATAGCCAACAGAATGTTTAATTAAGTTTACCTCTTTAGTAGCTGAGGGTTAAACCTAACCTCAATTCCACCATCTTTAAACCTTTATGGAAATAACCCAGCCCTACAATTAAAAAATAAAAAATCTCGAGAAACTATCACAGTAAACAAAGGTCAAAGCCACAAGATAAAACAAAACACACCACAACACAAAATTTAAATAATGTAGCTTAAGTTTTAGAAAAAAAAGTGACAAAATAGTCTAAATAGTGCACAATACTTGTTTTCCTGATTGTGAATTTAATCATTTTCTTGATTTAGTACTCGTTCACAGACTTTAATTTTCAGTTTTCAGACCCCTCAGGTTTGGTGATAAAATAATTACAATTTACCCTATCCTACAAGTTAGAAATTATGACCATACAAAGTGTGATAGGGTTGCCAACAAACACTAATGTGTACAAAGTCATAAATAACTGTAATCAACATCCAGTTCTTTTTTTATATCATGTGCATTAACAAGAGTTGATCCTGTTTGGCAGTCCTGATGCATTCTTTACAATAGACCACACACAAGTAACACAGAAAGCTGAAGAAGAATACAGTGAGCTGTCTGAATTTCCGGTTTAGTGCAGTTTGGATAGCATCCAATGTTTGAACCACAGACTGCTTAAAATACTATGGCAGAGTAATACATGCCCGGCAGGTTAACACCAAGTGTAGAATCAAACCGGATGCAACCGTATCTTTGTCCGACAGCCCAACCAGATGAGGCATGAAAAAGTCCAATTAAGGAAATAGGTTTCTGTCAGATGCCTGGACATCAATGAGGCTCAGAGACAGAATTCATCAGACATGGAAACAAGTTTTTCTATTAACAGATTGTGTTACAAGCTAACTGGCTTAACTGTCTTTACCCGAATTTCCCGGTGCTGCTGTCAAGATCCTCTTTCTGTATATGCTGCGACCCCTTAGCCTTAATTATCTGCACAGAGACCATCAGTAAAACTTCAGACAAGTGTGTCAATTACCTTCTTCCTGTCCTTGACTCCACCTCCTATTAACCAACCACCAATTGATTGTCCACTCTTGTGTCAGAACGCACTTACTTAATGACTAAAATCACTAAACCTGTAAGATAATTCATGTTTTATTTATGTACAAATAATCTGTACATTAGTACTCTTTTACACCTGATTACACACTTTGGATTTTTTCTTTCAAACAAACACAAATACAAGAAAATTTTCCCTGCCACTGTTACATCACCGTGCTGTTTTGGAGTTCGAGCTTTTAGTTGTAAGTTATTAGGCTGCTATAAGACAATGTACTAATTAAAACGTCAAATACAAACTTAAATTTCATTTACAGTTTAAAATAATGCTTTTAAAATTTGCAGGAGAGCACATTCTCTTGGTTTCTAAGTTCAGCCAAGAGCAATTTAAAAAGATCTTTTTGCAGACTTTGATAAGTGATATATATATATATATATATATATATGACATATATATAAAAAATAAAAAAAAAAAATATATATATATATATATATATATATATATATATATATACACACACACACACACATATACATACTTTTTGACAGTTCTCTGAATGTTTGATCAAGTTGACAATCAAGACAGTGACAACACAAACATTTTCTTGTACTTTTCGAATTTAATTAAAGTTAAAATAAAAAAAAGACTATAATGATAAAAACTGTACAAAATTGCATTCTGTGCACAGAAACATATTTAGATTAACTTTAAATAATAAGCAATTTTCTTTTCATTTATTTACAAATTTATTTCACACAAACACAACAGTCATTCATTCAATAAAAATACAGATCACTACAGAAAAAAAAATCATGAAACTAAAATAAATGGAAATTAATTGTACATTTGTTTATTGTCTTTGTAAAACAAATTAAAATTATTTAAGTTCAGGAAATAAATTAATCTGCAATTTTATGGTGCTTAATCATTTACTCAAGTATATTTATATTCAGAAAAACTTGAGATTTTCTTAGTTATTTATATAATTTTGTGTACTCCATATTGTTACCATCTTAATTGCCAAAATGCAGTGATTGATAATGTTACATATTGCAAATGCGTTTGCACATGTCCTCCATCATTAAGTATCTCACTGCCGGATACTCAGAGCTTAAAAAATCAGTTCATAAAGGGATCACTGGGTGTTGCATTAAAACTGGCTTTAGCAAATATGGCTAGTGTTCCGACTGTGGTAAAAATGACAAAGATCCAGAGAAAGAGACGGTCAACCACCATGGCAACGTACTGCCAATCTTCTTTTAACTGTGTTGGTGAAGAGAGAAGAAATTAACAGGGAAAAGAAGAAATGAATCAAAGAAAAAAAAAAAAGAATAACAATTGGAATGAGGAGAAAAATAATTTAAGTTTTGAAAGCTGGAAATGACAGTAAGCCTTGGTGGGATGAATATACTGACAGGAAACAGGTAGTCAGATAAATGTGAAGGTTTTTAGGAAAAGAGATGATGCAGCAGATTAAGCCCAGAATATGAATTTTGCAATTGACACCCTGATATAATTAAATACTCTGCCCTACCCTGGATGTGGAATTTAAAATTGCACCTGTTGACCCAAAATGGAGAATGAAACTAAACAAAATCTACATTAACCAATGACTCTTTCCCAAATCACACACTAAATTATGTTTAGTGCAATGTGGGCAAATTTTATAATATACTTTTCGTTGACATAACATTTACTAAATCTTTAAATATCTAAACAGAACTGAATAACTAATCATGTTACAGTACAGAATGTTGGTCACTTAAGTTAAACTTTATAAAAATACACATCTTCAATGTTTCATGTAATTAAACAAATAAAACATTACTAAGAAGAAAATATTTTACCGCTTCATAGTCTTTTTCAGCCTGTAGCTGCTCAGCCATATAGCAGATAGCCTGAACAGCAGACTTCAGCTCTGTAGGCAAAGACAGGTAGTGACTGGGACCATCGATAAACTTCCTCAAGTCAGTGCAGAGGCCATCTGGCTGGTACCTGCATCCCAAATTAGATAAATTAGTAGAGCTTAAGGGAACCGTAACATGTTTAAAAATTATTAAGCCATCTACAATGGGTCTTGAAATTTTGTAAACCCGTTTATACATTTAAACACCTCTGTTAATTGTTGGTTAGTCTTGCATATCATCAAACAACCTTAAACAAAATTACATTATTCATGCTCCTTGGGCAGAACATACCTAAGAAAGTGTCATTAGCACTTATGCATGATTACCATAGGAAGGTAAAAAGTGACTGGTATGATTGTTCACTGTATTGCAACGTTGCATAACTACAAGCACTGCTCAGGTTAATGCATTCAGAGACCTTCACTGTCATAGTGCAAAGTGATGGCATTTAACAACTGCCTTTAGGCTTCCATTAAGTTTTAAGTCAGTGAGTTTTACATTCTCTTCTCAGTATTGTGTGTTTATACCCTTCTGGTAGTTTATGTCTTCCGTGTAGATATAATTTAGAATCAGAGTAGGTCAACAACTATTTCCAAGGTGACCCCTGCCAGAAAGGACTGCAGCTCTCTTTTTTAATACACCTTGTCACTTCTTTCTGTTCTCTGGTGAGTTGCTGTCAGACAGTCTGTAAAATCCCTCTCACATGCTGCAGATATGGCTATCACAACAGCTGCATGAAGTCTGCATTTCATAAAAAGTGTTTTCTGTAACATCTGGTTCATTATAAATGTTCCTCTCCATCCATCTCACTTTTGACCTTCTGAAGCATTGATTTATCAACTATCTTTTAGCACTTATGATGCAGATGCTGCATCATCCCGCCACCATGGGGCAGAGTAGCTCTTCATTTCTCACTTTCAATGCTTTCACGCCTCAGTTCTGTGGACTGGTTTGGACTTTTGGGTATGCAGCAGATGCTGTGGTTTTCCAAAGCAGTACTTTCATTACAGAGGAAAGCCAGCCCATTTGATTAAGCTGTTTCTTGTGTAGATGGCTTTAAGTTTTCTATATTTACCTACAAAAACATCCTGTAACCCTACAACACAATAGTAAACACCAGCATCTGCCTTTAAAGTAGGGTGACATGGTGGCTTGGTGATTAACACATCCTATCTGCCTATCAGCACTGGGGATCCAGGTACGACTCCCTAATTTGGGTTTCCTTGTTGTCCGGTTTTCTCCCACAGTCCAAAAACATAAATTTAAGGTGAATTAGCTGCTCTAAAATGTGTGTGTATGTGTGTGTACCCAGTGATGGCACCCTGTCCTCTGGACATGGTAATATAAGTTCTGTTTAATACATAATGGTGAGCTTACCGGTTAGGTTTAGGAAAGAGCAAACAGCTACCGGGTTTCCGAATGAAATATTCATCTGATGCTCGGCTAATGGATTTAGGGTTCTCCTTCTTAGATGGACGTTCAAGAGAGAGCGGTGTCTCCACCTTTGGCCTTAACAGTCCCAGATACTTAGGAAGTATGTGAATAAAAATCTGAGGAGAAAGAAAAATCTGAAATTCTAGTTACTTTTTATTTCGTTATTTAAATTATTTTTTTAATTATATTTTGATTCAGCAACTTCAAACATGCCTTAGGCATTTGACATGATTTACAATTACTTTTTTACATTTTTCTGTTTTTTGTATATATATGCAAATTATTTTGTGCTTGGCTGCTTTCCCAGCCCCGATTAGTGAAACTTTTCTTGAAAGTGGAATCAATACAATATGTACATGGCAAAACAGCATTGGAGGAAAATTAAAGAATTTTGAAAATAATAAAATAAGAAGATATTAGGCAAGAAATACAGTTGAGTAGTTTGTGTTTGAAAACACAAGAGAGAGTGGTATTTCACATAATTGTAAGTGAATCAATTGTGTAAAATAATTTAAAAATAATTTAACTGCTCAATAATTGAACTAATATGAATGACTCAAAGTGTACAGTTTCTTCACATGACTGACAACGATTCAACTACTCATGATGATAAATAGACTACTTGATTGTTTAAACACTATTTGACTCCTGAAAAGGTAAATAATGAAATAAATTTCTACAAATTAGTTTAAAATAATTTAATTAATTTAAAATTATGATTTTAAATAATTTTACATCTATAACATCGGCGTTAAAAGCGTAACTTAACTTTTGTATAATTACGGTCATGTGTTTTGGTTGTAATCCAGTGTTACCTTTGGAAGACTGTGAAAAAGTGCTTAGTGGGATTTTTCTAAATCTGCAGCTTTCCAGAAAAGTCATGAACCCAGCAAATGTGGCTGAAGCTTACCGCAAGGACAGCATCTCATTTATTCATATCCTCAAATCAAGTCTTCTCACAATTTTAAGACATCATTGTGCTTTGGCACAGTTTTTGTTTTTGTTTACTTTGCATTATATTGTGCACTGCTACTCCAATGCTTGAGCATCTTGTTCAATCCTAGTTATCCTACATAAAGGGTTTGGTACTGAACCTAATTAATCATAAAACAGCAACATTTTATGGAGCATTGGAAAATCACAGCATGAGTTTAATATGTTCAAGGTTTAAATTACAAACTTAGAAAAAAAATCCATTTTAAAACAGACCAAAATGCATTGATACAAACATTGTCATCGTATGTAGTCACAATGACAAATAAACATCTTAACTTAATCACAAATGTAACATTCACAGGTTAATTTGGTTTTTATGTCCTTTATGTGTGTGTGAAATGTGCAATGTATACTGTATTATTAAACTTTATCAATGCATCTTTAAATAATAGTGTAGTGGTATAGTCATAGCTAACCTTGCGCACCCACAAGGGCATGTGGTGAGTGTTTGGTGAGCGGTGGTGCAGATTTAACACCACAACACTGAGAATGACAGAACAGGTCACCAGGATCATGGTAAACATCAGGTAATTGACTATGATGGGAACACCAAGAGATGTTTCTGGAACTTTATCAGCCAGCAGGAGGAGAAAGACAGTGAGGGTCAGCAGTACATTGATGGACAAACCCATCTTTTCTCCTGTGCAGAAATAAAAGCATTATGAAGACAAATGATGTACAGCAACAATGCACAACCAGACTACATAATTTTGTATTACAAACAGCACTATTTTTTTAATGTACAGCTTTGTTCCTAAAGGCAGAGAACAATAGGCAGCTTTCTTATTGATATCAGTCCTCTTGATCTGGGTAATTACACGTTACATTGAATAATACAGTGGCTTGAGAAAAAAAAATCTCATTCTAGTGATCATTTAATGATCTGTAACACTGCTGCTATAAGCCACAAAGGGGACTGGAGCAATAAATCACCACTGGCTGGTTCCTCTCTTTTATAACAGACAATCTAATGGGACATGAACTCATGCAGAAAAAAAAATCACCCAATACCCTGTACATACAGTTATCACGGAACCAGGGAAGTAGAGCACACAGCTGTATATAAGTAGTGAAGTGCATTCCGCCAAGGGTCAAACTCAAAAAAAAACATTGACTAGTTTGAACAAGAAAGACAACAGTTAATGACAAAAAAAAAAAATAAAAAAAAATAATCAAAAACAATAAGTGATATGAACAACTTCCAAATGGCAGGGGTGAATGTATTACAATCCACTATTTGAATCAGACTTAGAGAGCAGACATATATTGGCCAAAGTAGAAATCAGTAAGAATTGGAAAATGATTGGAATAAGCAGGAGAGCCACATTGATTCTGAAACAAAGTTTTGGTGATTAGTTTACCAAGATTAACCAAAATATATAGGCTTATTTAAAACATGGTTGCGGTGGTGGCTTGTGCTCGTCACCGTATGTTATGATATTGTAACTCATACATTTGCTTTTGTCAGTGAGACACAGGCTTGAAGCAGTTATTGCAAGCAGAAGGTCAGCAAACAAACTTTTTTTTGTTAAATACAACTTCGATGGTTTCAAATAAAATGTGCTGTGTTCTAAAATTAGTCATGATTTCTGTAAAAAAAAAAAAAATAAATAAATAAAAAAAAAAAACCTTACCTGCATCTGGAGGAAGGTAGAAGTTGAAAATGGCAATAATAGTAAGGAGAATGCAGGGCAGGATGATATTGACAACATAGTACATTGGCTTGCGTTCGATTATCAAGTAGAACGTAATGTCTTCATACAAGTCCTGTTTTTTAACATTTTTTTGAGTAGGCTGGTGCCGGATATGCCACTCACCACTCTCTACAGGAAAAGGTTATTTGTGAGTTATTTATCGTATTGATATAAGAAATTAATGCAAATGTACAGTTGTGAAGTACATTTGTATTCATAGACAGATATTCAATGAATTTGGGGCATAAAGAGGTAAATAGTTGTGGCAATAATAGAAAGTGTGTACCGTACCACTAAAGCCGGCATCAAAAATAATCTCTCGTATCTCACGACCATTTTCATCGAGGGCATATTGTAAATCCACTTCAGAGGAGTCATATGTGTAAGAACGAAACACCATAGTGCAGTTTTGCCAGTCGAATGGAAAGTATGTCACCTGTAAAATAAATCGAAAAACTAATAGTCAAAATAAATAAGCATTTGATCAAAGAAGTAAAGATGGCAGTCAGTACGGGTGACCACACTGTGTCTGTGTTCCTCCAATGATGATTTTCTCCATGTGAATAAATCCTAAATAAATATCAATCTCCAAAAACACACACACATGTAATCCTATGTTCTTTATTCTCCATATTCTGCTGCAATTCACCAGCTGTTTTTATGAATTTCTAAGGGTGCCAGTAATTGTGGTACATGTGGTTTTGCTGAAAATAATTATTTTTTGATGAGGCACCCAAGTGTCCATGCAGACTTACACTTTAATTTGTCTTCCAATTTATAACTGTTTGTTAGTAAGTAGCTATTAAGAAAAAATAAGAATATTGAATATTTTATTGTTTAAATTTAATGTGTTAAAGGCCATTTTTCAATACCTTTACACCACAGGAACTCCGGTAAAGAGCGGGAGGGGTCCATGTCACTCTGCCGTCACTGTATGCCTGAACATGAACGTGTAAGGCCACATCAAACACACCATCATTACTGTAGACACACACACACACACACATACACACAGAAGAGAAATACAGAGAGAAAGCATTTATTATACATTGTGCTCTGAGTAGTGGCGCTTATATACCTCCTAATCCGCTGGACATAAACATTAAGATTAACACTGTAAAACAAATGGCCGTAAAACAGTCCATTTAAACAATTACTATCACATTCACAAGTACATTTACCCTTTAGTAACAAAACAATCAATTATTTTACTACAAAACACTACTTTATCTTTACTTCATCTTTATAGCACATGCTGAGCAACACATATTGGATTGTGAACCTGAGCTAATGCACAGGACATCTGACCAACAGTCTAGAAATTCAGGGTCAATATAACCTCATACTGGGATCAAAACAAGTCTAAAATCAATTATTAAATCATTATTGTTTTAAATACAATATATAATTATTGATTTAGTATGAACTGATGCATTATTGCCTAAGGATAATTTACCTTTAAGGGCTTAAATACACCAAGGTTATTTAATAGAACAGACTGGTGCATGGAAGTCAATGGAATGTGGGAAGTAACAAAAACACTTAAACCTGCTCTTTGGCACCAACAATCATGCCACAGTTAAATATTAATTGGTTGTTGTGAGCATGACCTGTAGCTGCATAATTGTATGCATGGCACTGCTGTAACCATAATGGCCTAGTAGGTAAATGTGCAAATGGCATACAGGTTTAATTAAGTTTTTGGAGATTGTTCATAGTTAAAAGTTTATGCCGTTCAGGTTCTGTTAAGGATTTTCACTCACAGCAGTGCAACTGGGCAGATATCATATTTTTAGTTGTCAATTTTTGCAATAAAAAACAGTGCATTTTCTTGTTTCTTTCAGGGGAAGACCTACAACAAATTTCAACAATAATACTTTTTATGCTATGGTTCATCCCACAGGAGCTCAATAGGTTTTAAAAAGATGGTAATGGACACATTTATATTATTCTAAAGGTCTAAATTTAGCAGAGTTAAATATTAACTTGATGTGACATATCATCTGTGCTTCAGCTAAGAGCTAAAGTACATGGATATTGTTATTGAGTAACACTTCTGAATGAATCAGAATAACTTTATGCATTAAAAGTAATGAGAACTGGGTCTGGCCTACTACAGTTAGGATTAAAAGCATTTTTATGATAGGTGGCCATCTGTTTTAAAAGTCTCGTGGTAGTAATGCATAATAAAAAAGCTGAATGAATTTAAAAGATCTCGGAAGAGCTTAAAGATAAAAACACTCATGTTCATGTTAAATAAACTACATTTCATGGCATGTTTGAAGCTAATGGACTCCTGCTGAGATAACAAATCCACTGTAAGCAGTGACATTAAATATTTAAACTAAGAGAAATGTAAGCGCTTTCCATGATGGTATGGAATTTCTGTAAAAGCTGAGGAAGACAGCTTTCTGAAGTGAAACTGTGAGAAAAAAATCCTACATGAGAAAGAAGGACGGAATCTACTACCGAAAAAGGCATGTTATCAGTTTTAAGTTATTAAATCCACACACACTGTCAGTGAAGTGACTCACTTGTTGATCAGAACAATATCTGGAAGCCACACTTTTGCAGAAGGAATTCTTAGTACATCAATTCCATTGTGCTCTTTAGGATTCCAGGACAACCGGTAATCCTTCCATTCCTGCAGCACATAACACATAATTAGTTTGACCTTGTGGTTCTCAAAGTCATACGCACTCCCTCTTTTCTTTTTTTTCCTGTGCTGTATACTTTACATGGTTTAACAATTACAAATTGTGCAGGCAAGGGGCGATTTAGTATGTTCAAAGTACCTATTGGCATGTATTTGGTATGTGGGAGAAAAGCAGATTATGCAGAGTAAATCTACTCAGGCACAAAGAGAACATGCAGACTCCAGACAGAATAGATTTATATTGGCCCTAACTGGGAATCAAACCTGGGACCTCTTTGTTGTAAGGTGTAAAAGCTAACTGCTTGAACCCTGGACCATCAGATGAAAAGTCTGATGCTACATCTGCTCAGCTATCCAGGGCATTTTCAGTCCAAAAAGAAATTGTCAGGTGTAATTATTGAGGCTATTCTAAAAGAGCATTTGAAAGTAATAATAAAAATAATAATAATCATCATCATAATCATAATTCAGGTAAGGACAATATTTGCCAGAGGCTAAACAAAGAACTTATAGTTTCCTCTCATCATCTCTCTCCCTGTTCCATTAATTATGTACGCTGGATTCAATTTCTCTGAGCATCTGTCTGTGAAAATTAGCTAGGACATTCCACATTTAAGTTTGTATAGCTGATTCATAATAGATGTTACTTGGAATGTGTTGGCTTTTTGGCCTAATAAGTTTGTTTTGTACTAAAAGTGTTATGACGCATTTTAGACTGTTAATAGCCAAAACGGATCAAATAAACCACTCACCATATTCATGATTACAATTGTGTTCATCTCTTCATCTTTCATATTCTGTAGTGAAAAACAGAAATACATCAGATTACTCAGGCTATTTAAGACAAGTAAGATTAAATCACTACCAATATTTAAGCGGCCGATGACACGTTACAAGCACAAGTTCAGATTTATTAATTTATTTATTGGCCACTTGGCCCGGGCTTGTGATGACGTTTCCTGCAAACGGTGTAAACATTAATTTTACGAGGATCGTTGATTTAAATTTGAGCAATTTTTTCCTATTAACTTCCTATTAAATGTTTTGATTATCACTCATGTGTAACAAATAGGTCTATGGTTGTTATAAGTAGGAAAGCAGTTATAGGCCTCTGAAGGACTATAACATTAGAATTCGTACCATGTTCTGTGTTAGCAGCCAGTGAGATTGTTTAAGCGGGGCACAGTGGCACACTTGCAGGAACTTCTATTTAAAACCAGCAAAGGAATGTTTGAGAGACAGCTGGCTGAATCACTAGTGGACACACATGGGGGTTGGGGCATTATGACAATCCCATATACAAAATTAGACTTATACTAAGGAGAATGCAAATAAAAACAAAAGGTAAATTAACTTGGCTCTATCTGTACATATCAAAACTGGAACTTGCTAACTAAGAATTGCTGTTACACTTTACTGACAGGAAGTAAAGGATACAGTAACAGGTCATATTCACACAAGCGTACAGTGCCAAACTGATGCAACTACAGCAAATCTTGTATAAACTGACAGTGGCAGAAACTATCTGGATGCATCAGAAACATTCAAACATTTAGCAGACAATTTTATTTAAAGTGACTTACAGGAGAAAGAACAACACAAATCATCGTGTTAAGGAGGAATCAGCAGAACTGCTGTATTTTTAATCATGATTATCTGCTGATTCTAACATCTGGATTTAATTTATTATACTTGACTTAATATGCTACTTCTGCATTAAATTTGGAATTTGATTTAAATAACTTTAGTCTGAGAATCAGTTAATCATTGCAAACATTATCCACCAATGCAAATATGTTCCTGTCGTTATAATGCCGTGTTTTGTGGTCTGTGTGTTAGACCATACCAGACTGACAAAAGATGCCAGGGTCATTCCAACCCTCACCACCACTTTGCTTCCTAGTTGTTCCGCTGGTCGTACTTTAACATTGTACTTCAGGAAAAGCTTTTTCATCAACTGATTCTCTGCTTCTGAACACTCTATAAGACACATTACACAAGCGACATGTATTATTTTGCTTTCATAACTTTTTGATTAGAAGCTGAAAGTCATTACATCACTGCATAAATAGAATTTAATGTTACCAACACATAGAAAAGCAATTTACTAAAATGAGCAGGGCAGATAAAAACATGAAAGGCATAAGGCCTCCATCATAAAATTATACTTTTTATAAGGATGATGAGCCCAGTATTTTTATGCATCATTCCTATTTTCCGGTTTTGAAGGTTAGGTGCATTTATATGTGACAGTTTTGCCACTGGCACATTCATCAAATCTTTCAGAGCCCTGGCCCACCAAGATGCCTTCTGACAAGAACAAATGACAGCATCAACCCCCACACAGCAGCACCATTAGCAGCCACCAAGACAGCCTGGTGTTGCTTCGTGATACACAAAGAATATTTTTGACAGCTACAGTTTTTGTGATGTATAGACCAAACGCCCTTTTTGCTGGTGATCGCTTGAAATAAACTTGAAATATATGTTAACATGTACAGCCAGCTTCATCCTGTCAGATATTAGATGACAGAATGGAATGACCTAAGGAGAAAAAAAAACCCAAAGACTTATTGTTTTAAATTTTTCAGCTGAATAACTGCATTTGAAAACAAATGAGGCATTATGGAGAAACACATCTGCTTCTGTGATCTTTCATCAAACTAATCACTTCAGTGAACCACTACAAAACATCTCATAATTGATTTCTCATTTAAGAAGATGCTGATTCTGGACTAAATTTGTACTTATGCACAACATTTAGCACATTTTATATCTGGATATAAAATGCTGAAAATAACATAAAAAAGCACATAAACGCGAAATGCCTGAACTTCATGCTAAAACATTTTTTTCCCCCTATGTTAATGTCATTCCACAGATGTTCTTATCCAGGGCAAATTACTAGGGGCAGAAGATAAAAGATTGAAAAGAATAGATAATAAGGACAAAAAATACGTAAGACAGAATAAGAAAGAAGAAGGAATAATGATTCTTTTTAAAAACAAAGTTAATAAAAAACTTTTCCCCCCCTCAGAGCAAATCAAAACGACAGTCTCGTTGAGCACCAGACTATTTGCTTGAATGTTCACTAGTTTTCAATTATTGGTGGTTCACTTACCTGTCATTACATACAGGCCAAACATGACAAAAGTAAGAAGCAGCCATTCTCCTGCCTTCATACTGATCTATACCTCCAAAGTGTGGAAGGAAATTCATACACACTCGGTGCAGTTTTAAGAATGTGGGTTTCTTTTTCGGGACTGAGTGCGGCGAGCAGCCTCAGTTGCTTCTCTGTCCGCTGTCCGAGAGCTCGAGTTACAAACAGGAGCTCAGAACTACTCAAGCTCCCTCTAGCCAGAGACCACTCAAATATCTTCTAACATCCCAATTCCACCTTTTAATAACAATGCATCAAATTTGTATACTAATGCACAACAAATATGTTTATGTATGATCTTGATCTCAAATGTTTGGTTGATATTCAAGTTTTATTTGAGGTTATTAAAAAAAGTATTATTTTAAGTATATGATATTTTTGTACACACTGTGACTATTATTACAAATAAAGTTTTCAATTAATTTCAATATTAAATACATTAAACATGATTATGATTGAATGAGATTAAACAGTATGGAACCCATACAGTTAAAACTATTTTCTAAGCATTTTTATATCAGCAGACATGATTTACATTTAATATAGGTTAGTTAGTTACTTAAAACAGTGGGTTGTGCTATTTCCTCACCTCAAAAAGGTCCTTGGTTTGTTTGAATTTTTTAGTAGTTTTCATTTTTTTTAGGTGCACAAATTTCTAAAAAGGCATCTGAGCTGAATCAGAAATGTAATGTGATTTTGTGCCTAGATATTTGGCTATATATCTGCCATGCAATAGACTGATAAGCAGCTTAGAGCATTTTCCCAACTTTCATCTAATGATCTCTAAAATACAGTACCCAAATTAGAAGACTATAAATGAATAAATAAACATGAAATACAGTTTTTAAACAGTATGGATTTGGTTACATTGTGGACATAGGTTTAAAATTGTTTACAAGGATGAATTTCTGGCAGTCTCTCAGTATTTATATGCATTTGCTTGTTTCTCATTTCCTAGAAAGCATCCTAAAATATGTTTGCACACTTACTGCATATAGACCAAACACTGACCTAATGTAGTTTTAATTTTTTTGTTATCTTATAAAGTAGGTTTGAGGCAAAATATTAAATCCAAGTTTCAGTTTGCAATGATAACAATAATGAAGAGCAAAAGTCTGGTTTATAGTTATTTTCCATATCTTAAATCCACAACTTTAAAAATAGAAGTTATTTATCAGATAAGTTACCAGTGGTCACAACCCCATAATAACTTCTTTTGCTGAAAAAGAGAAGAAAAGAGAGGTTACCAGCACAAATAAAACATAAAGCCATCAGTTTACAATCATACAAATATATTAGTTTTATTTAATAGTATCCAATAATATGTCTTCCATAGATTCTGTGTGTTATAGAATTATATAAATAAATACAGATTCTCTTGCAAATGCAGGGTTGAGGATGAATAGGGCAGGGGGAAAATGGATGGGGTTGAAGTGACTCAATAAACAGTGATCTTTATTATGTGTCCTGTAAATGTCGGTTCATGCATGCTTTAAGAGTACTGAAGCTTTCGGGATCCTTCGTTCATGTCTTATTGCATTAGCCAACATGTAGAAATTTTCAAAAATGGGTTCTACAGAACGATCACAGTCCTTGATATGTTTTAGGGCCAGGTTTTCGGCATTCCGTTGAGTTGTGAAAAAGGGGGAACCAGTCCATACATAATTCCAATAAAAGAGTCCGTTTCAGATGTTCTTCAATATAAAACAGTGTCACTGGAAGACTAGTACAATGTCTCAGTTTGGAAGACATGGAGGGGATGCAATATGGTTCATTTTAAAATCCCTTTTGGAAGACTTCTTTATTTTATGCAGTCAGCCTATGCCACACACATGGCTATAAGGTGTGCAGGTATGTTCAAGTCTGTAGAAGAGAGTAAAAAATAACACAAGTAGTCTATATAATTGCACGGGATCCACCATGATTACTGTTGAGGAGCAAAAGAGCTTTCACCTTTTGAGAAGGGTGGGCCACAGTCACTGAATACACATCACTAAATACACACATCCATCTTTCTGTTTAGCACTACCAACAACGTGGACTGAATCATTCAGTATGCATTGATTTAGCAATCAGTGAAGATGTATGTAAATGACATGTTCAGAAGTATTTAGTTACTCAAACTGCATTAAGGAGAAAAGAAAAACAAATTACACACACTGAAACAAAAAAAATATACATCAACTGAAACAAAATGCTGAGCTGCGTTTATTTTAATTGACACTCAAATCTCACTCAGAATTACAAACAGCAGGGGATGAGTCTGGCTTAAAATGACTATTAATATAAAACACACGTTTCTGTTATCAATTAATTTAAGTGATCACACTCACCAAAGTGTGAGAATGACTACTGTAGCAGTTTTGCTGCAGTGAAACAAGCGGTGCTAAGAGTGTTCTTGTAAAACGTTAGTACTGAAGTCATGCCAGAGGAGTTTTATTGCAATCATTAAATATAAGAGCTGATCATCTTTCAGTATTGAAAATGTCCTCTGTTATTAAACCAGGATTTCATAGGAATTGGGGTGAAGCAGCATTTTTTTTTTTGACATTAACAAAACTTTTCTTTCTCTTTCTCACAAAATGCACACTAATTTATAGCACACAACACTTTCTCCTTGCACGGATACAGTTTACAGCTTTCTTTTGCACAGTAACTGCAAGAATTATTATATTTTTTATTATATACTTTATACTTTAAAGTGCAGCCTTGAAATGCTCATTACAATCTACCACATGTATATACAAACAAAACAAACATTTATTTTTCTTTTGCATTCATTGTTGTTGTTTTTCACATCTATTTCTTTTTTGGAGTATATATATATATATATATATATATATATATATATATATATATATATATATATATATATATAATTTTTTGGGGAATCATCTCAGTCCACAATTTATAATTTATTTCTAGATAATTATTTTGTACTTAAACCAATTTAGGAATTTGTTATTTTCTTATAAGTACCGTGTTTTTTGCTTTTGAAGTATTTCTTTGCTTCTACGGTATATTAAAGGTGTGTGTTACTCTGAGGGGAAAACAACAGGCAAAAATAATTACTCTACAGCTGAGCAGAGTTGCCACTCTTAAAGGTCACCTTAGCCAGCTACATCAGTGCACAGGGAAGAGTGCACTCTTACAGTACCTCAACCTATGCAATGCAGATGTGCTTAAGATTAGTCTAAAAGAAAGTGATGTTTTCCCTCAGACTAAACCCAGAGCTCCAGCCCTACAGTTGGAATTAAGGCATGTTAATTGTGGTTTCGTACAAGTAAAGACAGCAAACCAAGTGTCTATGAAGTGAATCGCAATTTGTAACATGTGAGCAGGGTTGGGTTTTTCATCTTTTCTGCTGCATTGCAGATGCAGGATTTGGGCTGCACCTCAAAGTGACAGATGCGTGCATGTGCGCGCACACGCATATACACATATAGCAGTCACAATAAGCAACATTCCTGCACTGGGAAAATCACTCACATTGAAGATGTTTCTCTGTCAGCTGAATGCACTTCATTTAATTTGCTTGCCAGTCCCTCTCTATCTGTGAAGCAGCGTATAGATTTGTCTTTTGTAACCACACATGGCTCATTTATCTATCACTTTTTTGCTTTGCTCTTTTCCTTTTACCTCACATTAAATAAAACACAACTGTACTTTAAAAATCTTTGAACACAACTCAAGCATAGTCTCATGTACATAAATGCACTTTGCTATTACATCTGAAATAAAAAAAATCTGAGAAAACTAAAACACAGAAAACATAAATAAAGAATTAACTAATGGATTCTTTCTATCTTGAGCTATGAAATGATGCTTAAACTACAATAATAAAAATAATATTACAATGCCACAAAGTTACAACAATTTAAATTATTAAAAACCTAAAATGTGCTACAATTCAAAAGACACTAAGATGTCTGTGTACGATATCTAATTAACAACAAGTTTAGCAAAATATACTCAACATTTAATGGCAAACAAAACCATGAAATGATAAAAAAACAGCAACCATGTTTAATAGTATTTTGAATTTAAGCATCTTTAAAATATGCTTTAAATTTTTAGCGCTAAAGAGTATTTAAATCAAACATTTAATAGTGGATTAATCAACAATTGTACCCATTTTCTTTGTTTATTTGGCACCAACCTAGATTTAAATTAGACTAACATAGTAAAACTGACAAGCTAACAAGCCAAAGCTTATGTTGACAGCTCAAATTTGTGATTATTCCTTTGATAATTCCTTTGATATACTATATAATTATGTAATGTTCTAGATCTTTATAATGATTATTAAATATATATCAATAATAATAACCATCTGGCTTTTGACATAAATATGATATAATGACTATGGTAAGAAAAGTACATTTTTAGAAAAATACTACTGTACAAACAAAGTCATGTATCTCAACAAATGTTTTATCTGTATATAGCAATGCAATGTTAAAAATCATCTGGGCATTTAGAAAGCTGAGTGAATTTGACTGAACTGAGACATATTTGTTCTCAAATGGGTTGAAACACGACATGATTTCATGAAGCTACTAAATTTATTAAAGGGGTGACAGGGATTTTCTGTTCTAGATTTTTTATATAAAATAAATGCACAGTCTCATTTATTATGTGTTGTTAATGTGAGGTTGTATTTATCAAATCAGAACATTATTTCTTTCTTTCAGGACATGCAAATCTGTATATAAACAATATATGGACACATAGGTTAATTGCAATAGTGCAATAGAATTATTACTTTATTGCAATAAACTTTTATAGTTCAAATACGGTTTTTAGCTTTTGCTCTCAAATTTTTGTTTTAAATCTCAGCCAATAAAAGTAAGCACTTACAAGTAAGTCTTGCCTGCATTTGTTAGTGTTAGGGAATCTGTGTTGCTGTTATCTCTAAACTAGATTTAAATGGTCAGATTTGTAAAAGTGATTGCGATTAATGGACTCTGGCTTCAGGGGATAAAACAATAAGGCACAAGGGAATGTAAGGGAGAGAGAAAAAAAAACGATTTAGCAGCTTAATCAAATGCAATTTAGAAACTTAATTGAAGTCATTAAGTAAAACAGGCCACTAGGTCTTAATCTGGTTTAACCTACAAACATCTTAATTTTACATCCACATACAGTCCAATGCAAAAGGCTGGTCACCTTTGTTTAAATGACATGCTTATAGAAATTTATAGTGATTTTTTGCAGTGTATTAAATGCCTGTTTACTTTTGTAAGGTAATTAATTAAAAGCATCTGATGTTTGGAATCTTTATACATTTATGCTTTTTGTTTATCCTGATGTTACTCACTTTAAATGGATTTTAAAGTGTGCTGTGTTGTTTTGCATTTACAAATGCACGCTTTAGACTAAATAAATGGTGCGTAATGATATTAATCACAAATTAAACTGAAGTTAATTGTGTTTGCTTTTGTTGTTATTTTCAAAGGTTGTATTAGTTCAGCCTGATAAATAAATAGCTATGGGTACTAAGCTTAACGAAGCAATCCGTTACCTGCTATCTTTCTATCATCTGGCCTCTATCTTGTCTTTTCAGCTGCAGATGCTCAGTATTATTGCATTGATCTGAATGGCAAAACTGTTTTCCTCCCAGTGCCTGTAAACTCAGCACATAATCTCCAGGTCTTCAACTCTGCTTCATTTAGCTTCAGGATGTACTGTTGAAGGATGCAGAATTCAGACTTGTTATTATTTCAGCTGCACCAGAGCGGGTTTTCAGTAAGATTGATGACACATTAGCTTTTAATTAGGACAGGCATTCGTGAGAACTGGTGCTCATCTGGCAGTGTGGATCATTTTAAACACTGCTGTGCAATATAAACAACCCGATTATAGGAATAATATTGGGAAACAGGCTCTCAGGTTCTCTAATATCAGAGCCAGGTGATGAAATTGGAACGTCTCATAAATCCATACTGCACAGTACATGTTAACACAATAAGGCTGGTCATAGAAAAGACGATTTTATTTTGCGATTCCATTTTGCTGGGAGTAGCTTGCATCTGGTTCCACATGATAAAGAAAAAAAAAAAAAACGATTATAAGAAATCGCACTAGCCGGGAAGCCATAGAGAGAGAGGGAACTTGGCAGCAATTCAAGGATGTTCTTGTAGGCAGTGGGCTACAACAGACTCCCCCTAAAAATAGGTGGTTGTTATTGTATTGTCAGGCCTACTTGAGCGTCTTTAGGATGATACTTAGCTCAGATATTCTCACTTTCTTAACACCCAGATGCTTACATGGCATTTTGTCTACAAATAATATACATTGCTATTTGTTTCCTGTAACCAGGTTTGACACACTGACAGGGTTTAATGCTGTAATGCAAGTTTTAAATGTTATTATGAGCACAATGCAAAACACCACCGACAAAAAAGCCCCAAAGCAAATAGAAAACTCTCAAAAGGAAAGACTGCATTTTAAACCTCATACTTCGTAATCAATAAAAATCCACAGCTTTGCATGTTTAGTTCTAGGACACACTGTTATGGTTAACAGGGTCTCATTCAGACTGGGCCACAGTGTTACAGTCATGCACAAAATGCAATGTTTGGTACCTAGCTGTCCGATAAGCTTGTTTATATAGCTTGATTAATTAATGAAACTTAAAATAAATATTTGCAGAAAATGCAGGAATTTTCTGCAAATATAATAAACACAATAACAAACATCACAATCAATTGCAACTGATAACTATACAGAATAGTACAGTTATTATTGATCCTGCATCTTGTCTTGTCAATATAAACGGATATTTTATTGACTTTTAATCAATTTAAAATAAGATGATCCCTGAACATAAGAAATGGATGTTTATTTACAATTAATTGCATTAAATGAAACGTGGCCTGTGCAAAAGCATTATAACATTTGATAGGTTAAGATTTATTTTAGACCCTAAAGAACATACTTTTTTAATGTATAAGATAAGTTTGACATACCAAAGGGTGCACACGATCTACTATATTGTGCCCACAACATAAACAGTGCACAAGGTATCATGTCATACGTCATATACATACTACATACTGATGCTAACCTATTACAATGTGGGTGATGGTAAGTCTCTCTCAGATTAACATGCTGTTTTTTTTGCAAGCACACTTCCTTTGTTGTTGTATATCCAGAATGTGGTGCTTGCAATACTGTATCCAGGGTGCACCACTTAGTATGTCATAAGCACCACATAATCTTGTGAGCACCACGGTGTGTTGTGAGCACAACATAATGTCTGATGCACACCAATCAGTATGTTATGAGCAAGACAAAAATTTTAAAAAGCAAAACAAAAATGCTCACGTATCCTCAGGGGCTCGATATAAATTACATTCCTAAGATGATTTTTGTTTTACATATAAGTAAATTTTCATCATTAGAATGACCTCATTTAAGCAGGGTGTCCAAACCTTTGCATCTGACAGTATTTTACAACAGATTATAATCCCAACTGTTTTATCCTCTTGACATTTAGAAATAAATCAGTTTCACATTCTAAAATGTGTAGATCATATAAAGGTATCTAAAAATCAAGATAAAAAATGTAAATGAAAACATATTGCTTTAAAAATAAAACTGAATCCAAACAAATTCAAAGTGAACTATTAAAGAGCAGCAGCGTAAATAGCACTCCCATGGCATCGAGTCTAGTGAGCTTTCTTCCTCCACCAGATTCACTTTTGTGAGAGACCAAGAAGAAATTTATATATGTGTGCGATACTTAACAGAAGCTTGGAGAACATACTGGGTTTTTCCTGTGCAGTAGAGTGGAAAATTGACTCCATGTCACAAACTAATCAAACAGCGTAGGTGGTGAAGAGAAGAGATTAGTTTAGAGATGAAGAAAATGCAGTTGAGGTGTACAGGGTAAGCCAAGCACTTGCATTTAAAAACATTTCTGTTGATCTTCAGGATCATCCAACACCAGGACCTTACAGTGTTCTTCAGGAATTAAGATGCTGTTGTGTTTGGAACTGAGGTCTTTGAGTAGAAATGCCAAAAAGTGCCACTCATTTAAATAGAGCCCAATTCTTCCAGAAGACGCACACATTATCAAACTGTGGTTCTTATTGCTTAAAAACAACAAGGTTTAAACAGGAAGACGGTAACATTTGGAGAATTAGGTGCACTGAGCACAAGGTTGATCAGGCAGATTTGTTAAGGCCCTGCATTACAACTGGGTCCTTAAACTCAGTAATAGGACTACAGTAGGTGTTTCTATCATGCCCATGCCATTGCCCTTTATATATTGGCATGCGTGCCAGTCTCCTGCCACTCCGGTCGCTAGGAAGCGCTAGTTTTTGGAGGCAATGGGTCATTCTTGTCATCACTGTTGACAGGTAAGTCCGAAGTTTTGGCTGTTTTCCTTGGGGGACTCTGCTCGACAATGTCATGCAGTGATGGCTCCCTGTACATGGCCACTACAGAAAGAAAAAAAAAACAGATGTTTATTCTCTTATTGTTTTAATGCAACCAATTTAACGATATACCTTAAAGTTCCTTATCCTTGTAACTTTACATCGGTGGTTCTTAGCCTTTGTAACAACGAGGCCAGATAAACAAGCCTTGAATTTGTAAAAACTGAGTTCTTTCTTTGGGTTTTTTATTGTTTTGAAGTAAAGCAACTAAACCAACATGCATGTTTAACCATCTTAATAAGCCTAACCTTCAATGAGTTTTGGCAGGAAGTGAGCGGCTCCTTTTGTCTTCTTGACCCGGTTACCTTTCATTACCTGGCCATCTCGGTTGATACCGATGTACCAGGCTCGGCCCGATTGCGTCTGACGGTAGAGGATAGACGAATACGTCACGTAGTAGTTCTCAAATACACATTCTTTAAACTTACATTCTGGAGTGAAATGTTCCTGTAACAGAGACATGTACCACACACACACACACACACACACACACAAAACAGCGTTAAATTAACTATTAATATATTATGATTTATTACTACACAAAATTTCAGCAGTGCAAACGAAAGTGGAGTTTATATAAAATCATCACAGATGCTAACACAGTCAAATATGGTTATGCGCTTATTTTGATTATCATATTGAGGAGAACATTTTGGGTGCTGGGCAGATATACCCAGGACAGGGTGCCGATCTCTCACTCTTACTGGAGCAGTCATGGGCTTGTGGTTAAGGAACCCGTTTGATTCCTGATCCCACCAAGTACCAATGGTGAAGTGCCTTTGAGCACGGCATCTAACCCCAATTGCTCCCCGCGCACCGTATTCAAGGCTGCCCACCGCTCCGGGCATGTGTGCACATTTTACCAGTGTGTGTACAAATGTGTGTTTCACTGCACGGATGGATTAATTGTGGATGACAAATTCCTCTATGTGTATGCACAGTAGGCAAAATAATTCACTTTAAACTTACGCTATAACTCACGAAATAACTCACTACATAGGGGCAATTTAGAGCAGCCAATTTACTTTGAATCCATGTTTTCAAAGTAAATCCACTGTGGGAGGAAAATGGAGACCCTGGAGGAAATCCATGCGGACACAGTGAGAATATGAACTCCACCCAGATCGGCATTTAAACTAATAATATCTTGAAATTATAACGCTGGATCACCGGGCCAAGTGGCAGATAACTATGTATATACAAATCATATACCATATAGAATCAGTACGTTAAATTAATGTTAAATTTTATTGTCATATAAAGCCGACATGGCAGTCACATGACTTCTGCTCACTTCTACATCAGTATAGGCTGCACCACTGGTTTCTTATCCACTAGGGTTTCTACATGAGGTGTTTGTGTACTAGCTCAGTCACTCCATTGGTTTGAGTGGAACCGCAACACAGAGCTCTAATCTTCCCTCTGTGACGGCAAAGCAGCAAATACCTTAAATCTTTAAATCCCTGTGGGAGATTGGAGGCTGTCAGTAAGCAGAGTAACATCTCACTCTCCGAATTCCTCATCCTCCCACTCACTGTCCTCCTCTTCTTCTTTCTTTCTATTCATCCATCCAGCACTTTTTTTTTTTATCTCACACACTTACTTCATCTCCACCTCCCCTCCTGTCATTTTGTAACCTTGTCAGGGTACAAACCAATTTTCAGGATTGATTGGGATCCTTAGTGTGACTGGTGAGCTAAGAAGCTGAATAAGGAATTCACTCTATCTCTTCTCACTCGCTTTCCCACTTCCTAACTCTTTCAATTGTATGCACATATGCTCTGTCAGCAGGAGAAATAATGTGGTATTCGAGTCACGTGATTGTATTTCCTGTAATAAATTATGTAGGCATACTTTCATTTCAGAAAAAAACCCACCACACTGCAATTATACTCAGATAATATTGCCTTTTCGAATTACACACACTTTAGATCATTTGTGGAGATTAAAGTAAATCTGTGTAATTGACATATTTAAGGCTACAGTTTTTGTCAAGTCTTGGTCAAACTGTCCTGTCTGGATGCAAACAGTATGAGCTGAAGACAGGTTTTAACCCAGCTTTAATTGAGTAATTGGGAATTAACTGTATTATATTGTGTAAAAAAAAGTGTAGCTGTGGGAGAGTAAAAAAAAGTCCAGCCAGAAAATAAAAAGGGAACATCGAGAAAGACTGCATAACTTTACAAATGTATTAAAAAATGTATGTCTGCGTTAGGTCAATATGATCAGAGTAAAAATTTTTGTCTCACTTAAGTACTGAACTAGCATTCATCCTCTCAGTACCTCTCACTGCAGTCAAGGTCAGGTGCAAGCGAGCCTGAGCGCAGCTTAAACGCAGCCTGTGTATAGCATGATATTTCAGTCCAGACAGGGAAAGACTCTCAGTTCTACAGTAATTACAACCCTATAAATAGGTGTTTACTTTGTGCCCAATTCCCATTCAATCCTCATTAAACACCAAAGAGTCCAAAGTGGCTGGTTAAAGCATGGAGTCTCTTCAGGGACCATCCGTAATGAAGAGTCTATCCACACTGAGTGTATGTATGTGGGTTTGGAGGGAGGAGAGAGAATACAAACACAAGTAGGGGAATGAAAGAAAGAGATCCCCGGCAGCTCTCAGGAGAGAGCCATGCAGACACATAGCTCAGCAGGAGAGAGGAAACCTCTTTTATCATCGCAATAAAGCTTCAAGGAATATTTTGCAAACATTTAATACTGCAGAAAGATGGAACAGCACTTTTTAAATCTTCTGTACCACTTTTTTTTTAACCACATTCACGAAGCTTCAAAAAGAATTCATAACACTTTATAGTTTTCATATGCCTCTGTTAATTTACATAGATATTTATAATCACACTCATAACATGTTATACAAAATATAAGGCTTTATTACACAAAGTGTCAATGCGTTAAAATGCATATTTTACCTTTTCATTAATTAATTGTTGAGATTATGTTTGTTTTAAGAGAAACTCTTCTCTATAAAATCATTAATATTTCTTACTTGCGTCATAATGCTTTATAAGTGACTTTATAACTGCTTATAACTGTTAGTGAAGGTTTCTAGGAATCTTGATGGTTTTGGTTAGAGCACAGTGACGAGCATGATATGGCAATGATTTGACTTTTGTGTCTTAGGTTTATATTTCTGGGATGCAGCAGAATTCCACAATCAAAGGCAAAATAAAAGGCAGAAGCACAAATTAAAGTGGTTGCTTTAATGTTGAAGTAAACGGTTTGAAATCTGTTAACACGTCCAACAGCAGGATTGATTTCGTGTAAGACCTTGTCAATAAGCATTACTCTGAAGAAAAGCTGTGATAAAACTTTGATTTCCCTTGTTGACCATGTGACACACAAACAGCTTACACATCGAAAACCAGCCACGTGAACATTTATAAACCAACATGCATTGAATCTCTCATGTGATACAAGTGCTACGTACTGCAGAATTTAGAAGCTTACCAGGATAACTTGACCAAAACGCTTACCAGTGCGACCCCATTCATTGAGTAAACCTTTACCTTTTTTTTATAACTTAACCTTTTCAAATTCATAGATAAAACAGACTCTATAACATGACCAATTATGTGTAAATTAAAGTTTACACAGTTTGCAGAAAACAGCATCACTTGCCCGGGCTGAGAAGGGGCTAGTAATTTTTAAATGATCTAAGCTTAATTCTTTAACTGGACAGAAGGTGGCAATAGCCAAACACCAGTTCTGCTGCTTCGAATTTAATCCATCTGTACAAAATGTTTAGACGGCCCTTAGGTACGGCGCAGGTTGAAACACACCCCATGCACATCTGCAAGTTACTGCTCTCTGCCCCAGAAACAGCAGGCGAGTAGTGTGTGTCCTCTGTGTCTCACCTTGACTAACAGAACCTACAGGGAGTTTGGGGATTTTCCAAAGAGCTCAAATGTATGAGTGCTGCTTACCCTCTCCCATTTATTATTGCTTACTAGATCCCTCTCTCTCCTTCTCCTGCACTTTCATTTTGTTTACCATCTGACCCATTACTTGCTATCATTCTGAAAGGACTGTGAAATGGAACAAGGTAATCTGAAGTGAGGGTGTAGTTGCGCATTTGTGTGAGAGCGTATATGTGAATGAACGGAGAAGAAGGAGAGAAATAGAGATAAGATAAAGAGAAGAGTGCTGACCCAGCGATATAATGAGAAGTGTGTGGTTTTCAATAGAGGTCAAAAGTGTGCATGTGTGTGGTCTGAGAGCAAAGCATCAGCTTATAGCAGTCTGTGTCCTAATACTTAATGGTGTTTAATTGCCATAATGCATTGTTTTCACTAAACAATCAAGTGTTTTTGTTTCTCTCCACCCAATATGCTTCAAATGGAACAATATGACTCCTGTGAGGTCAACAGGCAGTTTGTAAGCCTGTTTGTGTGTGCACGTGTGTATGAGGTTTTTGTGGTGTTTTCAGAAAGGGGATAGAGCAAGGCCCTCCAGCATCAATCCCATCATCCTGCCAACACTTCCTGTCACACAAACACACTCTCCTGTCCAACCTGAGGTACTCTCACCATATGCTATAAAGGACAAGCACTCATATTTAGTGACAGGAGGATTTGCCCAGTGATTCAGTCCTGCAGGAGCAAAGTTACAGCAATTTAGATTCCAGATTTCAAAGAAAACGGGACAAGGACTCACCAGAAATCAGTAACACACACAGCAACACTTTCAATACTGGAGCTTTTCTGCTTTACAAAAGTTTCTAAAACTGCATCTACAGACAGTCAGTATCTTTGGGATTATTGACGTAGTGTCTACTAGCTGATTACAATCTACATGCCTCCTCAATGTCACAGCTGCATCAGCTATTAAATACAGCGTCATCTGAACATAGCTGCTTTTAAATAGCTAGCTACTCGAGGAGTTTCCTCAGCATACATTACTTACACTACTTGATATTGAATCACCAAAGGAGAAAAAAAGACGTAACCAATCCATTTAGGGTTGTGTAAGCGTGTGTGTGTGTGTGTGTGTGTGTGTGTGTGTGAGCGCGTGCACTCACTGTTGTGAGTCACATACAAGGAGTCTGAATATGACTAATGCTGTTTCCAGGTTGCAGCACTTTTCTAAAGCCAATGCAGCATATTTGGGATTCTTTTTCTCTTTCTCGTAAACTCATCCATCACTCTGCCTGTTTATATGACCTAAGTTGATTCCTATCTTGTTGTAAGCGCCACAGTCTGCAACTAAATAAGCAACTGGAAGAAAACAACAAAATTAAACAGAATGAGCACAAATCTTCTACTTTTAAATATACTTTTAGGGCTGATTGTCTCATCCCACTGGCTTTCTCTTTCTGTATGTGTGTGCCCGTACAGGTATGTATACCACTGTGGGGACCAAACCTGTTTACATACTCACATTTGGTTCACATTTGGTTCAGAAGTGAAATCATCTTGTATGGTAAGAGTTATGGATAGGTAATGATTAGAGTAAGGTCTTGGTTAATGAAAGGGAAGTCCCCCAAATCATAAAAGACCAATAAAATTTTAATAAGCAAATATTTTAAATAATAGGAAATCCTTAAAAAATATATATGTATGTTAGATGTATTTTTAGAACTGATAACGGACAGCCAGGTGATTCAGAATGCAAGCTGCTGACCGTAGAAATCAGCATTATTGGATTTTTACAGTGATGAAATCCTAATTACAGTTTCGCAGTCATCAATGCATCTGCAATAATCACTGAAGCAGATGTGGGAGCATATGTGTGGGAAGATTTAAGATAGTCACTGCTGCTTCAAATCTAGGTGATGAAATTTATTAGACGTGCAATAGAAAAAAGGAACATGCCCTCCACTCTCTAGCTGGCTGATCGCTCCGCATTTGCACTGCTAGTCTCTACGGACCTTACAAGCTTGTAATTAATCTGAAAGTCATTTTCACTCTGGGATGAAATTGAGCACAGTTGCAATTATTAGGAATTAGAAGCTCATTTGCACAAATCATTTGCTTTAATTTTTAACCATGATATGTTTATTGAATTCAGATTGTATTCAGGGAAATTGTTTTTATACCTACGTTTCTTTTTTGTTTTGGTGGTTTGACAATTCAGTTTTCTGTGTTGAGCTTGCATGTTCTCCCACTTCTCTGGTGGACAACTGCAGCCAGTCTCAAGTTCAGACAAAGAAGAAGTATTGCAAGGAGGTTTCTACACTGGTTTGAAAACCATGATATAATAAAATAATGGCTGGGGAGCAAGGTTTTTCATATTAGGCTATACTGTCCAAGAACTATAATAAGCACTGGATGGATGAATGGATGGATGGAATAATCTATGTAACCAGATAAGAAAACCCCACTGGCAATGTTCATATTCTACAATTAGATCCAAATAACCTGTAAAACAAGTGGAAAGGCAAAAAGCTGTAGGGTACACACAGTGTATGTGTGACCGAAATGTATTTCTTAGCACAGAATTCCACTCATGTTGGCATGGCAGCAAATATATTGTGCCTATGATTTGTGATTAGATTTGTGAAGATAAATGTATATGTTTTGTCATATTAGGAAATTTTAGAAAATAGTTATTTATAAGGAATATAATGGTTGTGGCGACAATTGTTTATAATAGGTTATATTAGTTGTGGAATGGTTGTTTATAAATGATTATAGTAGTTGTGGCAACTATTGTTTATTATGGATTACAAAAGTCATGGCAACCATTTCTATGAGGGACAGTATTAGTTGTGGTGAATATTGTTCATAGGGGTTTTTATTAGTTGTGGCAATCATTGTTTACAAGGGATTATTGTAGTCATAACAACCATTTTTTGATGAGGGACAATATTAATATTATAAACCAGTGTTTATGATGGTTTATAGAAGACGTGGCAACTGTTACTTATAAGGGAGATTATAGTAGTTACTTGTAGTAACAGTTGCCAATAAGACCAATAAGAAATGTTCTTTTAAACTACTTGGTAATTTTGTCACACTGTGCTCATTCACAAACTAACTTTACTTGTAAAGACTAATCCTTTTTATATCTGATCATCAAACCCCAACCTTCATAAACTTTTCACTCTTATTTTACATAAAGTCCAAAACTTTTACAGAGTATGTTCTATGCATCTAAATCAAAACTTGCTAATATATGCAAAACACAATTAAGTTCGTCAGCGAAAACTTTGAATCCTTGTCAGCCCAATAAAAGCTCAAGAGAACAATCAAATCACTGATTCTTGCTGCCACTGCATCTCACAGAAGGCCCTAACTTTTGTATTGTTTTAAACATAATCGTATTATATTCTAGCAGCATATGTTTCAGAAACCTTACACACACAGTGGGAGCTTACTGCGATTAGACATTTAAGAACTGCAGCCCAATGGTGTCAGGATCATCAGGATGTTTCATTGCACTGTAGTATTCTCCAGGCTGCACATAAAGTGGAAGGCACTGCAGCAGTCCCTTACTCTGTGAGAACCTAGAGTCACTGGGGAGATCAGATTTTGTCTCCTTTCATTTTTTAGATCAGTAATGAGTGGCATGCAGCCAGAAAATCCAGCTGTGTTGTTTTGGATTTTTAAAAAATATAATGATAAAGCAATCTGTGGACTAAAATGTTGCGGGATACTTTACTGCATACTTACATACATGCACCACACTATTCTCTATAATGAGTAAGAAAAGCGAATAAGAAAAGTCCAGCTATAAAATAAATCTGTGAAACCACTGGTTAATATATGACCACATTGTTGTACTGCAGATTAATAGGACAGAAGCTCCGTTGGGCACCGTGATATTGATTTTGTGTTATGTTGACGGTTTGATTCAGTTATACTATTGAACTCTCCAAGACAAATGCGTATTATGACATACAGTGAAACTAGACATTTCTTCAAAAAAAAACAAAAAAAAAAACAACTGCCTTCCATTTGCATATTAGACAAATTCTTGCTTAACAGAACTGATTCTTTATTTTTTGTCCGGTGTTAGACCAGTATGTATTATTCAGCTATAACGTATTATTTATCTATAAAAAAAATAATACATCATCTTATGCACAATGTCTGGTCCATATACTGTAAACACTGTATTCAACTTGGTTAAATAACATTGTCCTTTACCCTTAAGACAATGAAGGGGGGGGGGGGGGAGGTAAAACAAGTAGAAACTATGGTATAATAAAAGGTAATTTAGGTAATTAGCACACCTGCTAAAAATTCTGTTGATGGTCTGTTCAGTTATTTAAGCAGGGGCAATACAACAGAAAGTGGAGAGTTCACAGTGGTGACAGGAACAGATGTGTCCAAACACACCCATAAACAATTAAGATAATTAGTACATACCTATTGCATGTTTTGCGCTACACAAGGCATGCTTTTCCCACAGTTATGATAGCAAAGACACACAGACATGCCCTCACAAAAGATCACTAAAAAATGGCCCTTTAATTGACAGGACATTCAACATGAAAATAAATAGCACAATGTTAAGCAATTAAAAAGTCAGAGATGATAGGGGCTAAATGTGGGAAGAAATACATATTAATATCCCCTATGTAAGGTTTACAGTTAGATGGGAAGTGTAAGCATCAGGATCTGAGTGCAGCGCGTCAAGTTAAGGTTCACATGGCTCGAGCTGAAATGAGAAAACTCATGAATTCTTACAGATAAATTCACTAAACACTCTTACTGAGTGGAGCAGCTGTCCACACTAGAGTTTGTCAAACTTTACTGCCTTCAGACATAAAATCCCCTGCTGAAATTTCCCTTTAGTTCCTGCACACCTACGCACAAGTGCACATGGTGCCAGTATACAGACACACTGAAATTCTGTCAACAGCCTTCTTTGAAGATTAATTAAATGAGTCGATGTAGAAGTAAAAAGTAGAAGGAGGAAAAGAGATCACAACATCTCAGTAGTCCTGCTTCCAATGCATGCGGCTTTAGCGCTGCCTTCCCACGGGTTCCTGACATCTGCTCTCCAGTGGAAAGCCACCTGTGTGAAAAACACTCCTGATTTCTGGCTCCTCAAAGAAAACTCATGCAGGAGCGACAGGGGCTGGCGATCTCTGTGTCATCCCAGTCCTCCACCGCTGGAATCCTCCACTTGCTCTGCCTTGCTTTACTCCATGTGGTTCTTCTTTGAAAATGCATAGAGTATTCTCATAGGGCCAGTGCCATGCATTTAAACCGAAGTCTATAGGTTGCATGCGTTCCCTGGTTTCAGCATCGATGAGAGCCAGAGACAGCATTTTTGGGCACAGGAAGGAACTGCCGGCTAATGTAACTGCCATCATGCCATATTTTAGTCACTGCAAACTCTCTCCATCTTCAATGTCTTGCTCCATTTCAGATGGCTGCACATTAACCAAAAGTGTAAACTAATATGATGGCCTGCTTGTTTCTTTTTTATATTATTGTTATTATTATTATTATAATTCTGAAGCTTTTTATTGTCACATTCAGAAACATTTTGTCGAATCCAATTTTTATATATTTGTTTTGCAGGAAATCCATGTGCTAGTCTGCCAAGTCATTTAGAATTAAAACAAGGAATATAAAAATATACAAAACAGATGAGGCATGAAAAGTGAGGCCACTAGAGAGCAGGTAAAACAAGGTGAACTCTATTCTCACAGATGAAAAATGGAGGACAGCCTACTTCATGGGGTTTTCTCTTAAATTCCCTTTTTTCTTTACCCTGACTCTCTTTTTCTCTCTCTCTCTCTCGAAACTAGGCCGTATTTGCCCAAAGAATGTCTGTGAGAGAACCTCTTTATAGATCCAGCAAATCTGTGTGTGTGTGTGTGTGTGTGTGTGTAAATCATTCAGTTTTAAAAGTGATATCATATTGTATGGTAATAGTTATGGTTCGTATATAGTTAGGAGAAGGTTAAGGCTAATCATTCGTGGTTAGCATTGCTTAAGTTTCTATTAAATGGAGGTGAGTCAATGTAATGTCCCCACGATGCATAAAAACAAACGTGTGTTTTTCAACTTACTAAATACCTTCAGAAATATTCCAGTACAAAGTGATGGTCTTAATATTTCTTTTAAATTATTTTTCAATGAGACAAAGCAAAACATTTAGAATGTAGAGGTAATGATGAAACGTGGTGAAATAACAGGAAATGAATACATTTAAATTACTTTCTTTTAAATTTGTGAAATTGTTTCGCAAGACAATTTTATGTTAAGGCAAATATAACAAAGATCCCTCTTAGGAACTCTTAAAAGTTTAGGATTTAATGAAATTATATAGGAGAAAAGCAATATAATGGAATTAAAACCTATTAATTCATTACATCACATCACATGAGACTGGAGTTGCTGAAAATAGAGCCAAATAAACACACACATATACTATATATATATATATATATATATATATATATATATATATATATATATATATATATATATATATATATATATATATATGTGTGTGTGTGTGTGTGTGTGTGTGTGTGTGTGTGTGTGTGTGTGTGTGTGTGTGTGTGTGTGTGTGTCAACAGACTGAACTGAAGTTACCTGTTAGAAAATTGCATTTGATAAAAATAGTGCATGGTCTCTTCAACCTGACCTATTTTATAAGTTTGCTTTAGTGGAAATCTTTATGGACCAGAAACTTTGAAATAACAAAACGAGGCAGTATGAGAAGTAAATGCACTGACACATGCACATGTAAATATTGTTACAAATAAATTGTAAGAATAGAGAATAGAGGACAGTCCCTCCTTATACCTAGCTGCATAGATAAGTTACCTAATGCATGTGTCATTTTCTAATTTGTATACACATTTAGATTAGAACACGATGGCGTGGTATTTGAGAAAGCACATAATCCTATATATTTTGTCTTTACTTTACACTTACTGATGTTTTGCTGCTGGACTTACTGTGCAAGTCATGAATTGTCTACAATAAATAAATGTTCAAGCATCAGACACTCATCAGGAAGGGAACTTGGAGGTTTCGTGGGCCAGGATATTATTGATTTTATAGTCTCAGAAAGCTATTTGCTGCTGAGGAGTTGGGGATTTTAGGGCAAGCTGCCTGACGGTACCAGCAATTATGTAGTGAGGGGAAACTGAGAATGTCTGGCTGAGAAAAATTGTCATGAATGTTTACAAAATTTTACCTTTTGAGGAACAAAAGAGGCTTCTTATGGAGGTTAAAAACATGGATTCCTCATTAACCCTGTTCAAAGCCTTTACTGCTGAACTAGCAGAATCAAACTGCATTAGACTGACTTTAACCCAATTAATGAAAAGCACAGATCTGGAGTTTAAATCAACGGCAATGATAAAGGGTACAATGTTACCTTTGTGATTAAGCAATTATGGTGTTTCATACAACCGGGAACGTAACAAACTGCATTTAAGCATTAATTGGATGTAATTATAGTCAGTTTAACTTTAATCCACATATTTGACACACATTAAAAACTGAAAATACCAGTTCCTAAGACTATAAGAAATATAGTTGCTTGACCCGAACACAACAAACCTCTTCAAATAAAGTGAATTATAGTTATATGTAGTTATGAAGTATTTTAATCAAAAGGCTCTTATGAAAGGCACAAACACAACAATGTTCAAAAGGTACACAATATTATAAAAATGTCTAAAGGTAAAACTTACCGAAGTATAGAGGTAGCCCTCGCTGTTCATGGCCACGTACAGACCCGTCTTAGTGCTCTGGATGGCCACTATTCTCAGACCCACAGGAATCAAGTTGAACAACACTGATGGATAGAAATAGAGATGGTGTAAAATCATAGCTAATTGTTTATTATAATTACCCATTTTTCATAATCATAACCACTCTGATTGATTTTGTACCTTTGTAAATAAAATCGTCTTTTTAAGATTTCAAAATTAGCTCCGCAGAGTGATGCTTCAGCATTAAGATCAGCGAGCGTTAGTTTCATGAACTTTCTTTGCATATAGTTCAGTATTTTTACATTGCCGCATTTGGTTATTCTTTATAAAAGAAGGAACAAATATATTTTTCATCAATACATATTGTTATACCTGATAAGATCCCCATGTAAATACAAGCCAGATGTAATAAAGTGGAATCTTGGCACCTTTACTTGCTAGCTGAAGATGACTAATATTATGTGTCATTCTTTTCAACTGAATTTATTTTAATCTATTTATAGTTATGAAACCAGCTGGGTAAAAAAAAACAATAATTGTATTTTGTGTCTGCAGTGTCTGGCATTTTCTTTTTGTGTTTTTCAAAGCCAAACTATTCCAGTCTGATGCCTTTTCTTTAATATTTTCCTGTAAAAATAAATAAATAAATAAATAAATAAAAGTAACATGGAAGTTCCAGGGAGTGTATTTACATTTCTTTGTATAATCTTGATCCCTGGTTGAATTCCATGATTAATTTATATTAGATTATAATTTTGTAACTTTACATCCACTGAGTTTTTTGTTCAGCCTCAGCCATGATTAGACGTCTCTTGCAAGCACAGTAATAACAGTTGCCCCACCTGAGGTATGGTTTAATTTGTAGGAGTCACATGTGCATCAGAGGTATCATTTAATGCTATACATAGTATATAGGATGTTCTTGTGCAAGAATGTTCTGGGTTCGATTCCCAGTTAAGGCCACAAAAAATAGTTCTTTCTCTATGAAGTCTGCATGTACTAATTGCACCCAAGTGGGTTTTTATCATCTGGTTCTTCTGTTTCCAACCACGTTCCAAAGACATGCTGATGGGTAAATCAAGAGGTATGATGAGATACTGCTTGTCTGATTGTATTATTTGTTAACTATAGTCATACACATACATTATAAAAAACTCAGTGGATCAAAATCATTAACTGAACTAGGGTTAAGGTATCTAAGGGTTGGAAAAAACTGATAGGATAGCAGCTACACACACACTCTCTAGATGTCAGAAAAACACTTACTTGCCATCCACCATAATAATAAAATTTTAATTAAAAACCTAGTATTGAGCATTTACACTTCTAGAGAGCTGGCTGTAAGAAACACAATACAGCAAAGCAGTTTGCTAATCAAATTATAGATCATTTGTTTGGCCAGTTCTTGACAGTGTGCTGCTGCCAGTAAACAAATATTTTTATCACTTTAGTACTGTCTTTTTAGATTGTTCTTCTTGACTTATTCCACCAACCTAATTGCCCCTGCTAACTTTTAAAGCTAGGCCTATGGCATATCCCTCAAGTGCACTTTGTCCTTGAACAGAAAGTGGAGATTATGTAAAATAAAATGTCATTTAAATACAACAAATTATTTGGGAATCTCCTCCAGCAGTCTGCATTTTCAAAAGCTGGAATCGGAGTGTATTGGGAGCCGTGTTCAGCTCCACTGCACGGTATGGTCTTATCTGGGCTGTGAGCAGTAAAATATATGTTACTGTATTCTTTCTTAATAATAAATAAGCCAGCTTCCATCTCTCCTCTCTTTCCACTCTTCGTTTTAAAGTGTTACTTTTAGGACATAGCAGGTCTTAGATTAATTAAAAGTGGATTGAAAAAAATGGAGAATATGTGCATCGGGGCTGAAGCAATTTTCTAAGTTAATTAAAGATAGAAAAAATAGAGCAGCTAAAGAAAAGAAAAGATGAGTAAGTATACATGTGAGCTGGAAATACAATAGACTGTGTAATATCTGTTTTCTAGAAGACCCACATATTGCACTATGGGGAAATAGCAAATGTTAAAATCTGCATAAAGACCCATGGTGGTCACAACAGGGGGCAACAGCAACCAGTGAGTCATCATCTTTTATAACTTCCAACTGGCAAATCAGAATAGCAGTGTGATCCAGACTATCAATCTGGAGCTCATTTAACAAACCATCATAATGCAGACTGATGGCGTAAGAGCTGCTGATAAAACTGCAGTGACGCACTCAGGCATGACATATTAGTGGAAGGTTGTAGGCGTCTGTGTGTGTGTGTGTGTGTGTGTGTGTGTGTGTGTGTGTGTGTGTGTGCACAAATGTGCCCCAGAGAGCCAAGTGCCTTATTGGCCTACTCACTGTCTTTGCTCATTTACATTTAGAGGAGCACAATTGTAAGTGACAACGTTCAAGGTCCCTACAGGGCATCAAGTGGCACATGGGGATGTTGGGATACAAAGGAAAGGGGTCAAAGCGAGTAGCATCTCAACCAGCTTGTCACTTGTTTCAACAAATGCCAATGTTTTTTAAATGTCTGATCCGATTTACGGAACCTGTATCTTGTGTTTAATCGATTATAAACTCATAATATCTTTGAAGCAGTGGTTAAAGTAAAACTGTGAATATGGATTCCAGAATATTTGTGAAATAGAAATAGAAATATTCTGACATCACATAAAAAAGTCTGTCTTTTTTTTTCTCCTTTTATTTCACCACTGCATAAAACTACAAATGGAGTCTGGGATGCTGAATGTCCCATATCAGCCAGAAGGGACACTCTCTGATTGTACATCAGTATAATGCCAGCTGTTCCTCTGGCATGCATGGACACCTCCTAAACCTATGAACCTTCTGTCCTCAGGGGACTTCTCTTTCTGACAGCATGTTTCACAAAAACTAAACCGGAAAAAAATTGCACAAAAAGTTTCACTTCATACAAGCAGCATAAACATGGACATTTTTCAGTAGCAAAACATTTTTCAATACATGAGAATGTCATTTCTCATTGTTTTATATATCTATCTTATTAGATAATCCCCCAAATAACTTTATAATAAAAATTAACAACATACAATTTGTAATTTTCTTGTAAAGGCACCACTGTAAATTATGCCACATTACTGTAATGTATATAAGATACATGTTGGAAAGCACATATTTGGTCTCTCATGTAAATTTCACAAAGTCATGGATATGTTCTTTTTTTATTTAAAAATAAATCCAGAATTCCAGCCATTTGTACTTTTTTAAATAACACTGCTTTGCATGAACACTTACTCCGAAGAAAGTATTTGTTTCATAAGAGAAACCATTCACTAAGAACACAGTATGCATCCTCATTTGATGGGCTGTGCAGATTATTTTTAAATTACTTTTTTAAATTGCAGACTAGACTCATTACATATTCACAATGGCAGATGGTGATAATTAAACATACTTGAAGAGAGATTATATAACTGGAACGAATGAAATCCACATGCAGAAGCTTTATGGTAAGAGAAATAAATATCAGTTAGCCAGTGGTAGTACAGTGCTGCAGTGACTAGTACTCCTTCCCAGCACTGATGCTTTGTATTTCATATTGTTTGTATGTATGATTGTAAGCATGAAACAAAATTCAAAGCCTTGAATAAAATAGGATTCACTATACTAAGGAATTAGTTTGTATCAATTAAATCAATTAAATAAATTTAATTATGAAAAGTAGCATTTTGTTTTACTGATTCATCTATTTTTTACAGAATTCATAATAGCATATTCTATTTTACTTGGCGGGGCCAAATTAGTTTTAGTTTTGCTTAGTTATTGAAGCCTTTAATATGTTAAACTATTTGTAAAATTGCAGTTTATACTTTCTTTTTCCTTTTCAAACAAGCCAAAATATAGTCAGCCTATTTATTGTATGCAATGGTGAAAAAAAAGTGGCAAAATTGATTCAGAATATATATTTTCCGTTTGGTTTTGATAAAAGCCTTTCAGCTCGATGCATCAATAATATAAATACAAACTTACAACAAAGAAAGATTTTGAAAATGTTACCTTTCTTTACAAGCTGAGGTGATGAACTACAGAAAATAATAGAATATGATGGGAAGGTCACAAAGATAGGAAAGTGAAAAGGTAGTAGGACAAAATGAAAAATGCGATCAATAAAAATGGGTAGATATATATAAAAAAAAGGAAGAAAAAAAGAAGAAAAACTTAATTGACTGAGATGAGCACACTGCACAGTGTAATCACTTTGGACAGAGGACAAGAACAGCAACTAGCCAGCTCTAGCCTTTCAGCTTAATTGTGGCAGAGACAAAGAGAGCGAGAGCAGACAGTCTCAACCCAGTGTCCTTAAGACAACTCCAATGGTCAATTACAGTTTAGGAAGAGTTTGTGATATTAATGTGTGTGTATGTGTGGTTGCATATGGCCTTGGGCTTGGCAGACTTTCATGGTTTTGTTCTTTATTTAGACTGGATGGGCAGCCAGGGCCATGTGAGGATAAAGACAGAGACTGAGGTGGGGGTGAAAGAACAAGATGAAATATTGTTTCTGACAGGTGGTATGGAGAGCTGGCTTTGAGTCTTTGTGGGTAGATGTCTAATATGCGGATGTGTTTGGTATATAAATATTGAAGGGTGACAGGGACATGTGGACACAGAGAGATATTAAGTTACATACAAGTTACACTTCATTTGTACCAGAACTGACATCAGTCCATCACCTAAATAAACCCCCAGAGCATCACAGCAATAAAAGAACCACAACAGTGAACATTGTAAAAATATGTATCCAGATGTCTTTGTCTGTCTGTGTGTTAATTATTAAGTCGTTTTTGCTGCTGATTCAGCATTTTTTGCAGCTCATCAGCATACACCGCAGTGCAGCGCATATTGAGGAGTCTGATACAGCTGGAGAGGGCACCGACTCACGAGTCATATCAAAGTTGCATCTGGATGATTTCTCAGAGCTGATTTACAATTCAAGATTACACCACCAAAAATTATCAAATTTTTATAGGTAAAAACTTTTTGAGGACCAGGGGACAGGAGACTTTGTAAGTGGCTGGGTTCTTCACAAAAATAACAAATGTATAATATTTGTAATAGTTTTAATTGAAGGAGTAATCCAAGGTTTCTGTGTATTAAATTCTGTTCACAAAAAAATAAAAATATTTATGCATCATACCACCATAAATCAAAACAACAGATGACTTAATGCACAGAAAATAGGTTTTTATTTGATAATGTGCTCCACAGGGTGCAGTCCATAAAAGATGTGATAATGACTTTATGACTGGAACCAAGAGTGATGGAACAAGAAGAGATCTGGAATATGCAGCGTTGTGAGACAAGGAAATGATGTGAGAACAACAAAATATATCCAGAAAGCCAAATATAATGCAGCTGTTTGTGTCCGTGTGTGTGTATATATGTGTGCTACTTTAACAGTCTAAATAATATTTGTTATTTTTGGTACGTAAAATTCAACATTATTTTTTTCTGAACTCCCTTGCTCCATCTCACTCTCTCTCTCTCTCTCTCTCTGTCCATTTACCCGTCCATCTATCTAGCTTCTATATACTTTTTGTTATTCAACATAAAACTTCAAGCTGCATAGCTTTCTGCTTTATTGATATGCACAAGCCTTCCCACCTCAGCAAGCTACCATAACATGAGAAGGTATCCAACAATACAAAACATCTCTACGATCAAAACTCAAAACAAAAAGCAGACTACTTAATGTTGACCTCAACTACCCACTTTATAGATATATAATAAAAATACTTTACAGACTGTAATGTGCATTTTGATCTGGAAAAGAATACACGTTTAATTATGTTCAAGTTTATCCCCTGATGTATTGTATAAGACAAGAAAAAAAAAAAAACACAAAACACAATAACTTAAGCATGTAAATAGATGAATGTCAAGCGATATCTTAAGCTGGCAGTGGCAACTTTGGTATCAAACAATCAAGATTTTTTTAAGCACAACAATTAGAACTTTAATAATTAAATTACTGATAATACACAAATTACAATATTGTAGCAGATAGGCACTCTGTCCTGGGTGTATCTGCCCAGCACCCAAAACATGCTCCTCTGGATTAGCATTGAGGACCCCCCCCCCCCCCCCCCGTGACCCTAGTATACGATAAAACGTTCAAGATAATGAGATGAGATGAAAAATCTTATGACATTAATGTCTAAAAATACACAGTTTTGCACAGACCTCTACAGGATTACATTTCTTTGCTAAGCAATAAATCTCTATTATTTTGTTCTCTGACATTTCAAAAATGTTAACTTGTGTTCAGAATTGGTTTTTCCTACCGCAGTGGAGTCAAAGTAAAAATGCCCCCTTCAAATCTGTACCTGCCCTTACTGTGCACTATTTTGCAAATGTTCTTGAAGTGACTTTCATATTCTGCTTTTATAGTGACGTGTTCTAAATGCTTTTTAATTTCAGCACTTAAACAAATCACAAATCCAGGTAAGCACATGTAAAACATTTCATTCTCAATAACAAATTAAGATACCAGAATAAATTAATCTAGAATAAAGACACAGTGTATCCATGATTCAGTGAAAATTATGTTAACAAAGACTCACAGAAGGAGCTGTTTTCGTCCTTTGTGCCGTCCATAGTACCATCTGGTAACATCTGGAGGTAGAATCCATGCCGGCAGTAAAGACGTGTGACGATGCCTTTTAGTTGAGGCTCTAAAGGAAGAAAAAGATCTTTTAGCAAACACTAGTCATGATCTCCTAGACATTTTGTGAATTAATTAGCAAACAGTGTCTTTTAAAGAAGGCTAAATGTTCTTAAATGTAAATGTGTGTTGGAAAACTTCATGTACTTCATAAGAGATGAATAAATAATGGGCATGTTAAAGTCCAGGCTGCACATCATGCTTAGCTGGGAGTTTAAAAGCTGACCATTTTATTTTTCAAAACTAAGTATAACTGGAACAAAAACAACCTGCACCATTTATAACTTCAGAACAGACAATACATTGCTTTGAGACAGCAGAGTTTGTTTTGAGCTTGTCCTAGCTCTGCTTCTGGCAGTGTCTTATTGCTCGGGGCTCAGAACACAAACATGTCTGATGTCTGGCTGTCAGCTGTGAACTGTACACCAGAAGAAAACACACAAAAGAGATGATTTGTAGTAGAAAGAGACTAAAGGGGATCGAGCCAAAGACACATTATAAACTCCACTACACTTAAACACATCATAAAAAATATAATATGTAACATGTTCTGTGGCGGCTACAAGTCAGAAACTATGTACAAGTTAGGCTAAGGGGGCAGAAATAAAGTGTTCTGCATTACAAGAGAGCTTCCTAGAGAACATGTTGGCTCATCAGTAGCTAGGTTCTTGGGCACAACAATACTGCAGAGTGCATTTATCAACTGAAAAGAGACAAAGGGTGCATCTCAATGCTCAAATTGATGTTTTCTTGATTCCTCGCTCCTCTGTCCTTCAGCCAATGACCTGAAAATCGATTGCAATTCTCTATGTTTAAGTATGTATGAATTCTATATGCCCACCAGAGGGAATCAAATACAGATGGAAAACTTCCAGAACACTAGCTGTGTTCCGTAAATGTATGAAACAAGAGAAAAAAGTATTGTAAGGGACAAGCTTGTAAACACAACTATGTGGTTCCCAAACTAGAATAAACACCAAAGACCCTAATTAAGTTAGGTGGCTTTTAAAAAAAAAAAAAGGAATTATTTAAATATTCTATAGTATAAAAAAATCAATAGTTCGGAATGCCAGTAGTTAATGTCTTTCAGCATTTTCTTATATAATCAAAACCAGTGCAGTAATGATTGTCGTGAATCATCTGAGAGAGCTGGTGTAGTTGCAGGAAAGAAGGCTTTGGTGCAAAGGCTTAAAAAAGGACGCCTGAAGAAATGATTATCAGCCAAATTAATCTAAAGTTCTAAAAATTTAATATTAATGACATCAACGGCAATTTATTTAAATGAATTACTCTACACTATACCAGAGCCACGTAAAGAGAGAGCATGAGAAAGAGAGAGAGAGAGAGAGAATTACGTCAATGTAATTTAGAAATGCCTAATTGCCATTTGATTTACAGAACCTTCTGACATATCCAGGAAGTGCATTACGAGAGCCACTGAAACACAAGGTGATTGAGCAAAAATAATATTGCTTTATTATTCAATTAAGAAAAATAAATATAAGGAATTATATATAATTGGCCCACTTTATCTTATGTGTTAAATCTCAGTTGATTAACTAATCCAACACAATCCTTAATTCACTGCTCCCTAAATTTACTATAATGCATTAATGCACATGGTATTTTAAGTTAGATGTGCTGTGATATACATATTTAAATATAATATAACATACATTTATAAATAATTTTAACCTTAAAAATGCTTAAGAAATGCCTACTCCTGCTGCAGCTGTACTGCACTGCTAATGCTTCTGGGAACTATTAATCATCTCCACTATCCACCATTACTGTAAAAGAAACGCTCCATTGACGTAGAGTTCACACAATTCTCATTCTACACAGCTCTGTTTATTTTACAGACTATTTATATGATAGCTTCTCTTTACATTTTGTTGTGTAGATGGATTTATTGGGATTTTTATTTCCATTTAATTAATTAAAAAGGAAAAAGGGGGCAGCACAGCGGCTTGGTGGTTAGCACGTCCCCCTCTTAGTGCTGGGGATCTAGATTTGAAGCCCGATATGTGTGGAGTTTCCATGTTCTCCCTGTATCCACGTGGGTTTTCTCTGGGCTCTCCGGTTTCCTCCCATAGTCAAAAAACATGGATTCAAGGTGAATTAGCTGCTCTAAATTGCCCCTATACAGTGTGTGTGTCTGTGTACGTGTGAGCCCAGTGATAGAATGGCGCCTTGTCCTTAATGTATCTGTCTAGCGCCCAAAACGTTCATCACTGATTGGGCATGGGGAACCCCCAGCAACCCTAGCATAGAATTAAGCTATGTTTAAATTATATATTAAAATAATGGAGAGATAAAAAAGGCATCATCAGGGAAATTCGGTCAACCACCTTTTCATGATTATACTTCTTTTTATTTAAACTTATATAAAAGCTTAAGAAGATTGTTTTTGTCCTTTCTGTTCATCCACAATGTATCAAAATGTTTGAAGGATGCTGCATGTCAAGAGTTATATTCAGGACAGCTTGTGGTTTTGGAAGCAGATCAAAAACAGCCCTGTTTGTTCTAGTGAGCCTTGACAGTTTTTGAGAAATGGGATTTTTATTTTAGGAGGAAAATTATGCAATACAGCTACATTTTATTTCAGTGTAATGCAACATATAATAAATGGTAAAACCCTGGGCAAGCAAAGTATTAGATGAACTCCGTAGACTTAAGATAATTGTTTGGAGTAGATTTAAATGCAATGTTTGCAGTTCAATTTAAAGAAACTAATTAAGATCTAATCAAGATTCTCAGGCATTTTGTAGCATTATCACAGTTGTTAACTCTGACTGAGCCAGCTGGTAATAATAGCCTTTCCCATTTGTGTCTTATTTAGACCAGTTTGATAAGTTTAGCACGTTTTTTAGAACTTTGTAAACAATTGCATTCATTTCAAACTATTGTGACCAGGGGGTATTTACAGTGAAGTGTATTCTACGTTTATGCGAAATGCTCTACATGCAGCAAAGTTACAGCATTGAAAAAAACATAAAGTGTTGAAGTTCTCTTTAGGGGCCTTGAATCAAAGGACCTGTGTAATTCAGTTATGTTGCTCGACTTCCTTCAGCTCAGATGAAAACAAACTGTTTAAGCAGACTGTGCTGAAGTCCCTTTCCGATTTGCTCTGAGCGTTATTGTAGGCTTACAGTGATGGTCCCACAGGGTTGGATCAGTAAAGAATCATCTCCGCCACCTGTGTCACAGTGATGAAGGGACTGGAGTAAACAAAACACTATATTTTTCGATGAAAAGATTTGCGCTTTAGGCAGACACACTATGGAAACTATTATCCCTTTTCTCTTTTCCAATAACTGGCATTTGAGCTAAACAAGTTTTCTTTGGTATTGCATCTATGTTTCTTTTATATTCATCCTTATTCTGTGTACATCACGTTTTACTACACTTTTCTGTTTATTCTATTACAGCTAATGCATTTTAATGTATACATTGTACAAGGTATAAGCACATACTTGATAGTCTATCAGCCGTAGGGTCTTCCACTTGTTTTGCATTCTGATGCTTTTTTGTTTAGCTCCATTTTACTGAGTGATTCACTGAATTAGAGAAGTTTTCACATCAGCTCAAACCAGCCTGGCCATCCATTGTTCAACTTTTTTTTTATTAATTTGTTACTTCTACCTGAAAAACCAAGTCACTTGATGTTTTTCTTTTTTGTAACATTTTGAGTCCAAGATGCTGAAGAACACCTGCTTTTGGCAACTTTGCATTGGTTAAATTTAATGAGATCCCACTTTTCCTTCATATTGATGGTCAGTGTGAACAGCTGACCTGCACTGCGTTTATATAAATAACTAATGATAAAAACATGATTGCATGAATCATTTGGGCCATGTTTTCATTAAGATCTATGTAAATGTATTTGTTGTTGTTAAATTATTTTGCTTGTGTGTGAAAAAAACATTTGCCACAGCTGCTATAATCCCTCAATGGGACAAATTCCTCTGCGTGTTAACACAGTAGGCAAAATAGATCACTTAATCTTGTGCACAAGTTTAAGTCTTAGGCTTCCCCTATCATTATTTTTTTTCAAGCATGAGTTAATATGTTTAATATGTATAATCACTTATAGTACTTTAAAATCCTGCCAAAATTAAGTTTCTACTCATCTGGGAATGAGTTACTTCTGGAACCCAAGAACATACAACTACTGGATTAAAGCTAAAGAAGCTTTAATTCAGGAGAATTTCACTGGGTTTCTTCTCAGTTCACTCTTTTCTTTTCTGTCCTTTGCCATTTTTCTTTCACTTTTGCCTCATCCAAACCCCAGTGGAGTGAGTTATGTGAGTTAAGCATCTCTCAGAATAATGCCATACATCAACTAATCAGCAGGGGATACACAGTCATTACTTTTCTCTGCAGAAGACACTGAGGGGAGAGAGGAGGGAGGGGGCATTGCGCAGACTAGAGATGACACAGCTTCCATTAAAGAAGATTCACACACTAAAACTAAAAAAAAAACACGAGATGCACCATACTTTTGTAAAGCTGTCGATAAAATGCTCAAATGCAATGGTGCTTAACAAAAACCTGCCCTTTTACTGGAGTTAGCTAGCCGTTTCTCATTTTATGACAAAGTGGGATAGGGACAGAAAGATTGATCAAATAAAAGAGGGGAGAAGTGGAAGTCGTGTGTCTTTACAGGATAACAACAGTGGAGTTAGTTTTACCTTCACCTTCATCATTCAAATACATTTTTTTTCTACAGTGCCAATCCTAACAATATCTCGCTATCACTTAAGTCTGCATTTTTAAAATGTAGTAATCAAAGCATTGGCTCTTAGTAGTAAGCTGACTTAATTGGATTTTCCAAAACACCTAAGAATTTGGTGACCCTGAATTTCTGAGCAATCTATGGGCCTAGATAGCGCAACTGAGGACGTATTTGGTCAGGGGGGGATGTTACTGAATACATATGCACTGCATATTGTAATCCTGTGCTTACTGGCACTCCGGCGCAATGTTGCATGTTCCCATCCCACTGGCACACCACAGGGTGTTTCTTTACCTGCCAGCACTCCAGAAATCATTCCCATCCCTCTTGGCCTCTGTAAGAGCATCTTAACTCCATGTGGCTTAAAGCATTCACAGCAAGACAGTCACTGCTTCAAGAATCCCTTTTTGCACCCACACCTTGCACTAAAATCCATCTACAACCATCAATTAAATCTATTGCAACTTTTACCCCATTGACAGAACTCTTCCTCTGCCTTCCTCGGTGTCTCCCACCCAGAGAGTGTCTGCCCTAAGAACTGCACTGCAACAGCACTTTTTTGTAGGTGATGCACTAGATTATGACCGGTCCCTTTCACACACTTACCTTACCTAACCTTGCATCATTTTTTTTTTATCCAAAGTGACTTACAAGTTTATACAGCACTCTAGGAGCAATGAGGGTTAGAGGCCTTGCTTAAGAGGCCACATTTGCAACTTTTATTTGTCTCTGGGTTAAAATTTTCAACATTCAGACTGAGAGCCCAATAGAGTAACCACTGAGCTACCACAGCTTTGGTACACTCTTATTTTGAAGTTCAAGTTCAAGTAAATTATTTATAGAGAGCTTTTTACAATCGTACATTGTCACAAAGCAGCTTTACAGTGTTATAAGCCTTTAAACCCCAAAGAGCATTTTGGTATGTTGTGTTTCTGTCTCATTTCAGAAAGTATACCTATTGGTTTGTCGACATCTTCATAATATTCTTTATGCCACCTATCCTTCCTAATTTTACTTATATAATATAATAATCTGTTTCATACGTCTTTTGTTCTTAAACATTGTGTTCCCTGTTAAAAACTTTGATTTGATTGCATTGTTTGAATCTCAAAACCACAGTGAATTGTTACATCTAACTTTACTTCTTAACCAAAAAGGTAAAGAAAATACAAATAATTATATTTGATTAATCTTTTTTATGTGTTTTTGTACATCAACTGGACAAATGAATTACTAAGCATAGAATACTAGGCATATTAGTAGATTATTTATTTATCACTGGAAGACAAGTTTGATCTAAGTTTAATGTTATTCTTCATACTTTCATTTTAATAATAATAATAATAATAATAATAATAATAATAATAATAATAATAATAAAGTATAATAGTACATGCATATTATACTAAGCATGGTAGCTCAGTGGTCAGGGTGTTGGGCTATCAATCTGAAGGCTGTGGGTTCAAATCCCAGGTCCACTTAAGTTACCAAATGTGGGTCTTTATGCAAGACCCTTAACCCTCATTGCTCCAGGGATGCTGTATGTGGTTACACATCATAGAATGTATATGTTACATGTTATAAACCACACAGTCAACCAATAAACTGTCATTAAGAAGGGAATGTTCTGTCCAATCCAAGTTATAATTTATATTTTTTATAAAAAATTTTGGATTTATGATAAGAGCTCACTGCAGGATGGTTCTCCTTCACAAAGTTTGCATAACCAGAAGTTTAGCATGGCCTAACTTGATGCAAATGAGTGCATCTTGGGTATTGTGGAGGTTATTGCCAACCCAGTGAGGATTTGTCTAATGCATGATGATTTCTCTGGTCGTAACCAAACTAATATAATCATTGTCAAAATGGCCTCCAGCAATACGAAGACACAAGCTTGCTTTAGTACACATTTGTTAAATGAGATCCCTTAACAAAGCATATAAAATAAAGCATCCCACAATAATAAATCAATATCTGGTGAATTGTTGTGGCGGATTGCTTCGGGACTTTTGTCCTTGTAATAGGAAGCTTTCTCTAAATTACATCATAACGGCTACGATACATCTCTATTTATCATCCGAATCACAAACACAAAAACTTTTCTAATGTGTGAAACCTGGCATAAAGCTGTTTGTGTGGGGCTTACAGGCACACCAGCATGCAGGTGTTCTTTCATATTCATGAGAAGTCAGCAGCTAAACTGCATAAAATTACAGTGGGCGTCCCTCTGCCCTAATCTGACTGTGACTAATGAACAGAATGAAGGGGAGAGCCTGTGCAAGAATTGCAATATTTAGTAGAACAATCAATCATCTTCCTAGAGAAAACTGCCTTCGATCCTTCATTGTTCGAGATGTCTGACACCCCCAAAACAGGCTTGCTTTTGCTCTACTATCTGAGGCGTGGGCCTTTGAGAAAATCGATCGTGATGTTTTATATAATTGCTGTCACAGACAGTGTTTATATTGGAGTTATTAATGTTTAATAAGCAACATTCTGTGACAAGTGAAGAAATATATATATCACATAGAACAAGATAATGTCATAATAAAAGCAATAAAAAGTGCAACCTTAGCAACTTCAACCATCTAGTTATAAGAGTGAAATACAGGCGACTTTAAAGAGAGAGATGAAGCATATTACTCAGCAGTGACCGTCCATAGATGTTCTATAGCTTAACTAACAATTCTTAGATGCAATTATTAAAATAGTAATTTGGATTTCTTCATTTTTAATCTACCTTTACTTTGTAATGGTTGTGAAGCTTCTCAAACACATAGTATGGGTTTAGCAGCACATTCACTAGATTGCACACACACACACACACACACAGATGCATAGACACATATAGAGTGCACTGCTAGGTTAAAACATAGATTCTAGTTTAATTAAAGTCAGACTAATTACATTTTCCAATAATGCTCAGTCATTTGTAGTTAAGGGAACAATAGAACAATAGAATGATTAAGGAGTGGATGTGTGTGTGTGTGTGTGTGTGGATGTGTGTGAGAGAAAGTGAGCGAGAGAGCAAGAGAGAGAGAGAGAGAGAGAAGAAAAAGTGTTTCCCCTGTGAAAGGTCCCTGAGAAAATACACCACTGCAGAGTTTTCTGTGTGCACCCTTTACAGCTGTTAATTACATTAACGATCTCTGCAACAAAGCCTTGACCCTCACTATTCACCACAACCTGACAGCATGTGCAAGTGTAGCGGATAGGGTTTGACACCTGATTTACTTTTCTGCAAAGCTCAAACTTAAGATAAAGTATGCAGTTAAAATGAACACCTTGAATCTCTCCCACTTATTAAAACATAGAATAACTCCAGAATTATCCTGGATTAACTCCACATATGCCAGTTGTGAGTGTAATGATTGACTCTTTGAGTCTTTTTGTGTTTTATTGAATGTTTATTGTGACTATGTAAAAAAAAGTCATGTACATTTTTATTAGCCATAATATTTCGTCCATGTGTCATTTGAAATGCCAGGAGATTGTAAACCATGACTATTTTTCAACACAGCTACAAGGTTTCTGTCTCAAACCACCAAAGTCTCAGAAACAATATGTTGTTAGTGCCACTGAACTGTGTGTATTGGATGTGTTATTGAGACAAATGGAACGTAAGAATGTGAACATGTGCCAAACCCTTTGTCTTTCTTTAGCACCGGAGCCCAGACAATACAGCAACATGCACACACACACACACACACACACACACACACACACACACACACACACACACACACCTTAACACTTACCAGAACTATAAACATACAATATGAATTTACTTTAAAACTAAATGAGTTGCATTATGAGGATCAGCATGAAGTTTAAATTCCCCACAGGATGAGTGTGTAGACAAGTTCTGGTTCCCACAAAGCTTTTTATGCTAATACACACACACACTACTGACTTACAAACACAATGACAAGTACATTAACATTACATTTACATTTGGTCATTTAGAAGACGCTTTTATCCAAATCGACTTACAAGGTGAGCACAGGGTTAATCACAACATCCCTGGAGCAATCAGCGTTTAGGGTCTTGCTCAAGGACCCACACTGGTAACTTCAGTGGACTTGGGATTTGAACCCACAACCTTCAGATTGGTAGCCCAACGCCCCAACCACTGAGCTACCACGCCCACAAGTGACTAAATCATAGTTTGTATGATGTACCTACAAGTACAAGTAAGGCAGGTCAAAAAAAGTAAGAAACCAGGATCGTATCAAACATGACAGACGTACAAGTAGGGCTTTTTTTAGACAAACTTTTGGAAACAAATTAATTTCCAAAAAGAGCAAAACTGTTTAAAATGTGGCCTTGTTAAAAGGAACGATCGAAAATGCATGTCTACAGCAACATCTTTCAAGTGTTTTGAGCAATGTGAAATTTCTCTGATGTAGACAGTTGTGAACTAAGATAGCATTGAAATAACAGAATCCACAATGAGAGAGAGAGAGAAAGAGAGAGAGAGAGAGAGAGAGAAAGTGTGTGCGCATGAGAGAAAGACAACAAACCAAAAAAAGGACATCAACCTGACAGCAAGTACTTGTTTTTCAAACACTTCAGTAAGTTAATATATAAAAGTAAATGGAAAGAGACAGTGTGGTTACAAAATGGGTAAGCATGTAGCTTTGACTGCTTTCTTTTTCTTCACAAGATCATCCCTCTTCTTCATCAACATGGCCTCTGAAAAATGCTGAGTTGGTACTTTACCTCTCCCTCTGTCTCATTCTTTTGGCAGAGTCACAGCAGTAGGACATGGACACAATGCTAATCAGGCCTCCGCCCTCTCTCTTTATTCGTCTTTCATGTCAGGAGCTATAAAGGCAATGTTGTGGCGCCTCAATTTCTCTATTTCACTTTTGCCATCTTGGTTACTCACTCAAAAGCAGCGATACATTAAAACCACAGCTAATATTGCAACTGCAGCATGATTACATACTTTTGTTATGCTTTCAGATATTTTTTCATAAATGAGAAAAAAAAGTAGCAAAAATTGATCTAAATGCTATAGTAAATCCAGATGTGTTTTAAAAAAATGGATGCTGGATTGGGGATCTCTACTGCCACAACTCCATTGGCATGCCTATAACTATAACATAAAGGATGTTCACACAGACGTTGCGTTATTTGTCTCATGTAGTTTATCTCATGCGGTTGTGCGTGGTGACGTCCACAGTTACCATCACGCCGTGCAATTTACAGATTTTCATTCATTTGATTCAACTCATTCACACTTGTTCTAATTAGAGCTGTTGTGTGCTGGAATCTAGCCCAGTGCTTGTAGCGTAAAACTCTGGACAGGTCACAGCTCCTGAATGAAACTCATGACGACACAGAATGAACATCCATCTCTACACAAAAGAAAAACATTTCTGATATTTAACTGGATGTGAAATGAAACTGCTGAAAAGTAGGAATATTAAAGTTAAAGGAGCGTGTTTATATGATTATGATGTTTTGTAGTTACTACACCAACATTGCAATAAAGACAGTAAATATCCTAATTATTTAATCACTGTTTTTCCTCTTATCCCTCATTTTCCCCTCCTCCCTCTTGTTTCTATCCCTTTCCTGTTATAGCTCGTTTTTCTATGTAATCATATCCTCTACACCATAAGCTCGCAGTCTAATCTCACGCATCGATACGCTTTAATTAATCTGATTTGTTCTTTGTTCTCCCCCTCCGTCACTCTATTCCCTTTTCTTAACTGTCATTCTTGTAGCGCCATTAGCTCGTCATCCACCTCTCAGCTCGTTTATTACACTGAATCGTTGCTGTTGGTCTCGAAAACAGAAGTGATAGTTAGAGACAGGAAACACAGCCAATCAAGCCTAATAAGGCCCTGTCATAATTAAACAGTGAAGCTAAATTAAATCAGCAGCCTAATTGGCACAAGCATTGTAAAAGATGGCACTGGGTTGCAGCCCTGGAACTAAACTACCTTAGCAATGAATAAAATGGGACAGTTAAAACATGGTGGAAAGCAATTAAAACTAAAGTAATTAAGCCAGTGTTACTGTTCGTGCTGTACTTTGGTCGTATAATCCAAAAAATATAGTGAACTCGAATAGAGAGAGAACAATTTAAATGTTAACAAATAAAAAAAAATGTAATCAATATCTGTGATGTAACTTTAAAATGAAACCAAGAAACTTACCTTGCGCACTTATTGCTAACCTATTAGAATAACCATCTTAATGACCTCCCCTGAGAAGCTGGTGTATTTAGTGTCACCATGTAGTAAATGTTCCATTATTATTACTGTCCCAGCCTTTGTAGCAGCCAGATGCTAAAGAACATTGTGTCTCGGTGAGATTTTTTTGCTTCTTTACACCAACTGATGTTTGGTGAGGGGGGGGGGCTTGCTTACAAATATTGAAAGATAGAAAGAGAGAAAGATACAATAGATGGATACTTTATTGATCCCAATTATAATTTTATAAAAAAATGGGACCAGGAATCCGTATCTGGTTCCGTATGTGCTTGCATTCTCTATTTAAGTTAATCTCAAATGTGCAAAATACATAAAAATGTTTATGTAAATTGTTGGCTGGTGGAACTGCTGTCAAGCCGCATCCCTGGCTGATACACAGTCCCCCAGTGGAATGGAATGGGAACTTAACGGCCGCACACGTTCATCAGCGGAGCCGCCGGCAGATGCGTTAATTACCTCTGCCTCCCACCAGCGCCGCTGCTTTGTAGCCATAATAGATGATATTTACTTATTTTTCATAAGATAGATATAAAATCTAACAGATGTTTAAAAAAAAAAAATCACCAAAAATTAATTTAAATGTCCAAGGTCTTCTTTTAAACCTTAATGTAACTGACGATAGAAAATGGAAACCAGCAACAGAAGATAAAAATGGCTTAAAGTAAACATAAGTTTGTGTATAATGAGAATTCACCTAAGTTATCATGATTACAGAGAAAATTAGAGTTATTATTTCAGTAGAGATAGCGCAGAACAGAAAAAGGAAAAAAGGGAAAAATAAATGTAGAAATGAAATACACACAGTCCAGAATGCATGCTTTTTGCGATGAGGTTGTACGCCTGTGGGCTGTTCAGTTTTCATAAATCTTTTTTTAATGTGATTCTTAAAAAGCCTTTAGAATATAGACTATACTTTATACCAGTATATTACAAGACACTGATAAAATATTGCCTACCATCTTGTAGATTTCTACAAAAAAAAAAAACTTATGAAATTAGGTAGAGAATATGACCTAAATGTACTTGTAGCAAATGCCAACCGTTTAAATCTTGACCAGTGGACTCTGCTTTGACCAGTGAATTCTATGTATTGACTGTTAAATAAATTAACATCTTAAATAAAAGACTTTAAGTTGAAAAAAAGAAAAGAAAATGCTCATTAGCTCGTCCAGACGCCTTTCTTACTTTCAGTTATACAGATAACTACGTACAGAACTGGCTGTAGATTCAGACAGTAACAGATTTAATAGTTTATCAATAAAGCATGTAATTACCCGAGACTGAGAGGGCTGACTGAATCTTTGGCCAACGACCAGATTAAATACTTGGGTTTAGTAGTTTAAGGGTAGAATTAATGAATCTTTTACTCAAGCAAGGATCATTAATATTTCTTTATTTCAGTAAATTAAATAGTTTTAATTAACCTTCATATTTCCATAGTGCAGTTAATAATGTGAAATCGTGACTTAAGCATGACTCAGCTGCACATTCAGCCAAAACATGTAACTGTGGCTAAAGAGTGGTGAGGATCATCACAGAACAGGTATCATTTGGGTGGTGGATTGTTTATTGTCAGTTCTGTAGTGACACTGATGTGGTGAGGGGGTTTTAGTGCAGCAGTGCTGCTGTAGTTTCATTTAAACACCTCAGTGACACTACTGGGATAAGAATAATGCACTAACCAAATCATCTCTGCTCTGTAGTGGTACTATTGGGCCCCTGACCATTAGAGAATAGAGTAAAGTGAACATACAAAGTATGTACTGTAGAACACGAACAGATGGACTACAGTCTGGAATCGTAGAACTACAAAGTCCATCATAACAGTAAGTACAGTAAGGACAATAAGTGGAGCTAAAAGGTGGCGTGCACAAACATTTGACTGATACTGTATCTAACATGTTATACATCCTTTTATTATATAGGTGTACTTACAATGTTTTATTTGTCAATTTGACCTTATTTTAGAGGTCAGTGGTAGGTGACACAGTCATGGCTGTGGTCCGCTCTGTGTGGGTTTCATCCGGCCTTTCCGGTCTCCACTTTTCAAAAACATATTAGCAGATGAATTGATCATTATAATTGCTCAATAGGAGTAAATGATTGCATGGAAGTATGTGTATACATACTCTGCTTGTGGATAAACACAAATGGTTCCAAGTCCAGATAAAGAAAAACAGAAGGTCAATTTGTCAGAAGGTCAGTTTAGTTGAGCAAATATTTGAATACATTGGTGAAGGATGTTGGTTTTCCTCACTGTCATTAAGACCTCATAGAGCTGTGTGGAGTGCTGGATGAACGGTTAAATAAAGAGACCGATTTCGGAAATATCTATCAAAGAGAAACATCATTAAATTAACAGTGTAATACACTGTAATACCTAACGTTGCTGCCTGTGGAATTTATCAGAGCAGATTGTTCCAAAGCTCCGTGTATGTTATGTAATTTCCACTCCATTTGAAAAGGTCAGTTATACTGAGACACTTAGAGAGTGATGCTTGTTAGCAATGTTGCAATTTCGAGCAAAATCCTCACAGACAGAAACACACACACAAACATCTTAACCTATGACTGATGGTAAATTAATAATTTATTCAACTTAAACATATGAAATTATTATCTTGACTAAACTCTTCCTATTCAGTACTGGTGAGACTCTGCAGCCACTTTCTTTTTTCTACCTAGGACACGTCCTCCATCTTCCTTTTCTTTACATTTTTTTTTGCTTTACACATTTAGCTGACTAGGGAGTCCCTAAAAGTGCCGAGTGGTGCTTCCCATCATTGCAGATATCACAGGGAGGCCCCCACTGCAATTAAAGAAAGGCAGAGAAAGAGAGAGCGAGAGCGAGAGCGCGAGAGAGAAAGAGCAGGGTACAGGGAAAAAAAAAAAAAAAAAAACTTAACCCACTGTAATGATGCTGCACAAGTACCACAGGAGGCTCAGCTGTCTTGAATGTTAAATGTCAGCGGTTATGGTTCTTAGGGGGCTTTTAGATGGTAAATACACATTTACATGCAGGTATATGCTCCACACATGTACACAAGAGCAGTATGCATACACAGACACATAGTCAGGCTCATGTAATGCTGGGAGGCAAACGGAACAGATGAGTTATCTATGACTTCAAACGGCTACAGACTATGGCAGATGCATTAGAACCGTTGAGGGGGGGGGGTAGGGGAATTGTAAAGGGGGGTATAGGTGAGGGGTAAAATATCAGAGCCTATTTACCACGTTAAAGTGCAGTGTCATGTAGCCGCGATCTTACAGAATGCTAGAGAGAAAACACTCAAGCCACGGAAGTCACATTACAACATAAAGTTGTCTAAAACAATTCTGAGAATGCACAGACAATTGTCAGGCAGAATATGCGCTATTCAGTGTCTCTGATGTAAACACACACACACACACACACACACACACACACACACACACACACACAAACGTTTTAATATGTAAAAGCAATTCCTGTCCGCGTCTTTCTCCTGACATGCTTTGTGCATTTTCCTGTTTTATTGAGTCTCTGGATGATGAATACTTCATTAAGTAGCAAGTGAACACAAGACTTTTCAGTGTGCTGACTCAGTGGAGTATAATCAAAACTTTGTCCATGTACGACAATTTATTTAGCAGTAACTGTACATTCTAATGCGTTTTAGGAGGAGGACAGCTGTTAAATGTGCGATTACCAGTACGTTCTTGGCACTACTGCAACATGACAGATAGGTTATGCTTCTATTTCAGTGAAACATTACACTCCACTGTGTAACATTATGCTCTTTCTTTTTTACACTTTATTGTTTGGTCGCACTTGTGTTCTGTGTTGCATCAGGGACCTGAAGGAACACTGTTTCGTTTCGAAGTGTACTTGTATATAACTGAATTGACAATAAAAGCCTCTTGAATACTTGAACACTGGAAAATTGTTGTTTGTAATAACAAAAAAAGTAGGATGCATACGAATACATACAAAATACAGTATTGTATGATTGAGATTAATAAGCCAGTCAGTACTTCTATGGAGACAGTAGCCATTGAAAAGATGGGCAAATATTTAAAAAAATTTGAAAGTGGCTTGTGAGTGTATATTGTATGGGTTTATCTGAGAAGCAGGAGCAGCACCAGTGTGCAACTCGTCCTTCACCATAACGTGCCATCAATCACACACGCTGGAGACATGCCAACTACAGACCACACACACACTTTATACTAAAGAGTTTTTAAAAAAGCAGGCACAAGAAAAGAAAAAAAGCTTAGCTGATACACTCAAAACATGTAATTCAACATTAATAAACAAAAGATCACATACTACATTTCCTAATGAATGAACCAGTACTGTTCACATATCTCATCCTATATATCCTATTATAATGTACTGTATTACACATTTTAAAGTCGTCCTTTGTTTTAATTACACTGCAATTACACTAAGTGGCATCAGTTACACAGTCCCAACTACACTGATGTATAATCTTGATTTTGTAATTGTAAGCTGTACACACATAAATATTTGTTCACACACTGGCTAATCCACCTCTCGGGTTAGACTCCATGTTAACTCACTTTTCAGGCTGTTTAATGGTTCTTTTTTTTGTTTTAGCATCTTATCTTTAATTGGGCAAAAGTTGTCTTGAGCTTGTGTTAAGTAACAGCTCCTATGTATTCTTAATAATACAATTTGCGTCTACTGTTCTATTATTCTAATCTGTCCCTATTATTTTTGACGTTCCTGGCTCTGAAGCAGCAGATTTATGGCCTAAGGACTTAGTTTAGTTACATGTTCCAACACAAATGTGAAACAAGACATAGTGTAAGCATAACATGGTCTATCTCAAGTGTAAATTTCACTTAAAAGCCAATTACAAAGTCTTGTGGGACTTAGCGAACAAAAAAGGTAAAGTGCAGCCACAGAAGACTCTCTGATGCTGGTGCATTATCACAAGAAATGACTAACTGCTTGTGTGAGGTGTGTATATATGCTAATTAATGAGCTTGTTGCAACGCAGCTGTCTTTAGACAAGTGATCAAACCTGATTGTGTGAAGCGAAGCGAAATTTCCCTCCAAGTTTGTTTAAAAAATGGGTTTTGTCTGATATGAGTACAAGATTAATGTAACATGATTTAGATTTTTCGCTACCAGCATTTTGCCGGCAGGCTGTAATTTAAATTGTTAACTAGAGGAGTAACAAAGATGCATACTGTATATCAATTTATTATCATTCATAGGTCATTAGAAATCATTGCACTATACGGTATAAATGCAAATATAGCCCAGCAATTTATGTAAGAACGATGGTGCAGGTGTGTAAACTAAATAATCGTCACATTCTCTGTTATTATCAGAAAAGTGAAAAATGCATATCTGCCCAAAGTATTAACTGCACCGTCACAATGAGAGGCAAAAAAGAGGGGAAATGCAGCTGATCAAGCCTAAAGAGGACCTGTCATCATTAAGCAGAGGAGAGAATACCACAGCCTAATTGGAACTGGCTTCTGTTTGAAATGCTCATCAAAGCTATAATAAGGAACAAAGCAGCATCACTTGCATTGAAGTTATGAAAGACTTAAGAAAAAAAAGGTATAAGCACAATGCAAGAAAAGGAATACAGTGCAATGTGTTAGAATCAAACAAGGGAAGCAAGGATCTTGCATTAGTGATTCCTATTTCTAACACATTTACAAATCAGCTAGAACATAAAACCACTTGCGTAACAGTCCTTATACATCCGAATGACTGACATGACTTTAAGGCCTTAGACGGTGATCTTATAAATCATGTCAATTGTTAGGTCCAGAAAGCTCAGTAAGACAAGTAGCACCTGTGCTGGGCCGTTTCAGGGTCTTCCGCCGCATAATGCATCCTGGTGTATTGCTAGTCTCACTGGAAACACATGTATTTGGAAAAATACAAGATGTAAATGCCAGAGTCAGATCAGGCTTCCTTGATTTTATTCCTTCATTATCCAGTTCTAATGCTCAAGTGAGCACTGTTGGGAGTCTGGGGCTGGCCAGGGGTCAGCACGGGCAATCTGTCATGCTGTCACAGGCTCACCAGTCTGTCTTTCCACCATTTCAGTAAATGACGTGAACAACACTAATTACATAAAACTAAAATAATTCTGAACTCCCACACTACTAAGCACTTGACATTTGGGATCCAGCCATCAAACCATCAAACTTTAATCCTGGGGAGTTTCTCAGATCTCTATTCCCATCCAATAAAAAAAATATTTGTATGTGTAGATTCATTTCAAGCCAATTTAAATGATTTTTCAGTAAAACATTACCATCATTTTTGCAACATATATCTTTATTTTAGTATTTTTTAATTAGGGTTTAAGGCTTGAATATGTTAATGGACATAAAGTCAGTGTTTCAGCCCACATGCTAGTTGCCATCACCACCTACTGAAGGTCATCTATAATATTCCAGCATTTGATTTAGTCACAGATTTATAATGTAGTTATACGGAACCTTATCCGTCACTTGTCTGCAGTATTATGCTGTACACCAGTAAACTGTTGCAGGGAAATACCACAACAGTTATTGTTATGTAGCATAAAACTGTAAAAAGCCACTTGCCCTCACACAACTCATGATGCTGTCGCAAAGAAATTAATGGGTGGTGTAAGGGTTGTGTCGGAGTCCTTGGTAAGCCTTAGGTGACAGTGAATCTAAAGTCATGAGTACAAACACTGGAAAAAAATTAAATGAGTTGCCCTTACAGAAAAAAATGATGCTTAGTGTGTTTAGTTATCCACTTTCACCAGTAATGAAAAGCTACCAACAAAACAGAACAATAAACATGATGGTGAGGTGTAACTACCTGATAATCACGTTATCATCTATCTGAAGAAAATATAGACATATATTGTAGTGATGGCAAGGAAGAGGCAAAGAGGTTTATATTTTGGCAGAATATGTATTTTTATTCATCAGACTCAATAACACTCCAGCTCCATCAACCCCAAACACAGCCTGCCCTCCCTCTTATAGTTCCTGCACGCATGGCATACTGGGAAAACCCACGGAAACCATTTCCATTGGTGGGGCAACCTTCTAAATCCCTGCCCAGCATAGAACATGGGCTCCACGTGAAGCCCATAAAATGGTGGACACATGGTCATTACAATATGATTGTGCAATTATCTCTAAATAGAAAAACTATAGTTGTAGGTGTCCCAATATAAATGCAATCAAAAGCTATTGAATGTGTACAGACGACCATTAATTTAGCAGTAAGGAATGAAAATCTGGCCTTTCGCTCAGACAAATACAAGAGCTTAAAATTAAATGTTTACATGGTTATAAAATATTCTGTGAAGTGTGAACATCACTTAATAAAATCATATGGGATGCAACAGCAGTGCGCAAGATTTGACTCTTCATCATATATTTTGCAGTTTACATATATAAACCTAATGCAATTGCTTTGAAAAGTGTTTCATCTCATAAAGGATGCATGCATATCATATAAAGTTGGGATGGGGTTGATTGCTGCCCTGCTGTACTAGTGTTCTTGTAGTTCTGTCAAAGCACATGCTTTTGTTTAATAAAATAATCCACATATAATCAGACTAATTTGTAGTAATATACATTAAGGGAACCATCTTACACGCTGCGCAAGGTACGTCACGATGCTCATTGCCATCTTACATCCCACAAAGTCCATTTTTGGACTTATACTCTTATACAGCTGTTGTTCATTTCACATTTCAATATTTTGTGGCGAAACACCACAACATTACAAAACCCACTTTTCAGTTGAATAAATGAAAGCAATTTCAGCATGGTCGAATTTAAACTGGTACTGAGAATATTTATCACTTTCCATTCAGAGTGATGCTGCTGTTAAGCTAAAAACACTCATTATAGCAAAGGCATTAAACATTCAGACTCTACGGCAGTAGCAAGCTTTTAGTAAAGGGATCAGAATGGATGGTGTGCACTGAGGTTAAAATGAGGGTTCAGCAATCAGTAACTATGTACAGTCACTCTCACTTTCTCTCTTATTCTTTTGCTCACATACATTTGTCTTTGTGTATTGTGGGGAAAGTACATAGACTGCTATTCATTTCATAAAGACATACCCCACCCTTAACCATAAGTACAACTACCCCATCATAAATTAGAACCTTACCCTAACAATAACCTCTAACTATACAGTGTGATTTAACCCCAGATGTTTTATATATGCCTGTACATACAGACAAAATACAAAAACAATATATTTCCATTAATCTATCTATCTATCTATCTATCTATCTATCTATCTATCTATCTATCTATCTATCTATCTATCTATCTATCTATCTATCTATCTATAAGCTATAGCTATAAGCTATATCTTTAGCTATATATACTACTTGTGAATATTTGGACAGACTTAGACAGCCCTAAATAAGTTACATATTGTTCCCTGGTCACATTATGTAATTGTAACCCAAGTGTTCTATTGTATTTTAATGCATCTGGTAATAAAATGCCACTGAAATGTCATCACCCCTATTGCGAGTGTGTGAGTAAGTGTGTTGGCTTCAGGTAGCTGCTTTTTTCAGACCTTTAATCAGGCCAAGAAACAAAAGAAGAGGTCACACACACAATGTTTCCATATGTTGTGTGGAGCTTAATCATATTTAGCTTCTTATTATTTCATTTAAGCTTACCCATTAGTACTAACAGCCTTCCACTAAAGCATTTCTTTATTTTATTATACATTTTCTGATTTATAGTAAATTCCAGGTGACTGCTTGAGTACACAAGCATGTGAGCATCCCACTATATGAGGTTTAAACAGATTCTGGGTCCCCACAGCATAACAAATATAATCACATACTTTACTCGTGCCTTGCACCACCCACAATCCATGCCGAGTCATGGCGCCCAGACGCTCATTCTGCCGCTTGAAGATAAATCTGTGTGCACTGAAAGATCAAAAACTCAATCAATAAAATCAGTGAGCAGTCACAGTCACCTACCACCCGCTCTCCACTGAGACAGAGAGACACAGAGACATCAGTAAGAAACATTTATCAAAGTTCAGTGTGATGAACAGCTGTATGTTCTATTTTTCATGTCTAACTCATAACATTTATGGTTCATGACTTGGATGCTTTTTAATTAAGATCATCTTCTAAACCATTTTGCATATTAGGAATAAGAAAGTCTGTGATGATGTTGGTGTTTATGGACATGCAACATGGAAATCATTCAGATTCATCATTTCTAACTCGTATTTCGTTACTATGTGATGCATGCCAGTTTCTTTTTCGTCTGTGTAGAGACTGCAGTTTTCTCCCACCTACCAGATACATGCCACTGGATGGCCTAGCTACTTTAAATTGCTTCTTTGTGTGAGTGTGAACAAGCAGGTGTGTGGTGACCCGTAGGAAACTGGCATCTATCCAATGTGTATTTCTGGGTCTTCAGCTCCAGACATACAATTCTGCTTAGAAATGACAAAGCTCATTTGTTAAGCCTTTTCCTTACTAATCTCTTGGTTACCCATTAATTTATATTTGTTAGTTATGTTTTTGGTGCGTGTGGCCGGCCATTTCATATTAAGACTTATGCTGACACTCTTAGGGGAGGGACACACACATCTGATTGTACTGCCTACAGCCACCAAGCATCGTAGATGTAGCGTACTCACCCAGTCGCCCTGTGCACAACAGCAAGCATGTTCAAACAAGATAAATAAATAAAACTAATATTGACGGCCGTGTTGAATGGTAAGCCCAATCATAACCAAACGTATCAGCTGCCAAGCAGTTATTGTAGACGGTAACATACATGCAAAGAGGAACGTGTCTACATTAAACGCCTTTCCAAACAAACACAGCGTAAATATAATTGGCCTCAGAGTGCGTCCCGGATGCATCTGAGCCTCTAATCACTACAGTCCACGCATACTGCTGAGCACGGGCTACACGTCTCAAAATAAAATAAATGAAAACTTCAACCATGAATACCACAGAATACAATCTACAACTTATTTATAAAAACTTGTTGAACAAAGTCGCACAAAGGTTGTACAAAGACTGGCTTTAGGAGTGAATAAAAGTTTAAAATTTTCACTTTTAAAACATAAATTTCACTTTGCTTTTTTACCTCCACTTATTCAGATAGTTTTTAAGTGTTAACTTTAATTTTTATTTCTTATATAAATTAGCTTTAATTATTAATAATAATTCATTTTATTTCATCTTACAGTTATAGATTAGAATGTTTAACCAAAAAGAGAGTAGTTTTAAAGGAGCTGTATCTTGTGCAAATAGGAGCCACATGTCAGCTCATTTCTACAGCTGGCACTTTGTACAGACAGTAAAGGTTGCTGTTTCAACAACAGTGTGGAATCCCTGGACTCCTGAGTGGTGCAAAAGTAAACGGTTTGCCCTGTATTCCCAAAATTGCAAGTTCGAATGCTGATGATGTGACCACTGGCTAGAGTCCAAAAAGAACAAATCACGAAGGCAGGTAATCGTGGTGTCTGAGAGCTCATACATACAGAAATAGGTGGAAGTGCTTTTCTCAAGTGTATAACACTGCTCCCTGACATTGCAGTAGTTCAAAAACATGCTGTCAGCTGGCTTTGGAACAGAACACACAGGAACCTCCTTAAGTAAAAAGCTGTTCTATGGTAAGTGAAAGAAGCTGACGAGTGGAATTTGGTTGTAAAAAATTGGGACAAAGGAGGAGGTGAGGTATCCCTGGTCTGGCTTGTCACCTTTCTGTGTCTATAGAGTGAAAAACAAGGCTGGACTCACTTATGATGCTTTCATAGTGTGATATTGTGTAAATTGGAACTACATTATAATACTGATAAGACAATTTGTGTAATATTATATAGAGAAAATCTGAAAATCATTAAAACCAGATTGGCTAATGATGGTTTGAATATACTGCAGTTCAGATGGTTTCCCCTTAACCACTGATTCGTGTTGTTTTTTAATTTGTAAGTCACTTTGGATAAAAGCATCTGTTAAATGTTAATTCAATTGCAGGTTATACTAAAACATTTTCTAATGTCTTCTTCTTCCTCTTTTGAAGATAATGTTTAATATAAGTTTAGTTAAATATTAATGTAATAGGTCTAAGATTCCAAAAAGCCAAAGACTGTCTTATCATTGTGAAACCATGCAGTCCTTAGAACAAGGTTATTACTTACACACAAACACACACACACACACACACACACACACGGCTGCAGTCTCAACAAATTAGAGAGAACCTAAAGTTTGTTCTGACAGGACTGAAAATAAGAAAATGAGAAAAAGAGAAGGGGAGAGAGGGAGAGAGAGAGAGAGAGAATTCCTGAGTTTCTTTTTTTCACTCCAGATAGAAGGGAGAATAAAGAAAAACAAAGATAGTCAAGAAAAAAAGGAAGAAGGAGAATGAGAAAGCCAAAGAGAGAAAATATGTGAAGCACTCCAAGGATTTTATTGCAAAATTACACACGAGGGCTTTTCTCCACTGCATCTTCCTCACCTTCCCCTCATTAACCTTTCCCATCAGAGCTGAGGCAACCCCTTCTGCTATTTCCATAATAAAACCATTACTGCAGCACTGTGGAGCAGAAAGCCGTCATCTACACAGTCTGAAGGCAATGCGTGTCAGTGTTCTGGCCCATTCAGTCAAACGGTGCTGTATTTTAGCTCATAATTGCCTTTCACTAGCGGAGCTTTGCGATGGCAGATGCCATGCTATGGGAGGATGATTTTCCTAGTAATTACCATGATGAACTTGGCACACACATGTCATTAATATACTCAGACATGTTACAGACATGCAGCCAAGCCCTCAGAGTAAGGACAGTACTCAGAAAACAGCATTTATGCACAAAGTTGTGAACAGACAAAGAAAATTTTATGTTCAGATGTGCAGATTTGTGATGCAAACAGAAGCTGCACAGGTCTTGTTTACTTCAAATCTAGCTTTAGAATAGTTATGGCATAAAATGGTCAAGAACAATTTTTAAAAGGGGGACAAAAGGTGGAAAGGCCATATTTATTTAATTATGTTTCCATAGCTGCTTTAAAGTCTTAATTATTAAGGGGAAAAATGAAATTAACAAATAAATACATAAATGAGGGAAAAATATTCGTAAGTTAGGGTTTGGACTTGAACTTTTAAGAAGATAACATTAAAAACAACAACAACAACGTTTTAGTCTAAATGTGAATTTGACTTAACTATGAATAAAGGGTATATTTTATTTATTTATTTTTTATATTTAAGGTCTTCATCTATTCAGTTTTAAATTTTTCTTCAGTTCAGATCTTTAAATAAGCACAGACCTATTGTCTTACAGTACAAAACGAGGACTCAGCTCTGCACAGATCCATCTGAAGAGATGTTATAAAAAAATCAATAGAATTTATAAAATCAGTTAATCTTGGATGGAAGACTGGGTGTTCAAAAACACCACTTTAAAGTTTGCTCACTTTCACACAGCAAGACAATAGCAGCATTAGTTTCTGCTTAAGACGGTGGCCCCTCCACCAGTGCTAAGTGGAAGAGGGAAAGCTTTGAAGTGTTGCTGTTTAACTGGGCGAACCTGCATGCTGTACTGATTTTATATCGGGATTAGGGTGATTTTTAACAAGAGCCGCCTAATAGAGCTTCCCGTATGGAACTGGCATCGTCTTTTACAGCACTGATCTCTTGAGTACAGTGTGTAGAATCCATGTTTCCTACAGGCAGTGGAGTGTGACTGAGAAAAGCCCTGAATATTAGTGAAGCTGCCATGTGGAAGACCTGTGCAGTTAAACAGCAACACTTTGAAGTTTCCTCTCTTCCACTTAGCACTGGTGAAGCAACTAATACTAATGCTTGGTTCACAACACAGACTTTAAAGCATTGCTGTTAAACCCTGCAGTCTGGTATGATTAACTACTTTTAGAGTGCTACCCAGTACATCCATCCAGATGGAACAGTGAAGCGCTGATCTGAGTATGGTGTACAGAATCCATGTTTTATACATGCAGCGTAAATGAGACATGGCCCAAGGCATTTTTTTTTTTTTTGCTTTTTACCAAAAAAAAACCCCACTCAACCTAAAAATATATCTGTAACGGAACAAAACACAAGTTAATGTAAGTAGGTTAAAAAAAAGGAAATAATGATTTAAAAGAAAATCACAGATGAATCAATATTTTATCAAAAATATCAATTTTATATCCTGAATTATCACTTTCATGTTTGAGTAAATTAACAACCTTTTGGCTAACTGTAAGATCTCAGTAGTGCTGATTATCCATCTTTTACTGGCCAAAACATGAACGGTTACTTACATTTGGTCAATTTGCAGACATATTTAGCAACTTAGAATTATCCCAACTTCGAGGTAAGTGCACATGGTTGGCCGTAAAGCAGCAATGGAGCAATGAGGGTTAAGTACCTTGCTTAAAAATATGTACAGGTTAAATCAATGGACCTAAGATTTGAACCCACAACCTTCAGATTGATAGCCCAACTCCCTCACACTCACCACTGAGCTACTACCACACCCTCACTTGTGGAGATTGAGCATTTAGTTTTGCTATGCTAAACCTCACTTGTTGTTACATTAGTTGCTACACTTGTACATTAACTTGAATACGTCCATAATCATGGAGCACCAGCTCATGTACTTTAAAGTTATTTAGAGATGATACCACTGATCAAAATCAGAGACACGCAAGGTTACAGAGACTCTAAACATAGGTCTTAATGCAGACTTCATGCCAGCTGCCGAGAATAATGCAGCACTGTCACTGGCACTCCATCCTCCCTTATATCAGTCAGCCTAATGATGGGACAGGCCCGATAAAATCAGCGATCAAGTTCTTATTTTATTATCAGATTTAGTTTAGAGTCTTCGATAGCATAAGGCTCACTGGCTCCCCCTACTGGCACAGGCATTTTGCTTAATGTTTTCCAAATGGGAAATATCTCTTGTGTTTTATCATCTTTATCAATTGTCTCTTTCTAATTCTTTAAATTATATAAAATTATAAATTTGCTGGCACATCCTTCCTTTCGAACCCACAACCAACACATGTAGTATTATTCAATGACAGAGCCTTAAACCAGCTCTGTACAGCACATTACAAACTCAAAATACACATCACACATAAAAGTAGTCAAAATTGTGTATATCATTATATTCAATGTAGTGACATTTCTATGAATTTATAATAATACTGTTAACATTTTTATAAAGCTTTTGAGATATAATGTAAATGGTCATGTAGTCTATTTTTGGACAGAAGCAAAGTAGCTTTAGTAATTTATTTATGCACTGATACAATAGTAGTGAAGCATTACAAGGTGTTTATTATATATATTATTACTAAGTATAGAATATGTCTTACAAAGCCACATAGAAACATCAGGTTCATAGGAAACTTAACGGAATCTCTAAACAAATTATAAAAGGGTATTCCTCTAACAGTACTGTAAGGTCACCCAAGCTTCCAGACAGTAAACAATGCATCATGGTGTCGCACCAGAGAGATGAGCTTCTCTGAGTAAGATGGTCCTGTTCCACGTCAATTCTCCCCTGATGCACACGCACCTTCTTACTTGGTTCTTTTTCCGCACACTGACCATGAACTCAGTGTCAGACTGATTGATTTATTGCGATGGAGTTAACGCCTTGGTGTGGTTTATTACACAAACAAATGACAGCCCACGCTGTACACACCGCCATTCTCTCACACTGTTTCCTTCTTGTTTGCATGTGCTTTCCATGTGTGCAGATAAAGGAGGGAAGGACGGGAAAAGTCATGAATGCAGCCATGACATTTGAATGTGTGTGTGAATGATCACTACATGTGTCAGATTCATTCGTCACCAGAAAATAACAAGGGGGCTGTCAAAGGCACCAGAGATTCACGATACTGAATAATTAAGCAATCAAACAGCAGCAACTGATCTTCACTTGCCACAATATAGCATTTTGTAGGTAATCAATAATTAAGTACCTTTTCTGTATATACAGAATGTATTGTTATTTTATATTTGATGGATAAACTATTATGAATATACACAGAAATAGCGATAGAGAGATAGATAAACAAGTGAAAACAATTATATTCTGCATGTTCATAACATGAACTATAATATTTTTCACAAAATCCCAAAGAAGCTTTATGACAACTACTTAAAGACCAAAAAACATTAGAAAGTGAAGATTTGATTTACTTTTCTTCATATATCCAAGTATTCTATACCATAACCAGATGCTCGGATTATAAATTGTATTAATAAATAATTAAAATTGTCAACAATTTTTTAAAAATAGTTTTAAATGTTCAAGTAATATGGGTAAGTAATCTTTGCCCCAGTAGTACTTGCAAAAAACTTTACTCTTGACCACAAGCTCCCCATTCTTTCATTAAGCACATGTTACATGTGTGAACTCAATTAATAGTTGAAATTCTATGTGTAGAACATGTTTAGTCATATATATTGGGTGTAGTCAAGGATAGGAAAACTTACCGGGTCTTTTCTCCAGTTTTCTTCCTCGGGTGCCACATAGACGCACTTTGGAGATAAGGATAAGGATCTGTTTCTGACACAGAGACTTGTTGCTTTTGGGGCAGGGTTTGCGCTTGTTGGAGATCTGTCTGTTGGCCTGCTGGTCCTTTACTTCCCTGCGCTGTCGGATCAGGGAGCTGGCAAGGGCGGCCATTTTGCGGTGCCCGGCTCACCCGTTGGGCACAGAGTGGGTTAGTGAGCCACCAGGATGCCCAACAACCCAGTGTGATTCGGACAAAAACAAAAAATAAAATAAAAATCAAGTCTTTTGGGGACAAAGACAAACTACTCGTAGCTTCGTTAAAGTTGGAGCAATTGCTACGCTTGCTGCTGGTGCTGTGTTTCAAAGAATTTGACACTCCAGTGACGGACCACGAGTGTGACAGTGAGTAATTAGCAGAGTCATTTTGGTGTAGGGAGAACCTGGCACTGCTCAAGCATTCTTTCCATAGACTCTGTCCTCTTGATATATGTCCATTCTACATTCCTATCCCGTCCTGTCTCTTCTTCGCCTGTCTGTTACAAATGAATACTAACTGAATCCTGTCTGACTCTACATTACATGCGTACAGACTTTAAATGAAACAAAACCAAAAGTTCAATTTTACGAAAGTGCTGATCCCACTGTTCAAATTCAAATTGTCAAAAGATGTCAAGAAAGGAAAGTCCTCCAAAGCGCTTGAAAACCTCAAGATATCCAGCCTAAATTGATTTATACGAACTTTATACAGCAAAACCTTTTAACAAAAAATGGAAAAGCCAGGTTCGTTCACTTCAACGCTCACGTCCAATAAGTGAGGTGACGGATAGACAAGTGAGTATGAGTCGAATTTGATGGATGGCGTGTTCCTTCATTCGAACCCCACAGCATCCCGTCCATCTCTGGGAGCAGGTTTGAAAATTCCACAGGCTCTCTTGTGCAGAGGTGACATTCAGAAACGATGGAGAATTAATGAGAGAGGGTGAGTGAGAGAGGGCGAGAGAGGTAGGAGTGCAGCAAGCGCAGGAGAGTCAGGAGTACAGTGTCCTTCACCCACACAGAGACACGGAGACGAGAGAACAGGATGGATGAACGATGGACAAGTGAGGAGAGGATGGATGAGGTATCTGTCCCTTACTGTAGCCAGTTCAGTGCGTTAGCCAGATCTGTTACAGCTGCTGTCCAGGTCCTGAAAACGATGTCCTGTAGGTCGGTCACTCCAGGTTTTGTCCAAAATCTCTTCTGTCTTGGTTCATTTGACTTTTATGAAGAGCCCTCAGTCCATCCTCTCATGTGTGTCTGAGGGCTGTGAAAGTCTCTTCAGTAAGGCATGTTTGATCCTCTGCCTGCAACTGACAGTATGTGTCTCTATGTGTGAGCATGTGTGGATGTGTGACTGAGAGTGAATGAGTGTGTTACTCTCTCTCTCTCTCTCTCCCCCTCGTTCTTGTATCAGCAAGCCAACACGAGAAGCATGCTTCTCTTGCTCCGTCCCTCCTTCACAGAACCCTCCCCTTTTCCCTCCCCATCTGTCACTCACATCCCTCCTTTTTTTCTCGATCCCATACAGCCTGTCCTCACACCAGTCCTCTTATTCCTCACTTCTTTGCCTTTCCCTCCCCCTCTTCTCTCTCTCTCTCTGTCCCTCTCTTTCATTCTCTCTCCCTCTCTCAGACTGCGGTGTGGCATGGAACATTAAAAAATTAAAGCTGCTTGATGTTGGCTTAAAGGGACAGAGAAAGAAATGAGCAGTGGCTCTCATGCTGCCTACAGAGCTAATCAAGTGGTTTTAGTAGAAAAGAAAAATGTAAATATGGGATAATCCCCCACAAAACTAGCCAATCACTGACTAAAAATATTTAGTGATAGAAGATTGGAAAATGAGCTATATTCAGATCATCCAAATGCTAAAATGCTTTCGACTCACAGCAAGGTCCTAGGTTCCATTCTGTGTGGAGTCTACATGTCCTCCACGTGCTTGTGATGGTGTCCTCTCCAACTTCCTCCTGCATCCAAGAGATACATGTAATTGTTCTTGCCATTGGAAATGTATCAGTGTACTCATGGTGCAGGTCTCATTCCCAGATGAAAGGCGTGATTGAATCAGGAACGAAATCTGGTGTAAAACGCAAATATGTAGATCTTCTCCACTGTGGTGATTCCTGATGGAAACAAGTAAAAAAAAAAAAACGATTTTGTTTAGATTTCCATTGTTAGAAACACAGCCATAGCACAGTCATTAATTAACACTGAATAGTTTTTTTTGTTTTAAATATTGAACACAGTTTGAACATTAAGGCTGATGAATTCATAGTCGATCCACATAAATTTATTAAATAATCAAATCTTTACTCATTTTAATTTGTCAATTTGAGATGTAAATTTTTGTGCCATTGAAACTGTGCCATTATAGTCAGCTTTAAGATCACAATATGTGCCAGACAGCAAAAGTCTGGGCTATATCTGGCCCACGTCACATGAAATGACATCACCACATACACACCACATTAGGGCCACACTTTGGCCATGTGATTTGCATGTGTTGCATGTGTACCAGATATGTTTTGCAAAATGTGAATGATGAGTTACCCTTATAGCTCACATGTAGGTATGTAGTTTTATAAGTCTGCCAAATGTGAACCAAATGTGTTTTAAGGCATATTAATGTTTTCATAAAAGGGCCACCTCTGGATCAAATGAAGTGGGCCAGTGCCAGCAGGGGAGCATACCTTAGCCAGATGTGGCCCACATTCAAATGCTATCTGAACCCTTTTTAAAAAGCCGTCATGACCTGTAACAACATGCTACTCAAAGTAAAAAGGTTGTCTAATGTGTCCATATTTGCTGCTTTGGTGTTTTAAATGTAATTACTGCATGCTTGTTTTTGTTACATTTAGTTATGTTACTCATGTCCCTACAAAGTTCAAAAACTTAAGATCCATTCCCCAAGCATGACATGATCACAGATGAGGTAATCCTCATCTGTAAAGGAGATTCTATTCACTTAAACTCTGTCTGTTCAGCTCTATTTTGATTTCCTCTCTGAGAAAGATGGCAATAAGCTTGCCATTGTGTCTCTAAAATCAGCTCCGAAGCTGATCCCATGTGAATGATGACATTAGCGTTTCTATAGTGCTCTTCTCTGTTGCCTCAGGTCAGCATGATGACATTTAGACAGAAACACTTCTGCTGCACACTTCTGATGGCCTACAGGCTCATTCTCCAGCACAGACGACCAGACAAAATTAGCAAATTATTCCCAGTGCTCAGAGTCTGTGCCCACAGGTTTGGCACGAGGGGCCTAGAAAATGTGGACAAGCAATTATTACCTTCTATCACGATGGATTTCTCTTCACAAATTGGTTGAAATTAGATTTGACACAGAAGGATGCATATGATGTAGAGTACAACTGCATTATTTCTGAATATTCCAGAGATTTACGGTAGGTTAGCACCTGTTCTGGAAACGATAACCAGAAAGATGAAAGTATATATATGACATATATATATATGATATATATAGGTGCCTGTCTATCACAGAGTACAACCAACTTAACTTTAATTAACATTTATACCATTTGCAGGAAACATGATCACAAACCTGGGTAAAGCCAGAACTTGTTAGTGATGTCACACATTGTGCAAATGTTCCCTTACATTTTGTTTAAATGAATTAGATTTAAATTGATCTATGACAAAGGTTATAAAGTTTTATGAATGCACTTATAATGCATTATGAATACTGGATTTATTTAAAGTGTTACCATATATCTTAATGTAAGGAAACAGCCTGGGATGTTTGTTTGTAGAATTGTAGATTCACAGCAATGCTTACATAAGTTGCCAATGGTAATTAAACTACACTAATGCTAAAAATAAGCTCATACTGCATTCAGTCAATATTAAATATTTGATCCTTGCATCATAAATCTTGGAAATTAACACCCAGTAGTGGCGATCATTAAGCAAAATTTGTGTCAGTGTGTACGAGTCTCTGAATAAATTCTAATTAAACACATGAAAAATCATGATGAACGGCAGCAATGCAGGGAAGCAAAGATTTTAAAATAATTTGAGTAAAAGTGCAAGGCTTTAGAACAAAGCACCTGCTCCATTTTAATCAGGGAGCCTTTAGCCCTCAGAGTGTATAACACAGCTCTAAACCACAGCAGAGGAGAGAACTCAACAACATGACCAATGAGAATCTTACACTCACGTACATCTATCATCATACAGTCCCATGGTCATTCTTTTACTATTTCCACTATCAGTGTACCTCACAAAAGGTCAAACCCTGCAATATTTAAGAATTGTTTTTCTTCACTGTTGTATTGCTTTGGCTTGCTATAAACACAGCTCCAACTTTAGTGTCTAAAATAAGCTCAAACACATATAATTATAGGGGGATGGCATAGAGTTTTTATACTCCAACACCTTCCATGACCCGGATCAGGACAAGCAGATTGTTTAAATATATAATCAAAGAAGAAATAAATGATGGTCTTTGGAAATTTTACAGGCATTTTTTTTACAAAATACTAAAAAGACTTTCACTTACTAACATAAAACTGTACAACTAATGGATTTAATATTAGAAACAAGTAAACCACATGACAGACTGACCAGATAGTCATGAATAAAGTACAAGAGACCACATACCTAACATTAATCCCCAAGTTAGGGGAAAAAATATATGCTGGCGTTTTTATTAAAGTTTAATGTATTAGAATTCTAGTTTTGTCTATCCCAGCCATGTCTTTATCCCTTCCCCTTCTAATGCTTTACACTGTGTCTCCACACATTGCATGTCAACTGCTCTGTAGCAGTGTATTTTGCTACACTGAGTAAATATACAGTACATGTAGCTTAGAACTACCAAAGTATAAATCAAGCAAGCAAATAAAAAACCTTAAAGACAGATTTAGAATCACTAAAGCTCAATTGTCTGCATTTGTCAGAGCTGAGAGGGAAATCAATTGATCTATCTCCACCAGGAGCAGTGTGAATTACAGCTCGAACACAAACTGCAAGCTCGAAACTGATACTAGAGCATCACAGTGGGTGTCAGTCGGAGCTTGTTAACTGGCAACCAGTCTGAATGTATCACTTAGAGAAGCGAACTGATAGTGCGAACCAGCCCCCAGGGAATGTTTAATAACTGAACAACTCACTGTGCGACACACACATGTACGGAGACGAAAAATAAACAACGAATTTCCTACCACAAGGTTTTGACTTTTGATCAAAGAATAAAATTACATCAGCTATTGATTTGGATCAATATTGAATACAGTATATAATTATACATGTTTTAGAATAAACCTTTTAACTAAATTAAAATGTTAATACAACATTCGTTTATTCAATATCTTAATCCTCTACTAGAGTCACGGGGGGTTCCTCATGCCCATCCTGGGAAGAATATTTCAGCTGCTGGGCAGATTTATAGGAAAATGTAATCCATCCATGCAGTGAAACACACGTATATATACACACACTGAAATGAGAACACATGTCCGGAGTGGTGGGCAGCCTTACATGGCACCCGGGGGGTATTTGAGTTAGGTGCCTTGCCCAATTGGCACTTCATCCATACTGTTGGTACATATTGGGGCCGGGAATCAAACCAGGGACTGTCAGGTGGCAAGGATGTTTTCTCATCCACAAGCCTACAACTGCCCCAAGTTTAAGTGTGTGTTTCACTGTTAAATGTTTAGATGTGTAGGACAAATTCCTCCATGTGTAAAAAAAGTACGCACAATGAAATGACTTAAGAAGAGACATTGGAAATGAACACTGACACTTAGTCAGACAAAAGATCGGAAAAATGTGTATTTGTGTGTCTTCTGCTTTTTATTCTTGAATAATAAATGATCATATGGTAAAAGATGCCATCACTGCCTGAAGTCACCCAGAAAATGGTGTGCTGTGTGTCACAATACAGTGAAGATATTAGTGTGGAACTGAGATCCAAACTTTACTGAGAGGGACATCGGCAGTGTTGCAGGTCAGTGATCTGAGTGCAATTCAGCTCTTCTCCATGGAAGAGCAGGCAGGGGTCATTTTTTTACAGCCTTGAAGCAAGCTACAGATGCTCTACACGGATCACAGAGCATCCTCCAATTCCTTTCTCCGGCTGTGTGTGGGTGTGTATGGTTATGCATGTAACTCCAGCTGTTGCAATTATACTCTCAGATTCTGGAGATTTTATTCCTCAAGCATTACAAAACTTCTAAGACACACACACACACACACACGTTTTTATACATTTTGGGGGTATTACACAGATTTTTTCAGGTTCTCAAGTTTTCCCCCACAGTCCAAAAACTTGGATTCAATGTGGCTGCTCTGAATTGTCTGTATATAGTGTGTTAGTTGTTTTCCCTTTTTGAAACTATAACACCCCTTACTACACCCCTTCTGGGAAGTCTTTTCACAAGATTTTGGTGTATTTGGAAATTCTTGATTATTCATCCTGAAAAGCCTTTGTGAGGTCAGACACTGATGTAAAATGAGCCTGGCTTGCAATCTAGTTGATCTCGAAGGTTAAGGCTCTTTTGTTAATGAGTCATTCTGCTGTAGATTTGATGATGTGCGTGGGATCATAGTCCTGTTGCATAAGCTTAAGCTGTTGAATAGATGGCCTCACATTTGACTCTAGGTATACAGAGCAGTTCATGGACTGTGAATGAAAATTTGACAAAAGGTCAAAAATGATTAAGGTAAAAAATGATTACTATGAGTTATTTACATTGGTCATGTTTACATTGTGTCAAATGATGACTGAGAAGACGCTCGTCCCAGTACTCTCTATTGCCTTAAGCACTTAGGCATGACAATGATGCGTCTCACCTTTTGCAAGGACATTCATTCTAAAAATGCATGCAAAATAAAAAATTAAGCACCATCCTGTGGTATGTTGCAGAATTGTATATGTTGATGTCTTGGTTGTGGTACAGCAGGTGCTGAAAGAGCATCTATTTGTTATTCGCTAGCCATATGTGACATGAACGTATTTGGTTGGAAAGACGGATGCCACTCAAATCTGCATTATTATTAAGGGGACATGGCTGTTCTCTTACCAACACAGTACACCTGATTTGTGTGTGCATTGTGTACTGCTGTACAGATCATTTTAAATGTATCTCTGTATTACACACACCAGATGTTTAAGATCAAAACACAAGGTGAAAATCATTCCTGGAATGGGACATTATCTCATACTTGAATGTTTATAAGAAGGTGGGAGGAAACCAGAGAACCAGACACAAACCCTCAAGGACACAGAAGGACAAGAATGAGAATTTAAAACAATGACCAGAGATGAGAATCTAACTAGAAACTACAACTGAGCCATTTTGAAGGTTTTGCTAACAAAATAATATAGCATTAAAAGATTTGACATATTAATGTGACATTGTATTACACATTGTGTATACAATATATATATATATATATATATATATATATATATATATATATATATATATATATATATATATATATATATATATATATATATATATATATATATTTATTTATTTATTTATTTATTTTATATTTTTATATTTATATTTTTTATATTTATTTTATATTTATTTATATATATATTTATTAGTTTTTCATGGCATTGCATTTAAACTGTATGACTTGGGTCAAATGATTTAAAGTATTCTTTCTAAAACTTCCCACCCATTATGGTTCATTTCTTCTGACAAACCCGGGGGCTTGTTTTGCAGCTAAATGACTTCAGCATCTTTCAGCCATCAAGTCAACCACAAACTCCTTTGTATACCAAAGTATTTTAGGGTCAAACGTGGGACGATTTATCCAAAAGTTATATATGGTGGAGCCTGGGTCTTAGTAAAGCACAATGATTCCACACACACAAACAAAACTATAGGCCAACAAAAGAAAAGTATCAAGGTTCTGCCATCACTCTGTCAAAGTTACAGTTGTGATCAAATTTATTCAACCCCCAATGCTGCAAAGGGTTTTATGGAATTCAGTGCACATTTGTAATTGTGTTCATAATGAAATCTTACAAGGACTTGTTAAAGAACTAAATGCAACTAAGATAGCATCAATTGTTTTTGTCATAAAGTATTAAATGGCCTTTTTGTGATTTCTTCATTGACACAATTATTCAACCCCTTTACAACTACCACTCATAAGAACAGAGGTTCATTCCAGTGTTTTCAATCAGGTATTGAAAACACCTGTGGATGTCAACGAGCAGCAATCAAGCATGATAAGCACCAATTAGGCAGATTTAAAAGGACTGTGATACTCAGCTCCTTCTAGACATCTACTGGTGTGTTTACAAGCATGGTGAAGGCAATAGAATGGTCCCAGAAGACAAGAGAAGAGGTTATTGCTCTTCACAAGAATGGCAATGGATATAAAAAGATTGCGAAGTTGTTAAATATTCCAAGAGACACTATCGGAAGTATCATTCGCAAGTTCAAGTTAAAGGGCACAGTGGAAACGTTACCTGGTCGTGGCAGAAAGAAGATCCTGACCGCGACTGCTGTGCGCTACCTGAAGCGTAATGTGGAGAGAAAAATCCCCGCGTGACTGCTAAGGAACTGAAAAAAGACCTGTCAGATGTGGGCACTGAAGTTTCAGCTCAGACAATAAGGCGCGCACTGCATAACGAAGACCTCCATGCCAGAACTCCCAGGCGCACCCCCTTGCTGACTCCAAAGAACAAGAAAAGTCGACTGCAGTATGCCAAAAGTCATGTGGACAAGCCACAAAGGTTTTGGGACAGTGTACTGTGGTCAGATGAAACTAAATTAGAACTGTTTGGGACAATGGACCAGCGCTATGTTTGGAGGAGGAAGAACCAGGCTTATGAACAAAAGAACACCTTGCCTACTGTGAAGCATGGCGGGGGGTCAATTATGCTTTGGGGCTGTTTTGCTTCTAATGGTACAGGAAAGCTTCAACGTGTGCAGGGTACCATGAATTCCCTTCAGTACCAGGAGATCTTGGAGGAAAATGTGATGGAGTCAGTCACAAACCTGCGGCTTGGGAGACGTTGGACCTTCCAACAGGACAATGATCCGAAGCACACATCCAAGTCCACTAGAGCATGGTTGAACATGAAAGGCTGGAACATTCTAGAGTGGCCATCGCAATCACCAGACTTAAATCCAATTGAGAACCTCTGGTGGGACCTAAAGAAGGCAGTTGCAGTGCGCAAGCCTAAGAATGTGACTGAACTGGAGGCTTTTGCCCATGAAGAATGGGCTAAGATACCCATAGGTCGCTGCAAGACACTTGTGTCAAGCTATGCTTCACGCTTGAAAGCTGTCATAACTGGAAAAGGATGTTGTACTAAGTACTGAAAAATAATGTCACTAGGGGGTTGAATAAAACTGATAATGATGTGAGCACAGTAAAGACATTTGTGGTTATTCCATCATAAATATTATGTTAGATTTGTCTAATTTATAAGTGCCTCTTTGATATAATTGTAAATAAGATGACTGAAATGATCCAAATCAATGTCAAACTGGCCAAAACACTTTATTTCAGTGGGGGTTGAATAAATTTGATCACAACTGTATGTTTGTTTTGTCAAGTTACGCCACTTGGTCTAAAGTTGTCAAGGTAGCTCTTATAATTAAGATTATTTTTTAAATTGCGATTAATTGCAAAAATGATTAATTGTCTCATGCCTAATCAGCATTCTGTGTGTTGTCGCAGTTTGAGTTATAGTCCTTGCAACACTTTCTTTTTTTCAGAAAGTTCTTTGGCTACAAGTCCCCTGACCTCTTTAAACCCTTTTTATGCTCTTCACTTTGGACTTTATTTCTGAAAAAAATCCAGTCATTAGCTGCTGAGAAGAGAGCATTTAATATTTTGATTTATGCCTCTATTTTTAATTAAAATGATTCCAAAAGCATTATATAAAAGCTTAATTTTGGCACAGGCTTAGTAGAAATAAGCGTCTCAAGCAGTGATTAACAAGAGAAGCAGCATATAATCAAGAACCCATGTTATGGTGGGAGGAAGAAATGTCAGTAGAAGAGAATCAAAACAGTCTGACCGGTATACGAACGGCTGCATTGAGCCAGGACATGGAATGGCCTTGAAACAGACAGACAGATCTTATTGATAAACTGATTACTCATTCTAGAACTGAACATTAAGGTATAATAAGAAAGGATTTGAACCAGTACACAAAACATCTAAATATTACAATAGGGAGAACACAGCAACTAAGGAAAATAGCAAAATAAGCATATAAACAACAGTAAACACATCAATGCGGACATAATGCTTGAAGCATACAACAATAACCACCAGGAAAAGGTACACAGGGTTTGTAATAAAGCCCAGAAGTAAGCTAATACTAAAACACAGAAGATAAACATTAATACATGTCAATACAAAGAACAAAACAGCATACAACTGAAACGACTAAATCAGTCACTTAGTCAGAAAGAAGTGAGGATTTTCACGACATAATTCCCTCTTAACTTCCAAAAACTAAGAGTGAATGGAGACATGGAAAGTCTTGTACAGGTTCAGAGAAGAAGAGACCAGTGAGGGGTAAATGTATTAAACAGCATTTTAAAGGGCAGAGATCCAGTTCATAGAAAGGGGGGAAAGCCATAAGGGAGGTAAATGTGAAGTAGTGGGTCTGTACATCTGTCTTGGTGACACGTCCCTGGGGTTTTCCCAACTTGATTCTCCATTACACACTGTAATGCTAAAAGGGATAAGAGGTCTGGTTGAAGAAATCCAGTGTGAGTACAATATATTGTATGTTCAATATTAAATTTGTAAAACTGGAAGCAAAAATTTATAAATGATTACAATTCAAGATAAACAGAAAGAAAGGAAGAATAAAACACAATGCATAAGTAAAAAAAAATTCTTCGTGCATATGACAATAAACTTGAATCTTGAAAAACCTTAACTAAAGTATTTACATTGTTATTTCCTTAAGGTCATTGGGAACAAGAGCTAGGGAAAAGTGCTTTATATATTATGACTTCTGGCATAGACTTACACGACCAATCAACTAGCAATATGGTAGCAATAGAACTCATCCTATCGTTTTGAAACAGACAGAGATTAGCAGCCACTGATCCATAAAGTAAGTAAGAAATGAAAAGAATGGATGTCGGCCAGGGATTTCCAAATAGTGGATATTTTACTGGTTCACACTCCATCAAAGATGAAGCGGCTGACTCTGTACAAAGCTGTTCACAGATACTGCCAACTCTCAGCATCTGTTTCCAGCCTTCCCCCCCTGCTTTTTCCCAGCTTTCTCACAACCTCTGACAGAAAATCTGGCAATTTGTGGTCCAAACAAACAAACTCTTAGCTTGCTCCAAGTAAGCAATCATTAAATTATTACACCGAGCGTGCAGAGTCTTGAGTCCATTTTCAAAACTTGGGTCAAAATGTTTATTGGGAGAAAACACCACTTGTAATTTAATGTGTTGTAGAATGAAGAAAGTACTAATTCATTCAAGTCATTTTGCAGATGCTTTTAACCAAAGCAACATACAATTCAACTCAATGTTTTGGGGTAAGAACACAGGGTCAGCCATCATACCACATTCCTGGAGCATTAAGACAAGTTACCTTTGGTGGACTTGAAGTTCGAAACGCCAACATTCAAACCGATTGTGAAACATCCCATCATACCATGCTTGTCATATGCATATAGAACACGATAATAACAAAAAACAAACAAACTTATCGAAATAAAATAACAATTTTCAGTGTCAGTACAGCAACCTTGTTGAAACGGTGCGATAACCATCCAAAAAGAAGTGAAAGGGCTTAGGTTTAAAATACTAACAGATTCATTTAGCTCTTTGCCTTTGTTTCTTTGAGAACATCACCACCTCTAAACAAGATTTAAGTTTCACACTGTTACTTCTTGATACACAGACCCCATGGGATGCTAGTGTCTGATTTACTGCAGTGGAGAGACAAGTTGCAACGACTGCAGCGATCAAACCATGAGTCACAAGCAGGCATGACTATTTTATGCATCTTCATTATAGAGCCCCAGAGCACAGAGGCACTACAAAGAACCAGTCAACAAAGATTAAATACAGCCCCCTAAATCTGCCCAAAATGTTCTGCTAACTTGGCTGTAGTTTAGCACACATGCAGGAATCCATCAGAGGTGGTGGCTTAGTGGTTACAGTACTGACCAGAATATTAAAAGATCAGTCCATCACTGACCAGATACAATGGTTTTGCCTCTGAGAAGAAATTACTCAGACTGTAAAGTGTTTTCTAATGTCAGTATAATACGTAATGTTACCGATCAAAAAAGCAATTTTCTTTAACTCTAATGACTCTAATAATGTCGAATGACCAGATGCAACATGGACTAGAGACAGGATTTGCTAAAACAAATAATTACATTATTTAACAGCTTTGCGTTTGGTTGGCATGTGGAACAACAGTCACAAACATTAACATACATCACTTTTTAGTCAATTGCGTAGCTCGTGCTGCTTTATTCTTATCTTCCTGCACAAGAACGCAAACACAACAAGGGCAACAACAACACGGGCAACCCAAACACAGGCCGCTTAACATAGGCCCCTTAACACAGGCTAAAATAAGTTTAGGAAACAACAAGCTTTGCAAAAAAGAAGTGAGTTAAGTAAAAGCATAAAAACAATACAGACTTCCTGTTAAAAGGTATAGAGAGCAACAGATGACAACAATCACAAGAAATAAATAAATATCAAACATTGAATAGATGAAGTAATAGAACATCTTGTAACATTCTTATAATATGCTAAACAGAGACATATTTTATTTTCTCTAGCCACATTCACAGCTCCCCAAACAGATGAATCAGAATAAGCTGACATTTGTTCTTCTCGCACTTGTTAAACAGCGTGTGTTCGTTTTAAATATTTGCCTTGCCATTCTCGCATATTTTCTTATCTATTGCTCAGAGGCCCAATCCATTAAAAGATTTTTAGGAACAAAATGTCACTTTAGTTTAAGAAAAGATGGAAATCAGAATGAATAATTTCAGCAAAATGATTATTATTGTTCATAGGCTGAGATAAAGTATGGCATTTAAGCTGAAGACACAGAAGACCCAAAAGAAGTAATCAAACATGTAAGTCATGACTTAACACAGACATATTGAAAACTTTTTTTATAGAAAATGTAAGTTTTTACAATATTTTTTCTCCAATTACGTTTTAAAGACGATTTGCATTTAAAATGAATAAACATTCTTTATTTTTTCTTTAGAAGGACCAAAGTAACAGTGTGTTCTGTTTCAAACTTAGTAAAGAAACAGGTAACTTTAGGTGACAAACTAAAAATGATGGTCTTCTCTATTAGTAATGTTGAATTCATGAATAGATCATGTTCCTGAGCTGACCTGGATCACAAATCTTCCAGCGGTATGACAAAAGTCACACAAGAGAATTACTGATATATGTGACACTTCTAGAACATTTGTGATCCCAGTCAGCTAAGAAACATAACTATACACACACTCACTCACTGATATATACATACATACATACATACATACATACAACATACAGACTTGGCCGAAAGTGTTGGCACCCCTAACGTTTTTCCAGAAAGTGCTTGCAATTGCACGTTTTGTTATACACATGCTTATTTCCAAGCGGCACGGTGGCATAATGGTTAGGACGTCCACCTCTCAGTGTCTTCCACAATCTAAAAACATGAATACAGCGTTAATTGTTTGCTCTAAATCACCTCTATTTAATGTGATGAACTGGCGCTCATCCTGGGTGTATCAGCCCCATAGTATAAGATTAGGCGGAAGATAATGAGAAGACCTGAGGTGTTTGTGTCCTTTTTTGTGAATTGGAGCTACGCAAATAAGAAGGGGTTTAAAAACTGAATAAAAATCCATATATGGAAAAAAATATTTCTGATATCTCTACAGCCTTATCTGACAAACTAGTATTATAAACCAAAACATCAAGCTACATCCAGTTCAGTCTTATTTCATTTGGCCAAATAAAAATGACAGAGATAGAATATAAGATGAGAAGGAACAGTGGTCTGAGCTGTGTCTTAATTTTTTATCCCAGGACATGGGTGTGTATGAGTTTGTGTGTGTGAGACCTGTCATGTCTTGCAAAACCAGATGAATGGCAGCAGCGCTTAGGGTCGCTCAAAGCTGTTACTGCCTGTCACTGTGAGTCAGTCACTGTTACCTTATATGGCTTCATTGACATAGATCTCTATTTGCAGTAAGATAACCGAATGTGACATTGACTTCAGTTTGAACTTGTTTAAGCCCCTGAATACCTGAAATTAGCCCCCCATTAATTAATTATGCAGATTTATTTATTTAGTCCCAAAATGGTCAGTAAAACTACCCAATTTTTTTATTTTTTTTTTTTTTTTTACATCACTTTTCATCCAGATAAAATACCTTAAAGGGCTTTTACATCAGAAGAGAGTAAAGCATTTCAGAATGCTCATAGATCAAATACAGACTTGAACATTAAAATAAAATACATAAAAAACTATATATTATCTATACTATTAATCAAATAAAATAATTATTATAATATTATATAACTCAGCTCATCGGGGTGAACACAGGGAAAATGTGGAACCCAAGGATTTTAACCCAGGTCTAAGAGGTGAAGATTATGTTTATATATATATAAACCATGATATGCATTTGAACAAAATTAATAAAGCAGAATATCATTCTGAACTGTAAAATTAAGTGCTCTTTAAGTGCTCTTGCTTTTAAACATCATCTAAATTATTATCAGATTATTAGACCACTTCCAAATGTGAGAATTAAATTAAATACTGGTGTTCTGTGATTTAAGCACATTTAAGTAGAATTTTGCTTAATCTGACAGCGAGTGTATGACCTTCATGGAAATGTATTAGCAGGAGCAGTGTGTGACATGCCCCCCTGCAGAGTTACCCTTCTGGTTACAACTGCATTAAATAAACCTGATTCAGTCTGGCCGCCGATGCTCTTTGTGTGTGCGTTTGTAAATGCATGAGTGACACTTTGGCATATGGCTCGCTGCCTCAAACAAGATGAAGATGACACAGCAACCTTACTGATTCCCGCCCCCACAATACATACAGCTTACATAATCCACATCAGCACCAGCAAGTGTGGGAGGGGAGTGTGTGTATGAGACAACGTTTCGAGCCAATACTGTATGTAACAGGATTATGTGAAAATCTGATTCAAAATCCATGGTGCGGGGGAGCAACGCATGACAGAGAGAGAAAGAGCGATTGCAATGCCATGCAATGTGTTCATTAATTTTCTAAGCTGCATATACTGATTAGTGTCATGGGGGTGCGTCAACCTATCCCTGCAATTGCAATTGCAGACATATGTCACTTATAAAATTGATACAAAGTTTAAGAAAGATACTTGACAATATTTAGTAAAATAAAGTTAAAATTATAGTCAAGATCAAAATGTGTGACACACACACACACACAATAACAATGCAAAAACAATATTTTAAACTATTATCCAGCATCCACTCCATCTCGCTCACTATGAATTCTCTGGACATTTACTGAAACATTACATCCAGAACATGAAGTCTTGTAGCAGATGCTTTTATCCAAATGACTTACAAGCATCTCAACTTGATGGTGGGGGTCAGAACACAGGTTGGCAATCAAGCCCCTCTGGAGCAATTAAGATTAAGGGCCTTGCTTAAGAACTCACAGTGTTAACTTCAGTAGACCTGGACTTTGAACCTCCAACCTTCAGATTGACAACAATTGAAAAACATCGCTACCACACTCTCAACCGGGTAAATGAACAATGTTGGTGTGCAATTCACGTGCGATTTTAAAAATGTTTATAATGATTTCAGTCTCAGTTGTGCTCAGCCACTTCCTTCATAACTAAATTTAAGTGTGTTATAAAAAAAATGAAAATGTCGTATGCATCAGTTTCAGTAGCATGATAGCTGACGGTCAGAAACACAGTATTAAACATAGCTTTATTTTCTAATCCCCTCTGTGTAGATGTGCCTTTAATTGCAGCCCTTAGGTTTATGAGAACTTTAAGGAGCTTGGACGGAACATGAAACAGTATTTTGAAACTCTATCTTCACTCTGTTTGAAGTGTAGGGTGGCGGAGTGTGTACACGAGCTACACACTCATTCTGGTATGGTCCTCGGCTCAGTTTAAGACATATGTTCAACTGAATAGGGAATGACAGGCAGAACCCAGCCAAGCTCTTTAAAACCTTTGCATGGGGTACAGTGGCTTTTGTGCTGCTACGGCTAAATAATGTTCTTCCTGCGCCTTGCTTCAGTTTCTTTATCTGAAAGCCAGTATAATAAACTACACCACCATCCATGGACATTTCAATTTTGTTAGAAAGGCTGTGTGTTTTGTAAAAAATGATAAATGATCAAGTCAGGTTTAATTATATGGCACATTTATAATAGAGATCACTATGGTGCTGTGCAGGTCCAACATGCTTATGGCAAATATATAAACACCAACAACAATGGCATATAGTAACATAGAAATAAAATACAGAAGCAGTCAAGTTTGGACACACCTCCTTTTTGCTCCACTTACTGTCCATGTTCTCAGTTCCACTTCCTGCAAAGATGGGCTGAAGTTCTACAATTCCAGACTGTAGTCCATCTGTTTTTGTTCTACAGTGCATACCGTGTACGTCCCCTTTACTCTGTTCTAATGGTCAGAACCCCAACAACAGTACCACAACAGAGCAGGGATTATTTGATCGGTGCATTATTCCTATCCCAGCAGTGTCATTGAGGTGTTTAAATAAAACTACAGCAGCACTGCTGCACTAAAACCCCCTCTCAGCATCAGTGTCACTGCAGAACTGACAATAAACAATCCACCACCCAAATGATACCTGTTCTCATCAACTGATTCAGTAAAACAAACGTCACAAACAAAACTTCAAGATCTATATAGTTTGAGAAAACAATGCACGAGGTGGAAAACTAGAAAAATTAAAAACAACAGGGAATTTTAAGCAGTGATCACAGACTGGTAATCAGAAAGAAGAACCAAATTAATGGATCCTTTCAGTTTAGATCTTTCTTCAGGTTTAGTGTCCACTTTTTTTCCACCTGCCTATATGTAATGTTCTTAAAGTAAAGCTCTGCTTATATTACCTTCATGTGTCTCCTCCATTCCACCAGCTCCCTCTGTCTTTAAACAAGGGTAGGTTTTGTAACACAACTTTTTGTCATTTATACCTAATTATACAGTTTGCACTGAACCTTGTTCTAATTACCTGCTGTGTTTTCCCTCTTGATTTTTAATTAACTTCTTCCTTGTTCGATTGTTGTTGTAATCTTGCTCTTTTTACTGCCACCTGGAGGTGGCCCATGACACAGTATTTCTCCATGAGAGATTGCAAAGAATTTCAATCTTATATCTATTTGTAACATTAAAAAGTCAGAGAAAATGAGTCCCCTACTGAACCTTGTGGCCTCTGTCACTTCAGCTTGCTCTTTGGGGTTTCAGGCTCCTAATACCCTAACACTTCTTTGTGACTGTTGCAGAAGTGCTATATAAATAAATAAATAAATAAATATAATAAACTATTAAATGGCACTGTGGCTTAGTGGTTTGCACGTCCGCCTCTCAACGCTGGGCATCCAGATCAGAATCCAAATGTGGGTAGAGTTTCCATGTTCTCCCAATGGTTTCCTCCGGGTTCTCTGGTTTCGTCCCACATTTAAAAAACATGGATTAAAGGTAAACTGAATTCTCAATATTGCCCTAACTCTATATAGTGTTTGTGTGTGCGTGTATGCTCTTTAATCTCTAATTCCCAAGAACCCCCAGACCCCAACAGAGCAAGTGTTATTTGGGTGGTAGATGATTTTCAGCACTGCAGTGTCATTGAGGTGCTGGATGGGGGTATTATTTGGTTGATGGATTATTCACGGTCAAGCAGTAACACTAAAGTGCTGATCCCCATATGATCGACTCACTCCAGTGCAACACGCACTGACACACACCCCCTACACCAGTGGCACTGAAATGCTGAGGGTTCTAGGAATATATCAATACAGATATCCTAACATTCCCAAAATGCTCTAAGTTTAAACAGTGCCTAGTTTTCCACCCTCCCCTCTGTTCTCCATTTATAGTGCAGCATTGAATGAGATGAGTCATCCTACTATGCAAACGACAAGTAACAGCACTTTTTCATTTCCCATTTCTTCCTCACTCTCATCCCTGAATTTATAGATTGTTAGGATTAGAGACACATAAATTGAACAGTTGACTCTGTAAATGTCTCTTCCATGATGTTATTTACTGTGAGAATATCTCTTAGTCTGTTATGAGCTACATATAATTACAAGTTGCCTTACAAGTATTGTGTTCTACACATTATTTTGCTCTGCTATGACTTGTCCAGACAAATAGATTTGAATACATAATTGTTTTTTCTGCAGTTGGAGAAGCATCTTTATGGTTTAGATGAATAAATGCAGATGCAGAATAGCACTGGATTACAGTATGTACAAGTGCATAACTGTGTTTATCATCAACCACATAGATAACTTTATTTTCCTCAGTTTGCCCCTTTCTCTCTACTCTCTGCTCTCTGCTTGTCCTCGCTCTCCATTACAATGTCAGTGCAGGTGGCGACATCGCTGATGATTGTATGCTAACCACAGCACAGAAATTGGCCCCTCCATTACAAGTCTGTTTCTTCACCAACGAGCACCTAATTCAATTTCTTTGTGGAAGTGTGTCTGTGTGCGTAGAAAGCAAATGCCTGTGTGTGTGAGTTTTCGCACATGTACGCATGCTCGGGTTACAATTTCATTTCTTCTCAATGACTTTCCATTCTTAGAATCAACTCGTTTACATAATAGGAGGGGGAGGGCTGTGCAAGTTGCTCTAAAAGAGCAAATGAGGGGAGAAAGTGCAGACCATAGAGTGAATGTGAAGAGAGACAGGGATGTTGGAGTTGAATAAGTGGGTGTGAATATGGATTGTTGCCTCATTTTTTAAAACTGTGTTTGTCTAGCATGTAAGATGGATGAGCTCTTATTAGCTGATTAAAATTAACCTTCTTTAACCTTCTGGGGTCATGAGTAAGGACAATGTCCTGAAGGGCACAAAAACAGTGTGCGAGAACAAAAAGATATAGAGTTGACCGCTACCAAACATAATATAATGCAACACACTGGGTGATGCAACAACACACAAAAATGAGTCCCAAAGCTTAAAGGTTGTTTTTACTTCAACCTCAGCGTTAACTACAGTGTCAGATTTCTGACTACAACAATGTGGTACTAGAAGTCCAACAACAGATTTTGTAAAAGCTGTGTCACTTGCGGCGGCACGGTGGCTTAGTGGTTAGCACGTTCGCCTCTCAGGGCTAGGGATTCCCACTTTGAATCCCCATCTGGGTGGAGTTTCCATGTTCTCCCCGTGTCCGTGTGGGTTTCCTCCGGGTTCTCCGGTTTCCTCCCACAGTCCAAAAACATGGATCAAGTCAATTTAATTCTCCAAATTGCCCCATATAGAGTGCATATGTGTCTGTGTGAGTGAGTGTGTGCCCAGCGATGTATTGGCGCCCTGTCCTGGGTATTTGCCCAGCGTCCGAAACGTTCTCCCCTGGATGGGCGTGGGGAACCCTGATATAGGATGTAGCGGAAGATAATGGATGGATGGATGTGTCACTTGCAATCATCTTATCTCATTATCTTCTGCTTAATCCTCTACTAGGGTCGTTCCCCATGCCCATTCAGGGGAAAATATTTCAGGTGCTGGGCAGATACACCAAGTACAGGATGCCAATCAATCACTAGGCACACACTCACGTACACAGACACACACACACACACACACACACACTCTGTCACAGTGGACAGCCGGTACCAGGTAAAATGTGTGACGCTTGAGGGAACCATTAAACCTTAAATCCTTAAGTAAGGATTATCCCAAAGGTAGATAGGTATTCTTACAGGCATCAATAAACAAAACAGTGTGTAAAATGATGCTCTTGCGACGAGGAACATATAGTATACATATAGTATAAATAACACCAATAGATCACATGACTAATAACTGCAAGAACCAAAAGAATCAATGTCAGAATGTAGTTAATTAACTAAAACAAGGCAGATGAACAAGGTAGGCAGTAAATCAACTAAACCAGAAAAGGAAACACTGGGAATATTAACCAAAACAATGAAAAAGGTAAAGATCGGACAGGAGGGCAAGCTGTACTCTTTGCACACATGCCATATAGGGGCAATTTACTACACTAAATCCATTTATTCATAATCTTTGATGCATTCATTATAAACTCCCACAGTGGCAGGCGAGATGTGCTTTACAAGTTTGAGCATACGCTGTAGAAATCTGAATGCTAATTTTCTAATAATAATGCTGTACGATCTATCTCTTATGTGCTCTTAAGTTTAATTTGCTCTGGGGAAGAGGGTCCGCTCAAGGACAAAAAGAAGGGTAATTATTTCTTGTACAGTCCATATATTTTGAACAAGCCCATTACTTTGTCCTTTCATACACCCTACAGCAAAGCTGCCTCTGTAACAAAGGAATCAATACTGGTCTCAGTTCTAATGGCTAGTGTGTAATACAGCATAAATAAACAAGGTTATAGCGTAGCCAACAGCAGAGCTGTGGATAATTGTGGAAACAATTGGAGGTTAATGATGAGAATAATGCAACACCCTGTCCCTCTATGTGAACAACCATTGTGGGTGAGGCTCAGGTTAAATATGACTGCAATGCCGATAAATTACATTATCTGCTGTTGGATGATACATTTTTATATTCAACACAGTAAACTATGCACACTGTCTGCTCTAAATACAGATTAAAATGAATCACCTGTACAGAAAATGACTACAATAAGCTGCCACGTTCAAAATCTTGGCTTTTAGATTGCTGTTGGATCTAAATGCAAATTTAGGCAGTCGGAGGCTTGTGGTTAAGGAACCAGCCTTGCAACCTGAAGCTTCCCAGTTCAATACCCGGTCCCACCAAGTACTACGGCTGAAGTGCCCTTGGGCAAGGCACCTAGCTCACTTCAATTAGTCTGTTTATATATATGTGTGTTTCACTGGATGGATTAAATGTGGAGGACAGATTCCTCTGTGTATAAACAAAATAAAATCACTTTTTTATTCATTCATTCATTCATTCATTATCTCCCGCTTTATCCTCTATTAGGGTCGCGGTGGGGTTCCCCATGCCCATCCAGGGGAGAATGTCTCGGGCGCTGGGCAGATACACCCAGAACAGGGTGCCAATCCATCGCTGGGTACACACTCACACAGTCAAACACACTCTATATGGGGCAATTTAGGGAACTAAATTAACTTGATCCATGTTTTTGGACTGTGGGAAAAAACCGGAGAACCCGGAGGAAACCCACACGGACACGGGGAGAACTCAAACTCCACCCAGATGGGGATTCGAAACGGGAATCCCTAGCGCTGAGAGGTGAACGTGCTAACCACTAAGCCACCGTGCCGTCCTCACTTTTTTAATGGTTTTAAATTCAATTTTGTCACTGAGAACCCAGATGCACATCAATTTAATTTTAATATTTAACTAATCATTTTTTAAAAATGACAAAACTTTTTACACATCATTCAGGTATTCCTGCTGTCAGTCTCTAGGTTCCTCTGAAGGTCTTCTGTATTGATGGTCATCCACTGGCCTCTTTGTAAGTTTCCCAACATCTAAACCTCTAAATTGTTGGCCATTGTACCCTTTTTTTCCTTCACCTTTGGTTCACCAAAAGTTCTAAAAGTAAGACTCCTGGAGAGCTGTGTCTTCAAAGTTTACTATTTCCTGGGTGTAATGTATTAAATTAGTCAGTTTTGTCATAATAACTGCCTTATTTTATATACTTTTTTCAGATTAAGGTACATTCCACTCAGGCTTGTAGCATTACCCCACCATTGCCACCAGGTTTGCACTCTGATTATTCTGATTTAGTAACACACCACTGCTTTACCTCATCACCCAACAGTACCATAGAGCTGTTGGAGGGTGTTATAGTTGTTCATGCTTAATCTACTCACTGCTGCCGAGACTCATTAAATGGAAGAATGTTTGAGGCATAAAAAGGACCAAGTTATGCTTTTCCCATCACTTCACACTCTGCTGCAGTTTTTATTTTCAATAAAAGAAATTAAAGGATTCTTTACTCAAACCCTGCATTACAGTGAATTACTTTATTTTGGAGACACTTTATTTAAAGTATCCAAACTTAATGGTTGAGGATGAAGCATAGGGTTATGAAACATGCACATCAAAAGCACTAAAGACTAAAAGCCCACCGTGGCAACTTCAAACCTTGGGTTTAAACATCCAACCTTTAGATTAATAGCCCAACAACTGAGCTACCACGTCCCAAACACTTTATTTAATTCCATCAGCCATCGAACTGGAAGATTCCACTATCCTACTCTTGGCTTGCGTAATGCATAATATCTGGAGTGGATTTTGAGGATTATGAATAGAAAACCACTTGTGTGATCACCTTGGGCCACTTTAAATATTAGTCATTTTTTGCTCACCACCACTTTGGCGGTGTTCCAGGCCATTGTTAATAATCTCATTCATGATTATCTCAACAAGATTGTCTTGCTTTACATTGATGACATTCTGATTTATTCCCTTGATCCCCTTTTTCATCAGCATCATGTTGACTTCTTCAGCACATGCTATTTAATAAAGCATAGACGTGTACGTTTATTTTCTGTTCTATGAGTATTCTAAAGTACAGAGCCATTATTGAATGTAAATTTCTTTTTCTTTTTTTTTTTCTCTGTTTAAGGGTTAACATTATTGGCCTTGCAAGATTGGTTTAGTAAATAAACAGCCACTATCTTTAGAAATAAGTGTATATGTGCCAAATGTGTATCGTTTGAATATTTGAATGCCATGTCCAAATACTGTCATCAAAACGGTGCATTTGGTCTTCAGTCGTTTTTGCTTGGGTTTCAGTTCTATTTCAAATTAATGATTTGTCAGCATGACACCTTTCTGCCAGAACCCTTAATACCCCCCTGATACAGACAAATTAATTAAAACATTCATTTAATTAACACTAAAAATTTCAGACAGGTAGACTGACATGATTTTGGCTTTAATGTTTGGCAGTAAGAAAGTAGGGAGGCAGGTGTGATTGTACTGGGTGGATGTTAATGGACAAACCTCAATAGCAGTGTAAGTATAGAAGAAAAAGAGTTTACTTGTATATGACAAGTTTATATTTATATATATATATATATATATATATATATATATATATATATATATATATATATATATATATATATATATATATATATTTATATATATGCATATATTTATATAAGCTTTGATATTAACTGCACTGTTACTACTGCACTTTATGTAAATAATATTATATATTGCATTTCTGGTTAGATGCTAACTACATTTCATTGGCCCTGAACCTGTACTCTACACAATGACAATAAAGTTGCATGTAATCTAATGTAATCGAATTGATGTCTCAGCATTGACTAATTCCTCCAGCGAATGGGAATATTTGAATTTCCTAAATACTCCCCTAACATTACCATAAACCATAAACTAACCATATTCTAACCATAAGTATAACAATACAACATAATTTGACTTTAAACGTAAAGGATTTACATCGTGGGGAGCAGCTTGCAATTACATGATGTCCCCACAGTGAGAGTATCTAACAAGTTTTGGTTCTCACAATGTAATATAATCCTGGTATACACACACACACACACACACACACACACACACACCTACTCACAAAGCAATAGGCATAGGAAAGGGTCTATATGGGCTGATTATTCAGTAAAAGAAGGTGGCTGGAACATGATGATGAATCTCCAACAACAAATGAAAAACAAAATATTTGGCTGAACCATCAGCCCCACAATACATGATGAGAACTCTGAAATAATGAAATTATGCTAGAGCAAGAAACTCTGTATAAGAACTGTATGTGTGTGGTGGTGGTGGTTATACAAACCTTTGTTAAAGGTAATAAAGGATGTACAGAGCGTTGTGAATATTAAGAAAACCTCTTTACATGTTCGCTTTATATTTTCCGTGGTAAACAATGTTAACTGTGGAAACACCCTCCTTTATTTCTGCCCCAGAAACTATTAATGCCCATGCATTTCTAATGGAGATAAATGGGACAGGCAACAGACCAGAGAGAGGCAGAGGGAAAGTAACAAAAAAGGGGGGGAACTAGGGGACAAGAATGAAAGATGGATGAAATTAGGTAGAATTGTTGGAGGAGTGAGGGAAAAGAACAATTACCCAGGGACAAGACAGCTCCAACTGAAATAAAGGATGGAAACAGTGGAAATGGATTTGCCCGCTCACAAGAGTGAACACTGTTCTCATGTTATGCAAGCACTACTGTAATTCACCTTCTCTAAAAGAAATGAAAAAAAGAAACCAAACAGAATAAAACACACAGTGTTTCAAGTCCAAAGAAACAAGTATGATGACAGCAAAGACGTGATGGAACGATACCGGAAACCGATACCGGAGTGGTGCCGCTTGTTCCTCCCTCCTAAATGATCAGCATCGGATAAAACAGAACCTCCATAACACCAAAGACCACAGAAGAGCTCATACCGAAGTAGTTTACCTGAGCATCTCTATAAAGCCTCATTAATGTGGGTTAATTTGTATATATATTTTTCTTGGATTTAACTACTCAACTTTAAAATCAGTCTAGCTATTATCAATTTATCTCTCATTCCCAATGTGTTTACATTTTCAGAACTGAATCAACTGAATGTTAAAAAAAAAAAAAAAAAAATTCATTTAAAAGGGTTTTTGTTATGAACATGGTTGTGATTTGTTTATGTGTTCGATAATATCGAGTTACATTGGAATACAACACAGAGAGACACAGAGAGAGAGAGACAGGGAGAGAGAGAGAGAGAGAGAAAGAGAGAAAGAGATTATATTAATCACACTCAGGCTTATACAGTTTTGCAAAGTTGTTGGCACTGGATATCTATTTTAAAGACACAGGATTCTCTTTTTAAACACAAATTTAAACACTTCTTATAAGTATAACGTCATGCCTCTTTGAACACTAAACATTGGTTGTGTGTGATGAGGGAAGAGGATATTGCACCTGTGTCCTTAAGCAGATTGTTGACCTTAGAATAATGAGCTGAGGTTACGTGGTGGCCTGATTTTTGAATGCCTCAGGTTCAGCCAAGTCCTGACCCACTTTACCAAGGACAGAAGCAACCCGACACAGCGCTCTAACATGATGTAACACTGGAGAGTTTTCAAGACTTCACACATAATTTGAGCTGAATGTTTAATTCCCAAAGTCATGATGATTTGCTGGATATTGGGGTTAAATGAAAATATGGTAAATATTAATATAATTTATGTAAAAAAAAATTTTTTACATTAATATATCAATAAAATCTCAATGTTATTTTCTGCATTTATTAATTCAATACATTATTTAGTTTTTAGCATTACAATTCTCAGCTTATTATCTTATATAGGACCACTTAGCCCTATATACACACACATGCACTACATAGGAAAATTTTGATGGGGCAATTTAAAGCAGACAATTCACCTTGAATCCATATTTTTTTTAACTCTAGGAGCAAACCAGAGTACAAGAAGAAAACCAATGCGGACACGGGGAGAACATGGAAACTGACAGCTACACCACCATGCCACCCACCTACGTTTTAATTAAGATAATTAATTAATAGTACTTGATTTTTTCGCATTTCGAGTCACGTAATGTAGCTTTCGCGTTCAAACTAAGCATCACAAGTTTGAACTGCGAATGTGTTTTCATTTCACAGGCCAGAACTGATAGAGGTATAGCTCGCTGCATTCACGCAGAACCAAAGCAAAGTTTTGCGAGTTTAAGAAATGTAATTAATGAAGTTTTAGTACGAAATCTGATTAAATTATGGCTACATTATTCCGGCTGACTTTTCCAGCATATGTATCTACACTAGGCCAGCTTCAGCTGCTGCCTAATGACTGGATCTGAAAGAGAAAAAGAATGAAGTAGGTAATGGGTGAAGATTTAGTAATGAGGAACTGGGAGTGGTGGTTAATGGTGAGCAGAGGAGCTATACTTTTAATGATTACGTATTTGAGTATTCAGCATTTTCTGCAGCATAGCTATCCTCAAGAAAAGGAGAACAGTTTGTTGATATGGATTTTAAGAGGGATGTTTTAGATGTGCGCAAAAACCTACATTACCTACAACGCTGCTGATAATGTTTTGACATGTAACTTACAAAAGTACTGTGCAGTCAGGTAAATAAGAATCAATGAATGTTCTCTAAAGATACTACAACACTGATCCAATGGGTTTACTAATTTAACTTGAACTAGCTGTACAAACAGGGGTAACTCGCATTTAGACAATAGCAATAATAGCAATAAGAACTCATCTCAATCCTTTGACAGAGGGTCCGGGTTCCTCGTGCCAATCCATCGCTAGAACACACAGATAGACACACTTTATAAGGCAATTTAGATAGGAGCAATTTAAAGCACCCAATTCAACCTTGAATCCATGGCTTTTGACTATGGGAGGGAACCCCCACCCCCATCCAACCCCCACCCCCTTAAAACATAGCATTTTATTTTTTGGTGTTGGTGAAGTTTATGTTCAATAAAAATATATGAATGCTCAAATAAACTAGAAAGCATATGTGAGTCTGTGTGCTCATGCTGAGATGCAGATCTGATATGTAAAGCTGTGGAACAGAAGCTGCGATGTGCTGTAGCATTGCATCCTCTAATGGCCTTATATGGAACTGCAGCCATTTTAAATAAATATAAGAGGCTCTTAGTTTAATATGGTTGATGGAGATAATGTAAACTAACGTGTAGCAGAAGAGGATTACAGTTCTGTGTAACATTTACTCATTATTTTACATTTAAATGGGGTATATTTAATTGTTACATGTTCTCCACATTTGACCCATACATGCATATACACACTGTGTAAAATGATGCACACATACATAGAGCGGTGGGTAGCTCTGTATATGGGCCTCAGGGAGCAGCTTAGGTTAGGTAATTTGCCCAAGGGCATTGCTATGGCTCTTGTTGGGACAGGTAATCGAACCAGGACCTTCAGGTCATAAGGCTGCTTAACTAAAAATTGCCACTGTTTATCGAAATCCAAGAAAAACTTGAACCAACATTAAACAACAACAAGTATGTCACCGTCGAATTACTAAAATTACTATTAAAATTGTTCTGAATGGTTGGTGTGAAGCTGAAGCTAGAGAATTAGATATAGCATTGCACTGCTAAGAAGAAATAGAACTGCAGATGATTTTTATTTATTCATTCATTATTCATTCATTATATCCCGCTTTATCCTCTATTAGGGTCGCGGTGGGGTTCCCCATGCCCATCCAGGGGAGAACGTCTCAGGCGCTGGGCAGATAGACCCAGGACAGGACGCCAATCCATCGCTGGGCACACACTCACTCACACAAACACTCTATATGGGGCAATTTTGAGAATTCAATTGACTTAATCCATGTTTTTGGACTGTGGGAGGAAACCGGAGAACCCGGAGGAAACCCACGCAGGCACGGGGAGAACATGGAAACTCCACCCAGATGGGGATTCGAACCGGGAATCCCTAGCGCTGAGAGGCAAACGTGCTAACCACTAAGCCACCGTGCCGCCTTTTTTATTTATTATACCTATATTTTTCGTAGTGGCACTAATGTAAAATCCAAGACAAATTAAAGTGTACGGCTTTTACAGCCGCAGTGGTAACGGCTTTATTCCAAATTACACTTTAATGTTGTAACCTTGAAAACGTCTAGCATGAATCATTGAAATTAAAACTGATATTACAGAAATAACTGTGTATTTTCATTTTAATAAGGTAATTGCACATCAGATTGCAAATAAACACAAGACAAAAAATAGATCATTTTTAGAAGTCGGTTTTATAGGCCTTCATTTGTTTTTTTTGTGCACAAATTAGATCCAATTATTTGAAATGCTGATGTAATTATTTAAATGTATGGAATAATAAATAGAGGCTGGTAACACCCTTTTAATAATTACGACCTGGGAAACATGCCAAGCTGGAAAGTCCCATTTTTAATTAATTTCTTTTCCCTCCTCAGTAAATAAATGAAGGCAGTAAAGTGGCTCCTCTGAGCAGGTAGTAAAGTGAATAATGCTGACAGTTTGTAAAGTTCGGCTCCTAAAACATAATGCAGGCAAATGAAATGTGTTCAACCGCATTAGAAAAATAATAAGCTCGAGAATTAGTTAAACTGCATCTCATATACCCACTGCATCTTGCGTTCACTGCACTGATGCTACTGCTTTTATATGCAGAATTTAATTGGTCAAGTTTCTGTTGTTATTCTGTCTGAAGAAAGGTTCGGCTGTCTGTAGCATGATGAGTTAAGTGTAAAGCTTTTACTGCAAACAGTGTATTGTGTGTAAGTTTAACTGAACTAACTTTGGTGTTGGGAAATGTAAAGTGCTGACATTTTATTTAATCTTGGAACACAAATCAAATTGTTTAGGCCTGACTGTTTCCTTTTCTTTTTTTCCCACTAGCAGTTCTTAGTTTGGCTTTTTTTCCCCCTCAAGAGTGTATTTAATCACACTGTTTACCACAGTAAACATACGTCAAAAGCTCTCCTCCTTAAATTTTGTGCCTTAGTGGTTTCTGTCAATTCTGGGCAAATTTTGAAGCTTGGTGCAGAGTCTGAAACACACTGCAACTCATTTGGTGGTGTCAGGTTGGGAGGTTTTCAGATGGCGTGGCAGAGTAATGGTTGGTGGTTTACCGTATTGCACCACGTTTTTGCCACTAAATAGTGTCCAAAGAATGATTATGTATTGATGCTACAAAGTTTGTAGGCTCTCTGTAATCTCTATATATAAATTTGAAAGTCTGTATGTTCCCTAAACAAATCAACATTATTGCTTTCGATTACCATGAAATTTAAAATACTTACTCTTGGGATGTTGGGAAGTGTTATATAATCTTTACAGCCATCAAGAAGCGGCTCAAGGGCTTATTTGAGTGATTTTAAAACGTCCGTCACCTGCGCACCATGTAGCCTAATTTAGGGCGGGTCAGAGTGTAATTGCCATGGTGATGACGCTATTCATTATTCAACAGATAAAAGTGAGAATGACCTCTTAATTATGCGACTACAAAAAACTTGTAGTGTTTCAACTTTTTCTTAGTCAATTCTAAATGTAATTATTCATTTCTACATGTGAAAACATCTGCACACCGTGTTTCGGGATTGTAGAGTTTTATTTCATACTATGATCAAAAGCATCACATAATCAAAAAGATAAATAATAATGACACAAAACAAAACAACTTGCATAACGGCAGATATTAACACACAAAATATTTGGGAAAAAAAATGTTACGGAACTCGTTTCATAGCATAACCTTTCTGGTGAAACTCTTTGAATAGTGTTAACATGAAATATGTATACATTCTTCTCCTCATCCAGTTCCACTGGGAGTACAATCAGGTCCGTACAGTCGATAACCCACTCAATGAAAGCAATACAACGGTCATCTGGATCATATTCAAATAGTTGGGTGAATGTGCTTTGGTTTTTAAGAATCGCACCCAAAATGTAGCTATTAGAACATCCCGTTGACCCCTGAGGCAGAAACTCATCGATTTGGGCCACTACAATCATCTTACCTTTGTGTGAAACGTACTTGGTAATTATTTCAGCCATGGCAGGGCTCATTCCCTCACTCCCTACTTACGTGGTGTAATTGCATAGGAGAATCGTTCATCTAAAATTAGGCATTTTATGGTACGGTGGTCATAATCACTAAACAAACATACAGCACACGTAACTGTTCTGAATAAATACAGACTTAAACTATTGGATTAGCTGTTTAAAAGCACATCAGCATCAATTCCATTTCGTGTCTTAAATTTAAAAGGCACCAGACACCAGAAGGGCATTCTAAGAATGAGGTTTAATGACAAATCCAGATAACGTCGCAGTAGGTGGTAACCTCCTAAAATAGAAGCACTCTGTGGCTTGGTTTGAAGAACAAAGCTATATTGCTCTTTTATTACAATCTGCAACTTATTCCCCGTTAGCTTTCCCATTTGTCACTAAACCCGTTCTTGGAAGACTCCATGGATCTCAAACCCAAATGACATTTGACATTCCCAGGTAGGTCCTGAATGGACGTGAATGCATTAGTGATTTGTGACCATATGTGATGACCTGCCTTTCTGAGATCACGATTCCAATTAATAAGAGTTCTGAATTCTCTTTTAATAGATATTTGATTGCAACTTTTAATTAAATGTGGCGTTCTGTCTGTCAAATTTATAGGATGCATTATTATTCATTAAACCATAATGAATGTTGGGATTTCAAAAGGGGAGCCCAACATTCTGCTCATCTTCTTTTTTTTTATTATTAGCAACAGCAAAATCACAATATAATAATTTAATTTCGCTAAATTTGTCTAAAGCCATAATTTATACAACCGCAAGATTGAAAAATTGTATAAGAGCCTTGCACTTACGAAATTGGTGCTTTCAGTCAAACAAACTTTACATATTCCATGCATTATACACACACACTTGTGGCTGAAGTACTACTCTGTTCAGTGTTAGGTTCTAGAATGAGTCATCAGTAAGTGCTATCCTTTTGTTTCGAGGTCCTTTTAAGTTTAGGAGTTAGTTTTATGGTCTCCAGACATTCGTTTATGATGTGAGGTAATATCTGATGGTAATATGCTATCTTCAGTGTCAAATTCTTTTAAACACTCTGACCACAATAGTATCCAAGGGTCAGACACGACTGAATGGATAACACACAGTTTATATTGCACTTAATTATACTATAAGCGTTTCTGAAAATAATAAAATATCCGCTTGACTTTCAGCATTTTGGGGAAAAGGTAAATAGAGAGCTCTCTGTTCATCCTAAATACAGTGGTCTGTAAACCTAAAACTGAACTGGGGGGAAAATCTATTAAATAGGGGGACGTAAACATCATTAAAACCTTTTAACCTTCCGGAAACCCCATAATCATTTATAAAAACCATGATTCCATCAACAAAAGCAGGATATGATTCTTATAACAGATGGCCTTCTATGTTACAGAAACGTGCAGAACATTGTACTTGATTCAGTTGTTTGAAGTCATCTTTAACGTAATAAATAATTCCAAAAACCCTGAAGACCAGCTTTGGCACGGGAAGTTTGTCAGAGCTGATCACAATACAGTCAGCAACACAGTAAATGTTTTGCAGATGATTACAGGGGAAACACTCAGGATTTGCATGCACATAGTTATATGAATGTACAGATGTAAGATGGGGACTGGATCAAGGCTGATTTAAAAATTAAACAGGATTAGTTTCTGCGTTTTGGTTTGGGGTGATATTTAAACCTTCAGAATGAGGTGGGATGGCGGTTAGGGAACAGTGCCTTTAAACAGGATTCAGAGCAGTCCTCGACACCAAAGGACCACAAAGATACCAACTTGGAACTTAGCTTTCAGGTGTCTGGGCTGGATAATCTCCAAACCATATATATATATATATATATATATATATATATATATACACACACACACACACACACACACACACAATCTGATGTCCATATCCTGGTCCCAGATCCGGATAGAACATCTGGGAAAATGATGCATCTGAGCAAATTGTATTATATATTACATTTGAGAAAATAAAGGCAAAACCAAGACCTACCAGCGCTTTTTTTTCATATTACATAAGGTTCGCTATAAAAATCCCAACCAATGACTAGTGCAGTTCTCATTCAGGATAGTTTCAGAACTTTTTGTTCCTTAATAGAATCCTGAATATTAGAGGAAACATAAATGAATAGAAAAGAAACTCAGTAGTCTATATACACCATCTACTAAATGCAGATTTTTAGCTCAAGCTGCTGGATTGTGCTTCTCTTCAAATCACTGAAAAAGCAGAGCAATTGAAGCTTTGCTGTGACATTTGGGACCATATCTGAAAATTACCTGCCAACCAATGAGCACTGACATCCGTCAGCGGTCCACATCATCCCCTTAAATGGTACTCCACTGAATTAAGTTATCGGAAAATGAATGCACGTCCCTGCCGCCAAAATATTGGCATTTTATTCAGAGCTCGCAAGATTCACGTTCTGTAATTCAGTCATCTATAATGTCTTGAAATAAATTTGAGTAAACAAAGTCATACACTAGGTCCTAATATTGTTTCTAAAGGACACGGACCTGAGTTTTAAAATGTGTCCAATGTACAGCTACGGTGCAGTGAGGACTCATGGGCAAGTTACGCTCAGAGCTCGTCTGAAGCGGTGCACTGGAGAGGCTTGATCGTTTTGATCCCGGCCTCCATCAGCGCCCCGAACGATGGCTTCTCAGCCCAAGGCTGCGTTTGAAATGTGAAATGGTAAGAGGCACACAGGAAATAGCATAAACACCGAAAACACCCTAATCTTTGCCAACAAAAAAAAGTACCTGAGAAAGAAGATGAGATGATTACGAGATAAAAGAGAGAAGTACAAGCAACTTATTCAGTGTTAAAGTCATTGAAGTTTGTTTAGAAAAACGTGTTCAGTATTTCAAATGTACACTCTGAGATCTCAGCCACACACCACCAGCCTTCCAGAGATCCTCAGCAGGATTGAAAACCGCTTGACTGCAGTATTAGGTCGTTGGATATATCAGTTTGTGCAAGATATTTTAATCTACAGCAGGTTGCAGGATTACGGTTTCTTTGAGCAAAAGAGCTCCAAGGCCTTCTATCCAATGACATACAGGAACCGAATCCTGCTAGGATCTAACAGCCGGTGAAGTGGCTTTATCTATTTGTCGACATTTTTTTCTTTTGGTAGCGGAGCTATGAAGCAGACAGCAACTTGATTTGGGGACAGATGGTCTCTCTAGTAGCAGCTTAATCATATTTCACAGGGCTGGCTTGCAGGCTAAAAGACATCACTGATTTGTGGCCAGCCCGCGTGTAAGTGGTTTGACACAGTAAAGCGTAATACAGTCTAAATTTATCAATATGCATCAGCACGGTGGATAGAAAGGGAAAGAAGGGTAGCTTTGTCCTCGCAGAGACTTCAGTGCTGCTGGTGTTGGCCCCATATTCTTAGTAGAACTTGTCGTCGATCCGGAAGTGTGGCCTCGTCACGTCGTCTGGATTGAGGAAGACCGAGATGGACTTGCCCGGGTTTTCCGTGACCAGCTGCTGCAGTCTTTGGGCTAGCCGGTCATCTTGCGGAGATGTCAATCTAGACTGGGCGTGGCTTGGCGACGACGCCCCGTGTCCATTACTCGTGCCGGAAGCTTCCCTCTTTAGTTGGCTGGCCTGTCGAGCCTGTTCAAGTGCGGCTCGCAAGTGTTCGGCTGGATCCGAGCGCAAATGCGCTAGTTTTCGTGCCACTAGAAGGGCCGCATCATCGGTAAGGTGCTCGAGCATGTTGTATTGAGGAAGGAAGTAGTTGGGGCAGTTTTTACCCAATACGCAGTGTGCCAGGTCATCCAAGAGGCCCAGGAACAAACGGGCTGGCGTCTCCTGATCAGGACAACTTAGGTATGCAGCAGGTAGGCGATCGCAGGCCCAAAAAAGCATCGTGCGCAAGTGGTAGAGGCTAAGTCCACTACGAGGGCGTGTCAACAGTCTGGACACAACAGCCTTGGCAGCCTGGAAAGCTGCCGCCATTGGAAAAGGCACACATTTCTTCAGCTGGACCTCGCTCCGGGAAAAGGCCAGTCGCCACTCTCGGTCTGATCTGGAAGATGAGCCACCGGTGGGGGAGCAACAGGGTAGGAGATAAAACCCACTGATCGCCTCCTCCTCAGTGATCTTTCCATCCCAAAAGTGGTTGGTAGTCAGCCAGCTCTGTGCTACAGCTGGCCATCCACGAAACGAAACGACAGGCAAAAGGTCATACAGAACGCGGCTGGTACCCGCTTTAAGGATCAGCGTGGTCAGAGGTCCATTTCGCTCGACACGATCTGGAACTGGGATCCCTCTTTGTGGGTGCTTCTTCAGCTCCTCCACCGCTGTACCCACCACTTTCCAGAACCAATCGCTGACCAGCAGCGGTGAGAAGTAGCACCCGTCCAGGGACTGTGGCGACTGCAGAGAAGGAATGGAGCCCAGTATGGAGCCACCTTCCTCTTCTTCGTCATCATTGTCTTGTTTATGATTGTTGGGTTCATCTTCACAGCAGATGCCCCACCGGGCCAGCATCGAAGGGTCACAGAGGCGCAAGCTGAGCCACGAGTGGCATGGTGGAGACTGTCGCATGTCAAGTGTCACGGGCTGATTGCGGTCATGCAGTTTGAGAGCAGGAACCAGGAGGGTGAAGTCAAGGTCAAAGTCTACGCCTCTCACATAGTCACCCAACTCCTCAGGGTTCAGGTCAAGTACGCCTTCCCTAGCACCACCCGACAGCAGCAGGTACTCATTGGCAACTGGTAGCCTTTTATCCACCTTCTGTACCAGGCCTAGGAGAGAATACATTCAGCAGGTCAGAAAATGAGACCCTCAGCAGAACATGGACACGAACTGTAAAATGGTACACCACTGTTTACTGACATTACAGTTCTTTTAAATGTCAACCATTTGTGGGCCATCAACATTTTACCATGTTGCGACGTGGCTTTTGTACAAACCTCCATTCTTTGGAAAGTTCAAGGTCAGCATGTTGCCAAGAAGAACGCTTTCTAAGATCACTGTGTTTGCCATTTGCAAATCAAAGCCACACTGTGTGCTTCTACTCCTTCCATTTCCTTCAGCAAATTATGTGCAGTGTAACTCAGCATGTCAGCATCCTCCCCACAGTGACAGCAGAGGTGTGCATTCCCACACGCATGAGGAAATATTAAAGTGTGGGCTTTAGGTGGAAAATTCCAGTGCTATGATGGAGTAAGAACATGTGAAGCATGACAATTTAGATCGAATCTTTACGCAGACAAGGCTGGTGTGACCTTTTCTAGTTGATATTTGCTCATATTTTACAACCTGCTTCATATTTCACACAGACTAATGCTACATGTGGATATAAATTAAACGGCAAGCTTTTAAACAGTGTGAAAAAAAACAAGTTGGGAACATTCCTTCAGATTTGGAGTGGGATGCAGCGAAAACTTTTTTTTTGAGGGGACAACAAAATGAAACGTTTTTTTTTCAGTGTGTTATTTGTGCAACACTGATGCTCTAATGGTTAGTTAGAACCTCCACATTTCAGTTGTGGATGCATCTTAAGGAAATTTGGGCAGAATACTGGGGAGCAGAATTAAAACGACGCTGATGGATTATTACACTGGATCCATTTAAATGCAAATACAAATTATCTTCACCCATCGGCCCAGATATAAACAGTCTGAAATGCTGTGTGATGTCAGATTTACCACACGCCTCGAACCAGAATTTTTAATCAAGAAAATGTAAAGAGATAAAACAAGAGAGAACCAGAGACAGCATGGAGTGGTATCTGCCATCAGAGAGGCTCTACTTTGTGGCTGGGTGCAGGTTGATAGGAACATGGGGGGACACAAATGAAGGGAACGACACACAGAGATGGGGGGGCATGATAAAAAGATTAAATATCTGGTTCTGCCCTGTGGGATGAGGCTGGATGAAGGGAAACACTAAGATAAGTAGATCTGTGCAGTAAGTGCGAAACAGAACACACAAGATGGATTATGTATCATGAAGAATACTAGAGGCATTGATCAGGCTAACAGGATAAAGAGAATGCAGGAAGACGAGCGAGCTTACTGCAGCAGAGGAAAAGGAAAACGCTGGAACTGATGCAGCGAGCGACGCTGTCAGTTAAGTAATTCAATGTCTGATGAGATTATGTGCGGTTATGACATTTCGGGGGTTCGTATAAAGAGCTGAACGATTCTCCCTCACACTCAGGTTGTCACGTTGATGAGGATGGGCATGACGGATAACAATAACTATTGTTCACATGATGGACTACAGTCCGTAGAAGTAAAAGTCCATCTATATGGTAAGTGGAGAAAAAAGATAATTTAGCAAGAAGGGGGCGTGTCCAAACCTTTGACATAGCAATTGATTATTTCAATATATTTTGAATACAAATTAATCAAGACCCTAGTTTGTGATCCATTCTAAAGAAGTGTTGGGTTACTGCAGGCTAAGAACATTCTCATGTCCTTTGTTTAGTTGTATTAACACGGCAGGAACTACGAAGACATCTTCGGTACAAATATGAGAATATTTTTTTAATTGCTGCTACAGCAGTGAACACTGGATGCAGTAAGCAGTTTATATTAGGATATATATTATAGTAGTTTTTTTACAGCCACATTATGTCTGAAAACTGAAAGTCATCCAGTGTACATGGCTGTTTTATCAAGTGACTCAATGAAGACCGTTCTCACCCAACATGTTAAAGATGAAGTCTTTGGCTGTGTGCACCTCGAGTGCAGTCTGGTCCCCGAACTCGCCCTGTTCAAGTTGCACCAACTCCTGCACATGAGCAGCCAGCTGCTCCAGCGCTGCGCCTGAGCGGAAATCCACCTCAGACGTGCGCTTTAACGGCGCTGGTGCGCGAGGCGTCACTGCGCTCCTGAGCACCTCCATTCAGCTCAACCTGCCACAAGAATGACGGAATAATGAGAAAACTGTTATGAACATAATGCACTCTATCAAACTGTCCAACACGTGCAAATCTGGATTTTAAGATTCCTCACTGTTGCTGTAATAGCAACCTCTACTGGCGGTTAAAGACTCTGTGCTAGGAGCAAGAGGAAACTGGAGGTTTGAAATCAGTCACCCCATGTGGATGTTTAGTAGCTTTTTGCAGAACCCTGCCACTGGGTTGGTTACTTCTTTACTCTACTTCTGTATATATTAACATGACAAATGAAGCACCCCCCCCCCCCCCCGGATTAATAAAGTACTAATTGATTCTGATTAAAACTTGTGGTACAAAGTGTGTGTTAGGCATCAGAACTTTAATCCCACTGCATTCTCATTTCAGACAGAATATTGTTCATTCATTAACCCTCACGTCATCCTATATTCAGCTCTATATGGGGCAATTTAGAGCATTCGATTCACCATGAATCCGGTTTTGGACTGTGAGAGGTAACCCACGCGGACACGGCGAGAACAGGGAAACTCCAGCCAGATTGGGATTCGAACCTGGATCCCCATCGCTGAGAGGAGAACATGCTAACCACTAAGCCACTGAAAGAAGTGGGTATGATGTTAAATTTATCGATGTCATCCTGGCCTAACTATACCATGTTAGGATCCGGGTATACCATGTTAGGACCCAGGTATACCATGTTAGGACCCAGGTATACCATGTTAGGACCCGGGTATACCATGTTAGGACCCGGGTATACCATGTTAGGACCCAGGTATACCATGTTAGGACCCGGGTATACCATGTTAGGACCCGGGTATACCATGTTAGTACCCGGGTATACCATGTTAGTACCCGGGTATACCATGTTAGGACCTGGGTATACCATGTTAGGACCCGGGTATACCATGTTAGGACCCGGGTATACCATGTTAGGACCCGGGTATACCATGTTAGGACCCGGGTATACCATGTTAGGACCCGGGTATACCATGTTAGGACCCGGGTATACCATGTTAGGACCCGGGTATACCATGTTAGTACCCGGGTATACCATGTTAGGACCCGGGTATACCATGTTAGGACCCGGGTATACCATGTTAGGACCCGGGTATACCATGTTAGGACCCGGGTATACCATGTTAGGACCCGGGTATACCATGTTAGGACCCGGGTATACCATGTTAGGACCCGGGTATACCATGTTAGGACCTGCGTATACCATGTTAGGACCCAGGTATACAATGTTAGGACCTGGGTATACCATGTTAGGACCCGGGTATACCATGTTAGGACCCGGGTCCTCCTTCGGGGAGGCCCCGGAGCAGCTCACCACTAACTGGTGGTTAATTACAGTGCAGAACTACCAATCAGATTGCATTTAAATTGCAGAGAATAATGTGTTCTTTATTTTGATGCGAGTTAAACTTCACTTTGTTCTTATTTCAGTCAGATTAAGCAGATGAAGCCCCAGCTGACAGTGACAGAGCAGACTGACAGCCTGCTTTAATCCAGCTCTCTAACCTGGTTAAACGGGTCCAGCTGACGAGATTAGACTAGTAAACTCTGATCTAAGGTAACGAGCACTAACTGCTCCCACCCCCCACCCTACACCCCCCACACCTCCCCAAAACAGCGAGCAGTGTCTCCTGGCTGCTCAGTGAGGCCCCCTGCAGTAATGAAGCGGATGAATTAGCCGCTCGCGCCTCACACCCGCTGTGAGGACCACATTCCTGAGCTCCAGTCACGCGGATCAGATTAGCTGCTGTTGCTAACCAAAGCAGGCAGGTGTTCCGTTAATAAAGTCGGTCTCGGCATTAGAATCCCCGCAGTGTTGTCATATTTACGTGCACACACCCTGGTTCGCAGCTCGTCCTCCTCGGTTTTATTCCCGGCGGCTGCGTTCGTTTGGATCTTTCATTTGGAATCCGATCTCCGCTCCCGTCATTCCCAACTAGCCCACGCCTTCCTCCGGCAACTCCAACCCGGAAATCAGCGGCCACACGCGCGCAGGATGCTGGGATTCGTAGTTTTCCCCCCTCGGGAATCGTGACGCGCTTTCCATTCCCGCTGACGTTTTTTTACTGAATAACAGAGAAGCTCATTCATTCATTCATTCATTATCTCCCGCTTTATCCTCTATTAGGCTCGCGGTGGGGTTCCCCATGCCCATCCAGGGGAGAACGTCTCGGGCGCTGGGAAGATAGACCCAGGACAGGGCGCCAATCCATCGCTGGGCACACACTCACACACACAGACACACTCTATATGGGGGCAATTTGGAGAATTCAATTGACTTGATCCATGTTTTTGGACTGTGGGAGGAAACCGGAGAACCCGGAGGAAACCCACGCGGACACGGGGAGAACATGGAAACTCCACCCAGATGGGGATTCGAACCGGGACTAAATGTAAATGTAATGTAAATGTCATATATTTCATGAAACATCTTCTCTGTTAGGCGGCACAGTGGCTTAGTGGTTGGCACGTTCTCCTCTCAGCGCTAGGGATTCCCGGTTCGAATCCCCATCTGGGTGGAGTTTCCATGTTCTCCCCGTGTCCGCGTGGGTTTCCTCCGGGTTCTCCGGTTTCCTTCCACAGTCCAAAAACATGGATCAAGTCAATTGAGTTCTACAAATTGCCCCATATAGAGTGTGTATTTGTGCGTGTCTGTGTAAGTGAGTGTGTGCCCAGTGATAGATTGGCGTCCTGTCCTGGGTTAATCTGCCCAGCGCCCGAAACGTTCTCCCCATGATGGGCAAGGGGAACCCCCCGCGACCCTAGTCTAGGATAAAGCGGAAGATAATGGATAGATGGATGGACTTACAAATGAGAACATTACAAGTCAGAAAACCAACTATACTGTAAATTCATCAAACCTGATTGTTATTTGATGCTGCGCCCCCCTCCCTTTTTTTTCCTCTACAACAGGTATTTGTTAAAGGAATGCATTTTCAGTAGTTTCTGTAATATGACCTAGCAAACACATCAACAAACCAAAAATAACATCTTATTTTCAAGCAAACACACGTCCAAGCAAAACAAAAACTCTATTTAGATCCATTTTATTTTTTATCTTTCACTTAATCCTCAATCATGGTCGGAGGGGGGGGGGTCTCCATGCCCATCCAGGGGAGAAAGCTTTGGGCGCCCAGGATAGGGCACTAATCTGTCGCTGGACACACACTCACTCACACAGACGCACTCTACATGGGGCAATTTAGAGCATTCACTTTACCTTGATCCATGTTTTTGGACTGTTTGGGTTTGAACCCAAAGAAAACCCACACGGACACGGGGAGAACATGGAAACTCCACCCAGATTGGGATTTAAGAGCTAAGGGCTAAGAGGAGAGTGTGAGGGTAAGATTATTCTCTAAAAATAATCATGATTATACAATTATTATACAATAATTAGCATTACTGAGAAAAGTCTCAGAAATTACTGAAATGTTTTTTGTTTTTTTATATATTTGTTATTTATTTCATGTTAACACTACATAACATTTGTTATAAAACAGTGAACCTACTGCTTGCTCTTTGTGGATTCAGTCTTGGAACACTGAAAATGCTTTATGACTTTAAAAAAAGCACTATATAAATAAATTAACTTCAACACAACTTACTGATTTTAAACATTTTAAACATTTTTTTCATCAGAATTTATAACAGAGTTTAATAAGGTTATCTGTAAAACCAGTACTAACATGAGCCTATAATGGAACATACTATTTTAGGCTTTTCATTAATAAGAATTGACCCCAGAAGTATTTCCTAAGCTGCTCCACAGCCAGCCTTTTACCCTCCATTTTAACTCCACTGCTCTTTTTTGACATAGAGGTAAAATATGATCAAAAGATCGTCACAAGTAGTGCTGGGTTTCTATCCCATTTCAACCCAATCTACTGCGGCGCCACCTTGAAACATGTCCCTTTGAAAGAGGCATCTAAGAGATAATTGGAGCCGATAATTGGGGCTGTGCCAAGAATGATAGAAAATATTCTGTTTTTAGTTTCTCTAAGGTTCCTGCACGGTGCCTTGTCACATAATTCCTGATAAAAAAGTAATGCTGTGATATCAGACCAAAATATCTGTCTATTACATTATATTTGATTATAGACCAAAGTTAAAACGTGTTATTTTTGAAAAATGTAGGTAAAAAAAGGTAACATCAGTTTCAGGAAACACAATTTATTGCACAATAAAATATTATTATTATATTAATATTGTTCTTAAAAAAATAACCATTTACAGAGTTTAATATGTTGTGGCACTGTGGCTTAGTGGTTATCATGTCAGCCTCTCAGCACTGGGGATCCGGATGGAGTTTCCATGTTTTCCCCTTGTCTGCGTGGGTTTCTTCCAGGTTCTCTGGTTTCCTCCCACAGTTCAAAAACATGGATTCAAAGTAAATTGAGTGCTCTAAATTGTCCCATATAGTGTGTGTGTGTGTGAGTGAATGTGCCCAGTGCCCTATCCTGGGTGTATCTGCCCAGTGATGGAAACATTTCCCCCTGGATGAACAAGGGAACGACTCTAATAGAGGATTAAGTGGAAGATAATGAATGAATGACTGTTGTGAACTGGTTGTTCTGTTATTTTAATAGAAAGTATACTTTCTCTTACTATATAACATTGCTTCAGTTTGGTGATGTTTGTAAGCATCATTATATGTACAGAGTCTCACTGTCAGTTGGTCCCCTCCTCATGGCTGCCAGAGGTTTCTTCCCATTTTCAATGAGATAAATGAGACAAAGAAAACACAATTAGGAATATTTTCTTATAATTGCACTGGACACTGGTTCAGCTACACTCCTCAATGACATGACAAGTGAACACAAGTGCAACAACTAAATACCAGTCTGAAATAATAAGGTCAAATTCGAGACATTAATGTCTACAGGGACACCATGGACCTTCAGCTTTGAGAAGATGGAAAAGTGGAGAGCAAAGACTGTTCGCTCCCAAGTGCAGAGTGTCTCTCTTAAAGCAGAGCAGCATGCTCTACCCTTAAAGGTTTTAACAAGGAGATGCACATCTAAGGCCTATAATGAGTGGGAGGTAGAATTCCCATAACTACCAAAATGTCATGTCGGCGGAAATAATGGGAAATGAAAACAAGCCATAATGATAAAAAGAGCCACTAGATACCTCTCCCCTATCAAATGTATTCTCAGGAGGCTCCGATTCCAAATCAGGCCCAATTAAATGTGACAGTGACATTTAAAATCATTATGACATATAGTTCGATCGGCTCTGTCCCTCGTTTTCCAAGATTGACGCCCTATTTGTGCTGGGAAATGAGCACTCCCCTCAGGCCCATGCACACCGAGGAGGGGAATGGCTTTGATTACTTGACCCTGATTTTTCCAGTAGCACTAATGGTCTCTATTAATGAGGGTTTTACGAGGGGTGATCAGGGTTTACTGGGGTGTGCCGTGTCTATAGGAGTCTCTCTCTCAATATAGTCATAGCTCATGAGTCACACCTTGCAAACTGACCGAGAGATTTATTAAGCAATTTCAAAAAGGTCTCCAAATCCATTGCACTGAATACGGAAATTCAGGATTTAGTGCTACCACAGATTCATTTAAATACAGAGCAGTGGCACACGGGCCGTGAGGCTGGCTGATGTAAACTGTTTAATGCTATTATACTCTGAAAATGACATTCGGAAAAAAGGAATAGATTCCACTGCCAATCCAAAAGCCTTATTCAGAGTACTTTTGTTGCCCATAGTATCAGAAGGTCATGATGCCATTTTCTTCCCTACAAGACAATTTTTATCCAGGAGGTTAAAACGCTACAACCCATTTCCAACACTTGTACATTCAAGGCACCTTTTTGGATCATTTTAAAAGCTATCATTGGAAAGCAAGACAGTCTCTGATCTCCGTAGTTAAGATAAATGGTAAATATAAAGCATGTTTCCATTCTGCCCTATTTGGAGCTTAACATCTAAAACTGCAAGTTTGTCATTTGTATATCGACAATCGAAGAAAATGTGTCCCTCTAACCATTCAGTCAGGTCTGACCCTTGGCCATTATAGTTTACAATGAGTCTCATTTCAAGAGTTTCATGGTAAAGGTTTTTTTTTGTTTATAGGGGTCATATATAATTAATACGTTAAATTTATCTATCAGCATTTTTTTGGAATGGGAGTAATCAGAGAGAACCCACTCTTGCACAGTGAGGAAACACCGACTCCACACAGAACCAAGAATCAAACGCAGGACATTTTGCTGTGAGGCAGACTATTTTATTCATAACGAACAGTTACTCACTAACTTCATTTCTTTTAACATAATATGTTTACCACCGACCGCTGTACCACTCCATAATTCTCTTAACACAGAACACTCTTTTGTACAAATATGTTTATAATCTATTAATCATTTATTTTACCCCCTCATATCAACACTGGTATGAACAATAAAGCTGGCTTCTTATGTAGGTCTGCGGTCATCCAGTTACCTCTGACAGTTTACACATAGTATTAAAATAGATATTAAATATAGATAGTAAAATCTAAATCATCTTAAACCAAGTAACCAGGTTTTACTGATTGATTTGGCACTGTCGAAGGTGTAGAGAAACAAACAGCATTTGGGGGGTCGGGGTGGTTGGGACGGTGAAACCGAGGACATCAGAAGGTATTAACAAACCAGCAGGAGGTTTCTCCAAAGGTATAACTGCAATCTCTCTTCACTTTGTACGTCTTGCCCCAGCTTATACAGCCTGCACACTGACTATCAGCGGAAGCTATTGTGTTAATAACCACTTTGGTTCCACCATCCTCTTTCCCAAGCATCGTTTATTCCTCTTCACCCCTGCCACGGTCACCCAGTGTGCAAACATGTGATGTCTTGATTCATGCATGATGGATAATTAGGATTTTAAAAACATTTATTATAATGTGAATATTTGGAGCAGAGCCACATCTCAGATTTAAATCAAATACCATACAACACGTGTGTAACAAACCAGATTTTATAGGAATGAATTTGTGTCTACACAGTTTGATAATAATGCCTGTAGGCAAGAATCTCTGTAAGGACAGTTCTTGGGGCACTTGTGCAGTAAAAACTAAGATTTTAGAAAGTATAGTGCAATTCCATCACCTTTCAGACAACTCCACTCATTCCCCATCCAATTCTATTGCAGCTCAACACTGCTCGCAAGAGTCAGAGGTCAGTCAGGTGACTACGCTGCAGAGAAACAGAGGATCAAAGCTCAGAGAGCCATGCTCAGCCAGCCGGCAATGAAAAGCACACCTCCGACCGGAGCCAGCTTCCTGAAAGTGGGGTCGCCTGTTAAGGCCTGATGGTAAAGTGGGCCACAGAAGCAGCCCATGCCAGCCAGCAGAACGGCTCCAGCCTAGCAAAAGAAGACATCAGTAAGCCAACTGCCATCATTCAATACAGTTATTTATACAATCAAATTTTCAAATAAATATTTATTTTCAATCCATAGCAAATAATAGACACATAATATTTTTTTTTTTTTTTATCTTAAAAAGCTAAACTTACCAGAGCAGGCTTTCTGCAATGTGAAGCCCCTAACAGAGCCAAACTGTGGTAGAAGTGATAGGTGTTGGCTGTGCTGTAGAGCTGAGAGCATAGTAAACCTGTTAGGTCCATTAGTTTTTATTGCATTATTAAAGACTTGGAAGCGGATTTGGCAGGAAACCATCAGGGCTTTAGTAGCTGCACTTTAATAACAAATATGGATTAAAAAAAATTTAAAGCACCTTTTGTGTAACTTTTTTTTTGTGTAAAAACCAGAACAAATAGATTTAGCCTTTGTAATTCATGCAATAGAGAGAAATAAAAACTGTGAAAAAAACATGTTTGGTATTCAGCCTTCCGGCTTTAAGCCGAATGTGTATTACATCACATTCTGAAATAAACACAAGGTGAGAAACATTCTCATCATGCTTTAGTAATACACTATACTACCAAAAGCATTGGCTCATCAGTCTTTGCATGGATTAAAACTCGAGTGACATCACATTATTATTCCCTAGAGTTTAATGTGATGCTTTAACTATTTTTCTACAGATGAGTTTTTGTGAGGTCAGACACTGAGTTTAATGAGACCTCTTTTTGATAAATAAACATTTAAATTTTATGATAAGGCGGATGTACACATAAAATCAGAAGTTCATTCTGTAAACTTTAAGATTAAAATAAATAATTACATACACACCTCTCTCTGGTAGTCATTGCGATCGCTCAGCCTGAAGCCTGAGAAACAAAGGAAGACTTTAAAAAAGAAAAAAGGTTTGAGAGGGTGTGTGTTATTGTGAATTATCTACAGGAAAACGATTATCGTTATACGAAAACGTTATCAGGTCCGACGCATAGCGGCGTGCCGTTGCATTTCCATTTTCTGGGGATTTATTCACAATAATACACAACCTCGAGTTCCTCATTGCTTTTATAAATTGGTAACAAACATAGTATGTTATGAAAAAAAACTTGTCAACAATCTGCTCTTCCACGATGTAATCTAGTCCGTTTTTTTTTTTTTTTTTCACAGCGAACAGAGTAAAAACGTTTCATTTTTCTAACAAACAAATACAAATTACAAATAAATTACAGAACACACTTTTTAAAAAACGGGAAAAAATTGTAATGTTTATCACACATTGATACGAATGTGAAGAGGTGTGTGTTATTGTCAATGATGTCACGGCTGGACAAACGGCTCAGCCAATCAGATTTAAGGACCGGGACTTATAATATACATTCATTAAAAGATACCCAGGAACCCGTTACTAAATAATCACGTGATCACACGTGCAATTCCACCTGACCATGCGACTCATTATCCAAACACACCGCAAACACAGCAATAAAATTAGTTTAATTTGTTAACGTTGTTTTTATTTGGATAATCTCACCGTGAGCCCCATAAGCCCCGGCGGCCACAGCCAGAGCCCCGCTCACAGCCGCCAGCCGCTGCACCACTGACGCCGCGCTGCCATGCATACTGCCGCTCTCAAACCGGAAACTGCAACTGTCTGAGCCTTCCCTTCGGCTTTCACTTCCTCTGGAGCCAGTGAGCCATAATGGCGACTCGCGTCCCAGTTTCCAAACAAACAGTTGCCTCAGTAGTCTACACATTCAGCTTTATTTTCTACTGATATGCAAATGTTCATATTTATAGTAAAACGAATGTTATTAAATATATATATATATATATATATATATATATATATATATATATATATATATATATATATATATATATATATATATATATATATAGGCGGCACGGTGGTTAGCACATTCGCCTCTCAGCGCTAGGGATTCCCAGTTCGAATCCCCATCTGGGTGGAGTTTCCATGTTCTCCCCGTGTCTGCGTGGGTTTCCTCCGGGTTCTCCGGTTTCCACCCACAGTCCAAAAACATGGATCAAGTCATTTGAGTTCTCCAAATTGCCCCATATAGAGTCTGTATGTGTCTGTGTGAGTGAGTGTGTGCCCAGCGATGGATTGGCGCCCTGTCCTGGGTCTATCTGCCCAGTGCCTGAGACGTTGGCGCCTGAGACGCCTCCCCTGGATGGGCATGGGGAACCCCACCGCGACCCTAATAGAGGATAAAGCGGGAGATAATGAATGAATATATATATATATATATATATATATATATATATATATATATATATATATATATATATATATATATGGCGTAATAGGACAGATAGCAAAAAATACTCATTCGGCTTTTAGTAATTCGTAGCAAATTTTACATAACAAAACCAAAGATTCTGGCTCTTAACACTGTTTGCACCATTTTATTACTGAACAATACTTCTCTTTTCATGCAAAGAAAGTTCACGAGATAACATGTTTCATTATGTCGTGATACTGAGAAAATAAGTCGTGATCACGAGATAACAATTTTCATTATGTCATGATACTGAAAAAAATAAGTCATGATCACGAGATAACAAGGTCTGTTATGTCGTGGTAATGAGAAAATAAATTGTGATCATGAGATAACAAGTTATTATGTTGTTATACTGAGATAATAAGTCATGATCATGAGATAACAATTTTCTTTATGTTGTAAGACTGAGAAAAATAAATTGTGTTAATAAATTAACAAGTTTCATTATGTCGTGACTACCAGAAAATATATTGTGATCATGAGATAACAATGATACTATCTTGAAGATGATGTTTTCAAGATTGACTGAGGCCTTTTTGTTTTGTTGTGATCTTGTCTTACACAGATAACCCTATTATATTCTTTATTATATTGCACATTCAACCATAAGTATTTGAACTCATCCCCTTTCGATACCTTAATCCCTTGTAGCTTCACACCCCAAGCCAACATTTACGTGACCTCCGTTTGATCTCTGTCAATTCTGTCATTCTTTTTTCCCCTCTAATACTAACAAATCTAAAAAATCAGCCCGGCTTAATTAAACAGGCAGGTACAGTTTTGCCTTTTGGTTCATATGGCAGTCTTACATTTGTTGTAGGGAAATAAAAAACACGATGGCGTGATGTGGAAATTTCTCTGCAGTTGGCTGCAGGAACCATTAAGGGGCGCTGTTTTACTTTCACTGTAAACGTGTCTAAACTATATATATCTCTGGTCACAGGGTAAATCCGTAAAGCTTTCTAAACTCATACCTGCAAAATCATACCCAGCAATATTTTAATCCATGTTAATGCGGCTCGTTTTAATTACAGCTTAATTAGATGCAAGCTTGTCAATCTGTCCTGAGGTGGTACAACATAAACATCACACAAATTCAGCTGTATTAATGTGGAATACATAAACACATGCCGACCTACATAGCTGGGTATTGCCCAGCTTAAAAATATCTTGACATATTGACACATTTACTAATGTCAAAATGTTCAAAGAAATGTTAGCAGGAATCAAGTTGAACAATGGCACAAATTGGCACCCTAAAGCTTAAGGTTGGGCACTTGAGGTGAAAGATTACGCCAAGAAAACATGTTTGGACAAACTGCCTTTTTTTTGCTCCGTTGTGTATTTTCTCCACTTATCATTTAGATGCACTTTGTAGTTTTACAATTATAGACTGTAGTCCATCTGTTTGTATTTGTTGGTTATTTGGGTGGTGGAATGTTTATTGTCAGTTCTGCAGTGACGCTGATGTGGTGAGGAGGTTTTAGTGTAGTGTATTATTATTATTATTATTATTATTATTATTATTATTATTATTATTATTATTTATTATAGAGTTTACTACTTTAGAAGTTCTCCAACAAACCTTTGTTTTTTTGAAGGAATGATTACTCTTTTTTTAGGTTGTTGATTTTATCAGAACAATACGGTGAAGAATACAGGAAGAGCTAATTATGTAAGTTCACTAGGCTCATTTGCATCTCTTTCAAAGGCAATCAATGCAAATTGATATTGTTAAGTGATTGGTTCCTGTTTGATCTGAGCACTGCAGAACTCAACCTGCTTGATTTAGAGTTGCTTAAAGCTGCAGGCAGATATATTTGAACAATGGCTTTGTACCCAGAATCAGTTGTTTACCAGATTATCCCGGTTAACAGACTGGCTCTTCGTTTTGTCCCTCATCGTCTGCTCATCTTTTCCCTTGAGATAGTTGCATGAGATTTGTCTCACTGTTGTCCAAAATGACAAGGTGAGATCTTAAAACAGCCTCCAGGCTTCACATAAACATTCCAAATCTGTTGCTACATAAACATGTATGTTAGCAGCCTGCAGCAGGGGGTCTCTAATCGTTGGACCGTTTTATTGTAAAGGACAGAAAGCATCATTGTGAGGTTGATGGGGAATGTTCAATGCTTTCTTCAACAGCCAGCTTTAAGTGAGTTAATGACTCGCCTCTCTTTTTTAAATCCTTGTGCAGGTTTCTTGGAGGTCATCTGTTTCATCCAACAAAATAAGCTTTAGTATTTTTCTTCCCCAATACTACGCTCCTGAGTAATGACTTTCTGGCCGAGCTTTCGTTCTCTGTAATAACGTGGATCAATGTGCATGGATTTTCTATGCTGAATGAATGTTGTGGGAGGATTTGAAGAACCAGCCCTCAAGTTCAGATGCATCCTCTCAAGCAAAGAGTTGGCAGAATTTGCAAAATAACATTTAAAGAAAGTTATTAGTTGCACTTGCCTCTTGTGCGTAACTCCTGTTAGCAAGGTTAATTAAAAGAGGATCAGAACTGCACCAGCCTTAGGGACTGTGTGCTTCTTAGCAAGTAGATATAGCTACTTTCATAAGTGTGCTTGAGACTCGTGCCTTCCTTACTATATGCGTAATTGGTCATACTGCGACGTTTAAATACAAATTAGCTAAAGTCCGATTGCACCAGGCTTTTAAAAGCATGGCAAGTGACACAGTGATTGATTATTGCACATTATTTTTACACATTTATTGCCCAAAAACACTCATGAGTGCGATAGCAAAAGCACATTGACACGCCCTAAATCAAGCTGTGGGGCGCGGGTTTGTCGGCTCGCTAAAGATTGTTTAAATAAAGTCCCTTGAGCTGCTTCTTGGCAGATGTAAAAATTATACAAACCGATGCAGGCTGTCTACCGGTCGCTGGTAGTATTACCGACACTTTGTCCCTTCTAGCCTAGCTTACCTTCTGTGGAAGCCTAGCATTTTGTGACACAGGGTCCCCAAGAGTAAGTACTATATGTCCACCCTCTGTGAATGTTCAATTTTAGTTTTGCCAATTTCAAATATTACAGATTTTTTTTAATTAGATGGTATCAGAGCAACAGAATGCTCAGTTGCACATAAGGGTTAATGAGGGTTTAGAAGCAAAGCTGGCCATCAGGTTTAGACTGGTCAGAGACACATGATGACTTGCAGGAAATTATTCTGCTCACAATTTCCTGCAACTGGTGGTAGTGTCACTATCAATCATTTAGCCTCTTTGTTTCTATTCTATCGCTCCATCTACCCAACCTTTGTGCAACCAACATGTTACTCATTGTCTTTTGATTAATTTAGAAATATTCCTATTTTTCATGTTGCATTTTAATTTCTGTTTACAATTCCTAAAAAGCTAAATTATACAGCAGTCACCTCTACGATCCCCAAAACTGAATGAAAATCCAAACAAAGAATCTAAGATAACTGTTAGAGTCAGCATTGCAGGCAAATTATTAACCTGTGAAACTGCATTTACAGAGAATATGGAAGTATCCATGCACCAACACAAAGCTCAAACTGCATTTAGTTTTGTAATTTTTAACAGATGATATATGGCACCGATCAAAAGTTACAGGCTCCTGATGAAATTAGATTTCAAAAGTTGCTTATCTGGGAAGTAAAGCATTTACAATTTGGACAGATGTATTACCTTTAGTTTCCAAAAGCTTGCATACGATGGTTCTTCTCTCCAAACTAAAGGAACGAGCCAAGAGGATATTGGTTTTGGAAAGCAATTAAAAGCTGAAGCAAAATAAAAAAATTAAGTCTGCATGGTTAAGTTTTTGGGTATGTAAATATGTGTGCATTTCACAGGCCTTACCAAAACTGCCATGGGTGTCATGACGGCGATATGGAAGGCTTTTCAAAAAACAAAAAACACTATTTTGCATTTTCTAAAGCGTGTGTGTGTGTGTGTGTGTGTGTGTGTGTGTGTGTGTGTTATTCTTCAGTTTTGTCTGACCCTTGGACCAGGTTACAATGATTTTAATAAGGTGGGTCACAAAGTATTTCCTGAACCATAGTTTGATCCAATCAGAGGATCAATCAGCATGGCTTTGGAATGTGGGAGGATACCAGAGTGCCCAGAGAAAACCCACTCAGGCACAGGGAGGACATAGATGTCACACAAAAAGGACCTTTGTCTGCCACAACCAGGGATCAAACCCTGTGTGTGACTGTGTGTGAGTTTGACTGCATGCATATAGCACCACCACTCTGTTGTTTGCCGTCAGCAGAGCGCAGTCAGTCACGCCGACGCCAGTCCTGCTTAAAGAAAAGAGAGGCACTGTGCAGTAAGACGCTAACCATCAGCTTGTCATTTTTCTCTTGTGATTTTCTGTCTTTCTTCTCTGGTTGAGTCTGGCTGCACACATTTTCCAGCATGCCAAGCCCTGTGCTGGATATCTGAATAGCTGTGAATAAGCACAAAACTGAAAGACAGACTTCAGGATGAAGAAGAAAACAAAAGCTATTTTGTTAAATATATACAGGATTGGGAGGACAGAGCTAATCATAGGGACTCATAGTGTTTACATGGGAAAGTGTCAAACTGGCTTTTAATTCAAGCTGCATGTGTAAGGAAGCACAGCGACAATGCTACAGTGTCCTTCCATGTGTTTTTATAGACAGAGAACCTCCTCCAAAGAAAAATTATGAAACATCTACATTTTTTTCCAAAGTCTAGATTTGTACGAGCTTCCTCCCATGAATAAAACATCAACCACAGAGTTCATTCTCAGTGAGAGAGCACTCACACATTCTGTCTGTTATATATGGTATTTATAGTCATGGCTGAGAACAGGATGAGAAATAAGTACAGAGAATATCATTTTGAATTCCAGCCCTGGGCAGCCCATGGTTGTGCTGTTTCACACTCATAAGACTCAAAACCCTCATTAAATAAGACAGGTGTTTTGGGAGATGGAATGGAAGAGCTAAGGCCAGAGGTTCCTGACCTTTGGATTTCAGGTTTATTTTATATTACTGGCTGTCATTAAGAAAAGGGGGGCTTTGGTAGAAAAAGTTGAAATGAAGTGAATATTTATTTGGAATAAAATTCTGTGTGATTAAATGAATAGTGGGGCGGCACTGTGAGCACGTCCACCTTTCAGCTCTGTGGCTTCATTTTGGAATCTCGAGTTTTCATGTTCTCCCACAGTCCAATAATATGGATTCAATATTAATTGGCTTTTATCCATGGTGATAGTTTGGTCCAGCACTCGAAATATTATCCCCTGAATGGGCATATTCCCCCCATGACCCTAGTAGAGGATTCAGCAGAAGATAATGAATGTAAAGTAAAAGAGATGATATTAAACTTATAGTAGTTTATAAAACTTTTTTCATGATACAGAACTTGAAGTACATCAAGTGATTTTTTTCCATTTTTGATTGCAGTTTCACTATCAAAAGAGTCTTTACTTCTCCTTATCACCGTTGTTATGTTTATTTAACATCGCCTCTCGTGTGTTTGCATTCTCATTCACTTCTTACTTGTATGCTTTTTTTTTCTACACCATTACTTTTACAACACAACCAGCTGGTCCTTCTCAGAGAAGAAGTTATTTCCTTTTTTTTGGTTTCTGGTTTGCAGCACACAAGTATGCACTTACATTTAGTCTAAACTAGAGGTTTAGTTTTCCACTATCATCCTGATAATTAGGTCCTTAGGCTGATTCCTCTCCGCTTCTGCCCTCCACCTTTACTCCTCAGCATTACTCCACCACTGATAACATACTTTGCCTTCTTTTCCGAAGTCCTTCACCCTCTGAATTTACCAGGGATGTTGCTCTTTTTCATGTGCTGCTGGAACTGTCACACCCCCTGCACAGTGTCATGGTCTTTATTTCACCCGGTCCCTCATTAACATGGAGATCCTCTTGAGCATCTTGGAGTTTCCTGCAGTTTCTTAATCAGCCCCCCCCCCCCCTCTCATCACTATAGGCATTGTTTGTTCTTAAGGCCTTGCAGTTTCTGCTGCTTTTATCCATCCTTAACAGCTCAGATGACTTCAGCATTTTGCCTAATGTGCTAAACCCCCGATGAAGATTCTTTTGGTTTGTTCGAATATAAAAAAAAATTTATTTTTAATTGGTCCTAAAACTGTGTGAGCGTGTGCCCAGAGATGAATTAACACCCTGTCCTGGGTGTATCTGCCCAGTGCCCGAAACATTCTCCCAGGATGGGCATGGGAAACATCCCCCCTCCCCCACAATTCTAGTACAGGATTAAGCAGAAGATAATAAGATACAAAGATCAGAAAACCTGATTAAATAAAGCTGTCCATTTACATTTTAGAAGCCAAAATCATAAGGACAGTGTCTGCAAGATAGACACAAAGCATCAGTGTTGCATTTATTGTAATTTATAAGGATATATTTAGACACACACACACACACACACACAAACACACACACAAACACACTACTTTGAAAATCTGTTACCGATCACATACATTAAACAAAAAAAAAAAATTATGAAAGACAGAGAGAGCGAGAGATTAAAAGCAAAAGAGAGGGAGAAACAGAATAGATTAAAAGTGAGAGAGGGAGATAATGAATGATGCTGGCCTCCACTGCCCCCGGTGACTGCCTGTGTTCTGTTGCCAGTGCCAGGTGGTAGCTCAACACAGATGCCCGTTCACTCAACTGGCTGTGGATTGACCTCGAGGTCACTGCTTCTTAATTAAGATTTAAGAGTGAAGGAAAACATTTGCTTTCTCTTTTAGACATCACAGAAAATGGGAAGCTGCTTTCTGTTATTTACATCATTTTAGTGCCAACAGAATTCATTTTCCAGGCCTTTGTGCAACAGAACAAACCCCAGCTCTGGTTTTATACTTTACTATAAAAATACTTTTGTGCTTTCTGTTTGAGCATATGGTAAAAGGATCAATGTGTAGTCTCTAAATCACTTAAATGAGGGTGTGAATTGTTTTTTTCCCATAAAACATGCCCTCTAATTTAGGACTGATTGGCAAAACATTTTACCAAATACGGGCAGTAATACAGTATATGAAACTGTAAATCCAGGAACAAAACAAAAAAAATATCTTATTTAATTGCTTTTCTGTTGTATTTGTTTTATTTTGATGACATCAACTCCTCATCCTCATCCCTACCAGAAGCTACAATGATGTACTTTTATTTACACAAAAGGACTTTGATTATTAACTCTATTGAATGAGCTATTTGCACCACAGTAGTGTAGTGGTTTTCATGTCCACCTCTCAGCGCTGTGGTTCCAGAATTGTATCCTGATCAGGGTGGAGTTTCCACATTCTCTGGTTTCCTTCCATAGACCAAAAACATGGATTCAAGGTGAATTGGCTCTCTAAATTGCCCCATCTCTCATCTCTTGTTTGGTCAAGATTATGTATCTAACCACCCTGCGCACATAGAATTCAACATTTGAGAAAGTACTGAATGCAGAAATATTAATTACATTTAGTCATTTAGCATCACTTTTATTCAAAGCCACTTACAAGTATCCCAACGTGTTTGGGGTTAGAACACAGGGTTGGTACAGCCCCCTCGTTGCAATAAGAGTTAAGGGCCTTGCTCAAGTGCCCACATTGGTAACTTCAGTGGACCTAGGATTTGAACCCACAACCTTCAGTTTGATAGCCACACCCATTAATATACACTAATTAATAAAGAAGAATGAATAATTGTACTCGCTGATCTTTCTACAGGGATGAGGCAGCAGAAATCGCTCCCAAAAGTAAATATAAAGAGCATGAAGTAAAAAAAAAAAACTAAAATGAAAAGAAAAATTTCAAACAATATGAGAGTACGTTTTGACTCCAAACCGTTTAATACCATTGATGCTCCAACTGTTGCAGTGCTGTGCTGTTGTGTACCGAGCTAACAATCCAATTCCCCGCCACCACAGGGATGTCAACTGTAGCTATGACTTAGCATTTCAGCCTGTTTAGCACGCAGAGCCATCTGCTTCCTGTTGTCTAGACTTCTAAAAATGTTCTGACACCAACGCCTGTCACGGTCTCATGTTCATTGTGGTGGCAGGTGTCATGGTGCGGTTCACATGCCGCTTTGGAGGCGCTGAGGAAGAGGCTGGCAGGTTGTCTTTATAAACTGCTAGCAGCAAGGCATTAAAGGATGAGTTATGCTGTGGGATGGGGAGTGTTCTTGAGTTTCAGAATACTGTCAAGCAGCCAAACAAGGCCTCCTGTCGTGTGAAAAGGGATTTCATCCCACACGCAGATAGAAAGGTGTGAATCTACTGTGTTTTACGTTATAAAGATGGAATTTGAAAATTTTTGTGTGTGTAAGATGTCTTCTAGAAGGGTTATGGTGTAGTCGTGCTGATTATAACCTTATGGCACTTTAATATATTTACATTTTTATACCGAAAAATTTAGCATGAGTGGTTGTTTGGGTTCTCACTGCTACCTGCCACAATAATAGCTTTCACTAAAAACCAAATTTTACTCTAAAGTCCAATCTATCTCATTTCATGTCATCTCATTATTCTGACTGCTTAAACCTCAACTAGGGTCACGGGTGGGTTCAGGCACTGGGCAGATACACTCAGGATTGGATGCCAATCCATAGCTAAGCACACACTCACTCACATGCAATTTAGAGCAGCCAATTCAGCCTTAATCCCTGTTTCTGAACTGTGGAAGAAACCGGAGAACCTGGAAAAAACCCATGCTGAGACGGGGAGAACATGGAAACTCCATAGGTCCCCAGCACTGAGAGGTGGACCTGCTAACCACTACGCCACATCATCATTGCCATATCATATTCGTTAAAAATCATATTCATTAAAGTATATTGTAAAGATGTCCAAGTCGTGGTATTATTTTTCGCAATTGCATTAAAGAAACCTAATCTGCTGATGATAGTGGCGTACTGAGTACTTAGTCTACTAATGTTTATAAATTCTTTGGGGTCAAATTTTGACCTGTTCATGCTTTGTATGCCTATACATACCCATTTAGCCTAATGTTTATGCTAATCTCTCTGTTTTAGACTGATCACATGGTTTTGACCTTGTACTGCTATTAAGGTAAGCATTATCTTATCCCTCTGTGCATTTAACTCCTCTTCCTGTGATGCGGCATAACAGTTTGAAGGTGGGGGATTAGTAAGAAAATCTATGGTTAAGTGTGACCATGGCCTGTTGTTTTTAAGACTGAAGACAGCAGATGGGTCGAGTGGGAAGTTGCACATGTCAACTTGAATATTTCCCTTTAATGTTTTCTTTCCAGGACCTGTACAGTGAGCACCACTCTCACCAAGTGTTGAATGCATCTAAACTGATGGGAACTGTTCGACTAGAACCAGAAGAGGGATAGTTCAGGTGGGATGATGTGTTGAAAATGATTGGCAGTCATGATTCACGGGCTGTAGGTAGAGCAGGTTTAAATAAGAAGATGGGGTGGTGGGGGGTTAGCCGATAGCCGATAATGTGGAGTGGATGTAGGCCAGGGAATTCGCAGATCGCTCCAAGCCCCATAGCAATGCATCAGACTGCACACTGTTTCTGTGATGCCAGCCAGCTTCTGGCACAGTCTGCTTGGATTGCTTGGCCTTATTCTTAAGGTGTAAGGTCTGCATCAAGTGAGAGGGAATCTGTCATCTCCTTACCTTTAGCTAAGAATACTGTCAACATTCTGGCAGATGATAATGACAGAAAATGATGCAGATTCAGTCCAATCAAGCTTAAGTTTATTGATTACACAATAGCAATAATGAAACTGAGCAGCAATGTTAACCGAGTCTAAAGAGTTACAGAGCAGCATTACCCGAAAGACACTAGCTAGCAATAAAATCTGGGACTCTGGGATGATAATGGCTGCTGAACTCATATAGGTGAAGCAGTGCACTTAAGCCTCTGTGCAAGTCTCCACAGTGTAGCAGACAGGGGAGGATCAAGTCCTCTGTGACCACAAAGCAGCGGCTAGTCAGTTTGCTCGGTAAAACAAACATGGCCAGCAAACAGGCTCTAGAGGAGTAACTGAACTCACACAGGCATAAGAGGAAGAACACTACAAAAAGGTAGCGGAGGTTAGAGGAGTGAGTAAAATCGAGACACTAATCTCTTAAGAGAATAAGCCAAAGGGAGTTCTTAGCTTTGAAAGCTAAGAGTACAAAGCAAAAGGGTGGCAAAATCAATCTTAAGTGGCAAACCATAGGGTTTGAAGAGTTTAAATAAAGGCTAAATGGGGAAGAGAAACTAATAACTAAATTACTGGCATGTGAAAGTAATTCTCCAGTGGGTGAGGATGCGCCGGGCGAAGAAAGGAAATATGAGAGGGTGTGAAAGGTGTATGTGTGTATATATCCTTAAGGCATTCTGAAACATTTAAATATAGTAACTTGTTGGTGCAGTGAGCATATGACTGCGTACGAAATAATTAATGGCCAAATCGTTCAAAATGAAGGAAGGATTCTTGTAAGGAGCCATTTAACTAAAACGACTTCAAACATGGATTCACAAAGAGAGATTAAGCAACGAAAGCGGCTGTGAAGTACAAAATATGTGAAACAAAAAAGGGCTGTTGCCAATAGAGAATTCTGTAGTGAATAAACAGCTCCCTCAGGGGCTGTAATTGCTTAGTAGACTAGTTAACTGAAGCTGATCTCATAAAACATTTGCACAAAGTCGTATAAAATCTGCACTTTTATGCAAATCATAAAAAGGCACAGAAAGGTAAATGTGCCTGCATCCGATAAGTTCATAACTTTTTCTCTAAGTGAATATAAACAGTAAGAATGACAGCACATTGAATATGATTAGCTTGTAATTGTGGCACAGGTAAGTCCCTAAAGCGGATTAGTAATAATAAAGTGATCAATTTGGCCTACTGTGTACACACAGTGGAATTTGTTCTCTGCATTTAACCCATCCATGCAGTGAACACACACTGAGTGAAGTGAGCACATGTTTGTATAGCGAGGGGCAGCCCTGTAAATGACACCTGGGGAGCAATTGGTGTTGGTCGCTCACCCAATGGCACTTTAGCCATTGTATTTGGTGGGCCTGGGAATCGAACAGGGGCCCTTCAGGTTGCAAGGCTGGTTCCTTAACCACAATGCCCCATATTAGCTATATATATATATACATATAAATATACATATTGTTAAACCAATATTGCTATTATAGTCATATTTACATTTACATTTGGTCATTTAGCGGACGCTTTTATCCAAAGTGAATTACAAGTATCCCAAATGATTGGGGTCACACAGGGTTGAACACCCACACCATCTCCCTAGGTCATTTATGAATACTTAAGATATACTTAAAATACTTAATAAGAACTATTAATATTAAAACAACATATTTTTATTAGATCTTTTTGAGATCTTAAGCCTTCCTTTATAAGTATTCCATCTTAAGTTCCTTCATACTTTGATTATTTAATGATGACAGCCCCTATCATTCAAGTCACCCTCTTTCAAAAGCACAAAACACTAACATATCTGTAAACTCGCAGTTTTTTGACCTAGTTTCCTCAACGGTTTAGCATCCAACATGCTGATATTCAAAATTGCAGGTTGTATTTAAGTCTACAATCAGGCCAGGAAATATGCATTTTAAGTGCCAATAATTATCATCCCCAAATGAAAGATAGTGTGGCGTATGTAGTTCAGGGCCATGCTTATCAACATTAATTATAAGGAATTGAGGTTAGAGTGAAATTAATAATTACAGCCTACAGTAATCAAGTAATCACATGGACAGGATGACATAGAGGCTCATGAAAGAGTTTCAGCCACACAGATGTTTTTAGACTCCAACTATCGTGTGACTCTGTTAATGAATCTGACATTAAAACTGCTTTTAAAATGAGAATTAAGCAATAAGAGACAAAGTTAAAAAAGAATAAGAAACTATTAATCCTGAAATATTTTGATTAAGGTTAGTGTTCATTAAGAGTGTAGTGCATACTGCTCAAAGTCAGAAGATCATGGTGCACAAGTTAATATGTCAACCTGCACACTGCATCCACACAAATACACTACCAGTCCAAAGTTTTTGACATGCCTACTCTTTGCCTTTTGACTAACTGTAAAGATGGACTTTGTAGTTTTACAGTTACAGAGTCCATTTAGTTAATTATATAACTAATAACTAAGCTTCTTTATTGTCTTAATATCACATGCTGTACAACCACAAAATAATAATAAATAAAGCACATTCTGTAGAGTTTATATAGCTCATTCTACCTTTATTAAATTATAACTTGAAATGCTCAGCAAAATCTTAAACTCTTAAATCATTTAGTAAACTGCTGAATCATTGCCAAAGGAAATTCTTCTATATGGTAAAGATTCTATAAAGACAAGTAAGATGGAGATAATAGTATAAAAAGTAAACTTTAAGATTACTAAAGTGATTTTTAGTGGATAAAAATGGGTTATTAAATGTAATGGCCCACTATATGAGACAATGGTGCATGAACAGAGATATTCTTGCACATTTTCTTTGATACTTCATTCTCTCTGTCTTCTCTCAACAGCTTTTATTTTCCAGTATTACAGGTTTGTGAGGGCAAAAGTAGGTGAACCTCTCAGGTTAGCGGTTAATTTGAACATGAAATTAGAGTCAGGGGTTTTCTATCGATGGGATGATATTCAGGTATTTTATTTAAAGAACAGTGATCTATTAAAGTCTTCACACAGGGAGTAAACACTCACTCACACAGACACACACACACACACACACACACACACACACACACACAATATGGGGCAATTTGAAGCAGCGAATTTAGCTTGAATCTATGTTTTTGGACATGAATTCATTCATTATCTCCCGCTTTATCCTCTATTAGGGTCGCGCTGGGGTTCCCCATGCCCATCCAGGGGAGAACATCTCAGGCGCTGGGCAGATACACCCAGGACAGGGTGCCAATCCGTCGCTGGGCACACACTCACTCACACAGACACACTCTATATGGGGCAATTTTGAGAATTCAAATGATTTGATCCATGTTTTTGGACTGTGGGAGGAAACCAGAGAACCCGGGGGAAACCCACGCAGACATGGGGAGAACATGAAAACTCCACCCAGATGGGGATTCGAACCGGGAATCCCTAGCGCTGAGAGGCGAACGTGCTGACCACTAAGCCACCATGCCGCCCCTGTTTTTGGACAGTTTGAGGAAATTAGAGAACCTGAAGGAAACCTGAAGGAAACCCTCACAGACACGGGGAGAACATGGAATCTCCACCCAGAGTGAAATTCATACCTGGATCTGAGGTATGAATTAGGTCATATTTATGCAGAAATAAAAAAAAGGATAAAGGGGTCACAAACTTTCAAGTACCATTGAATAGTATAGAGTAGTGAAATTCAAAACATATTAATTGTAATATTATCTATTTTTTTATATAATAGAATCTACATAAACGACCTCAGTGGTGTTGTTTCAAATAACAGACCTTATATAGTATATATCTATATGATGAGGTCCAAGATACGATACAGTCTCTGACCTATGTGGTCCAAAGTGTGTGTCGCTTTAACGACGGGGTTCTGACGTCACCCTGATGTGCATCATCCAGATGACGGAGAGCGAGAGAGAGAGAGAGAGAGAGAGAGAGAGAGAGAGAGAGAGAGAGAGCATGCAGCTCATCCTGTCGCACAGTTAAGAGGAACACAGTGTTTTTAATACTAAGCCAGCTCTGTGCTGTCTGTGTGGTGAGCATAGTCTCTAAGGACCGGAGGATGTAGGTGGGATGCGAGCGTTGTCAGGGCGACAAGCAAGGGGCGGGGCCTGAACTCTAGCATCATCATGACTATCGGAGGGGAAAGCGAGAGAGGGAGAGATGAGAGAGAGAGAGAGAGAGAGAGAGAGAGAGAGAGGGGAGAGATTGAGAGAGAGAGAGGGAGAGAGAGAGGGATGCGCCTGTGCGCGCAAAGCGACGGAACGGCGATCACAGGGTCGCAGCATCTCATCCCGACGCGCAGGAATCCGAATCGGAACAAGTCGCAAGACAGCTGCCGATGATAAGTGTGATAAACAATTCCACAGACGACGGGCGACGCTGTCGGATTTAACTGTGAGGTCACAGCTTTGCTCCGAATTGAGTTTCTTTTGAGACTCGTATAAAAGCAGCGGGCTATTTTAAGCCCCGGCGGAGCGGCTCAGCCTGCGCGCAGGTCGCCGATCCCTCAAAGTCGCTTTACTTTCGGCCTGTTGCCTCTCCAGTCGTCCCCCTCGGCGTTGCGGGAGTCGGGATTGACGCTCGTGGACTCTTCGGAAAAGTCGGCAGTCGGGTCGTTAATCATGAGAAGAAATCTCGTGTGAATTAGATCGGGGACAGTCGGGGACAGAGGGAGACGCACGGACAAAGGAAACAGGTTTGCATCAACTGCACTCTGATTTCAAAATCCGGGGACCCCCCCCCCTCCCTCCCTTCCCTCCTCCCTCCACCACCTCCATCATCTCCTCATCCTCAGGTAAGAACATCTGCATATCGCTCAGCCAGCACCACCAACAATTCAACATCTCCACCACCTTAATATCAAATGCAGCACAGCATTCATTTTAAAGAAACAGCTCGCTTTAATCACTGAGACGCACAGATTTACAACGACATGCCAATGTTCCAGAAATAAGTGGCGTTAGCCCAATCTCTGTCCATCACTCCAGCAGCAGAACCTCTGTAATGACCACGAATCACAGAGGTTCCCCAGAAAATAGAGTTGACTCCTGAATTAAGCACTTTTTTTTAGTAGTATTTGTCTGTTCTCCTTTTAATGTCAGTTTATATGTATATACGTTTATATATATATAGTATCCTTCATTTTTCATTCATTTATATATATATATATATATATATATATATATGGTCCAGTTACCTAGAAAAATAAAGGATTCTGAATTTCTTTAGTAAACATGTTACTGGATTTTTTTTTTCCTGTGTCACTGCATGATGCTCATGTTTGTGGCAACAGTGTGACATACTTGATTTCAAACGCCTCCAGTGTTTCTTCCTCCTTCTCAACACCTTTTCATTTCACACTGAATAATGCCCAGTGTTGACTAACACCTACAGTGTTAAATTAACACCTATGGTGAACCAGATACAAATTGACGCTGTAGGTGTTAATCTGACACAGTTCAGGGCTGCCATGTACAACATCACCTGCTCGTCTCCGGAATCCATGAAACCAGATGATTGCCACCTCTGGTTTTGATTTATTTTGATCTTTAAATGGCGTTTTGGGAAATGCAGGTGCAGTAAAGTGGTACAAATATTTTATCGAGTTGTTTTGGGGTTATTTGAGTTTTTGCTGACACACACACACACACACACACACACACACACACACAGGAAGAAAGGGGGACATTTATATGCTGTTGTGGTGTGTCCAATCCCAGTCGATGGTAGAATTCAACAGAGACAAGAAAGCTCTCTGTTCTTTGGTGGAGACACAGAGATAGTCTCTCTCTCTTTCTCTCTTTAATTCTCTCTCTCTCTCTCGTTCTCTCTTGCCTGCAATCTCTTTTCTCTCTATCTCTCTGGCCCACATAACAAATATGGATGTTGCACGTTGTCGTTTGGGAATTTTCAAACCGATGGAACTAACTGTGGCCCTGTGTCTGTCCTTGGGTTCAGCTCGGTTGTTTCTCATTTCTCTTATTTTCATCTCTGCATTTGTGTCAGACTTTCAAGGTTTTTGTACAGAAACCAATTTCTGCATGTTTTAGGCATTCAGAAAGTTTGCGTCATTGTACAATTCATTGTTTGTACGTAGTTAGCAAAAGTTCATCAGCAAATCAGTTCAGCAGGTTTGATTGGAGAGAGGTTGAAAAAATAGTTTTTGTTTAAATACTAAAGACAAGAGAAACTTCACATGTAAGCGGAACTGTTGGCACTGAAAAAAATTCTAAAGACTAGATGATCCTAAATTAAAGAACATGGGCTGCTGTTTTTGAAATATCATGCTGTCTTACACACCAGTAGTATCATAAATAATGATGTGGTGCGAGGGCGTGATGGGCGGAGCCTGTAGATAGGATGCAAGCTTGGGATGCAGATCAGGTAAGCACCTGGTTTTTAAACTGTTTTTTATATTTTAGAATATGTGTGCTTTGATTATTCCTCTTATGATTATCATCATTTCGAATAGGGGTTATCCTTGCACTGTGTCGACATGTAGTTTATTTGTACCTTCCCACCATTTCATTTCCAAGCCTGCTATATTTTACCATTAAAGGCACTGCGCTGTTGATAGACAAATCAATAAAAACCCCGGTCAGTGAGTGATTGCATCATGTTCCATATCACATGATTACATTAAGTGTCATTATAAATTCTTTTACTGTAATGTGTATGGATCATAAGAGATATGGTTTCAAATACTGGTTGAATAGATAGACACACACACACACACACACACACACATATATATATATGGATAGATTTATTCATGCTATCTACAAAAATAGCAATCTTCAAAAAATCTACAATAATAGCAATCTGTCATAGTCAGATCGCAACCGGCTACTAAAGGGAATGGCAAGTGACACACTAATGAGCTTATTGCACGTAATGCTCAAGAAACTCACAGGTATTATGATCAGCCAATCCGTGAAAGGACAGAGTACATAACTGTAGGTGGTTCAACAGTAGTCTGTAATGCAAAAGAAACTGGGTGAAAAACAGCCATAGCATGCGACACAACACGAACATTCCATAAAACAACGTTCCAACACAAAGCTAAGGGAAGGAAGCACCTTTAACCATGCAAGGGAAGGTCACGTAACAAGACACAGCTGTCACTAATGCCAAACAATAATATCAGGACCCAATAGGGGGCACTGATGTCCAGTTTGGCTGTGCAAGTAATACTACCAGTGCCCGGTGGAGCTGGTATGACACCAGGAATCTCTTCGTCGTGATAGTAAAGACACTGTGACATGCCCTAAGTTGAAAGTCTCTGTATGTATGTATATATATATATATATATATATATATATATATATATATATATATATATATATATATATATATATATATATATATATATATATATATATATATATATATATATATATATATATATGTTGTATAAAAGGCGGCACGGTGGCTTAGTGGTTAGCACGTTCGCCTCTCAGCACTAGGGATTCCCGGTTCGAATCCACATCTGGGTGGAGTTTCCATGTTCTCCCCGTTTCTGCGTGGGTTTCCTCTGGGTTCTCCGGTTTCCTCCCACAGTCCAAAAACATGGATCAAGTGTATTGAATTCTCAAAATTGGCCCATATAGAGTGTGTCTGTGTGAGTGAGTGTGTGCCCAGCGATGGATTGGCGCCCTGTCCTGGGTCTATCTGCCCAGCGCCCGAGACGTTCTCCCCTGGATGGGCATGGGGAACCCCACCGCGACCCTAATAGAGGATAAAGCGGGAGATAATGAATGAATGAATGAATGAATGAATGTTGTATAAAAGATGAGTACATGTATTTTTGAAACTGGTCAGTAGTTTGTATGTAGGCTTACTATAAATAAACCACATTCATGACAGATGGCTTTCTGCACTGTTTTACTGCAGCATGCTTCAAATGTCTATATGCTTCTCGTTAAAGGGCCTTTATTATGTTGAATGAGAAGCCCTGCCTCACAATCAATTATTAATGCATGCTATAGGTGATCAGAGGGGTTAAGGTCAGCGCTCTGTGTAGGCCACTGGAGTTCCCCCACTGCAAACCCATCAAACCATGTCTTTATGTTCCCCTCAGTGTGCATAGTGCACAGTTATGCTACAAGGGAAATGGTCTTTCCCTCATTTTCGGAAACATGTCATTGGCTTAAATGTCACTGTGCACTGTAGTATTACTCTTAAATTTAATTCCGCTCAAGAGACTTTGCCTGAACTCAGTAATCAGGATGGGTGTTCGGATACTTTTCTCTGTGTGGTTTATGTATGATCATTGACAGTGTAGTAATTCTACATCATTGAGAGTCAGACAGTTGTAGATACGTGTGATCTGTTTTCCATGTCAGTCTGACTTTGGCAAAGCCTGGAAACGCGCTGTTCATGCATACAAGAACAGCAGATCAATGAGCTTTAACCGATTTGCAACGAGCTGATTAAACACTAGGAGGCAGGTGGTCATGTCATTGAGAAGATTGTGTGTGTGTTTGTGTGTGTGTGTGTGTGTGTTTGTGAGTGTGATGATTCTGTGGGGACCCTCGAGGTCGTACAGCAATTAAATCATAGGATCAGAACCCTGTGCTGTGGTTACGTGTGGGTCAAGTTAGGTGGGTGTATGGCTGGGTGACAGATGTGGATGTCTCTGGTACACCAGATGGAAAGTTTCCTGCCAGAAAGCTGGGCTTTTTTGTCCTAATTGTCCTTGTTTTTTGCCTTTTCACGTAATAAATGTCCGTATTTAAATATATTTTATGTTTAATATTTTATTCTTATACCCAGATCTATGCAGACAGCCCTGAAATAGCTTTGTTCAAATCACAGGAATCTTTGAATCTTTCATGATGCTCAACACTTTGGGGATCTAGCATGACCTTACACCTCCAAAGACAAGATTTGACAAGTTCAGTGTGAAAGAACTCCAGTACCTCGCATTGAGCACTGACACCAATCTCACTAAACATCTTTGGGATGAATTGGAAATCAATTGTCAATTGCAAGCCAGGATGTCTCATCCAGGCTCAGTGCCTGACCTCACAAATGCTGCTTTGAATGAACAAAATCCCACAGACCCCTGTGGTTAAGACTTCTTATATTAGGAATGCAGTCTTAAGCAAAACCTTGGTTGCCTCTGGCGGAATTCCATGTGTTATTGAGTTAGGAAAATAAGTTAATATTTCCTATAGAAGGAACAATCCTCTGGGTAATTTAGTGCACACTTACTGTACATTAACCGAATTTAATAATGTGTGTGTCGGGGGAGGGACAGCCATGTGATCATTAACCTTATATCTAACCCACCCCCCAAAAAAATCTGGCTTAAGATTGTCAAATAATCAAATCTGAAGAATGCTTTAAATGCTTTTTTTAAAGATTGAAATAAAAGTACTATTTTTAACATGTCTTTTGTAAATGTGTTATATTTACATCGTAATAAGTCAATAAAACTTAAATCTTGGTTTAAGAAGGCTATACAGTTTTAATAGTCAGGTGTCTGAATAATTTTGGGCATGTGGCTTTCATGCCGGGCAGCCCGGTGGCTTAGTTAGCGTGGTTAGTGTTTAGCATGTTCGCCTCTCAGCACCGGGGTTTAAATCCCAATCTGGGTGGAGTTTCCATGTTCTCTCACAGTCCAAAAACATAAATTCAAGATAAATTAACTGCTTTAAATTGCCCCTATATAGAGTGTGAGTGAGTGTGTGCCCAGCGATGTATTGGTATCCTGTTTCTGCCCAGCACACACAATGTTCTCTGAACGTGCATGGGGAACCCCCTCCCCCCGTGACCCCAGTAGAAGATTTCTCAAAAGATAATGAGATGAGATTCATTCATGCCATGTGTGCATGACTTTAGGACTTCAATCCAACGTGCAGAAGTTCAGGATCAGCGGGACTTTGGTGATTGAACTCATTCAAATTAACTTTTGTTGACCTCACATTTAATTCTATTGGACAGAATCTTGGATCTGGATTCGACTGGGCAAGGAGGTTTTCAATTTGGTTGGTGCATTATTCCTATCCCAGCAGTGTCACAGAGGTGTTTAAATGAAACTACAGCAACACTGCCGCACTAAAAAACCCCTCACCGCCTCAGTGTCACTGCAGAACTGACAATAAACAATCCACCACCCAAATGATACCTGTTTTGTGATGGTCTTGACCAATAGAGAACAGAGAAACAACAGGGGACTAAAAACAGGGACAAAAACTAATGAACCACTAAACCACTGATTTGTCTTGCTCTCGACAAGGTACTTTTTTTTTTTTTTTTTTTTTTTTAAAGCTCTACATAAATTAATAAACTTGAACTTTATAGATTTGTACAACAACCTTAGTTGTGACACATGGTAGTGTTATATGTAGGTGGATGACTAATCAGCCACCTAAGTTTGGGAGGCAGGGTTTTCTGTACTGAACTACATGATCAGTCAGGTGCCGGTCATGTTTTTCGGCAGAGAACTGAAGTATGGATTTATTTATAGTACTTTGAGAATCAAGCAGAAACATACATGGGATGAAATGAGCTACTGCCCTCAAGTTAATTAGTGAAATATATTGAAATGTCTCTTTGTGAATAACAAGCATAACAAGGATTAAATGAGTTTTCAGAGGTTAATATGGGCAACTAATCCCTCAGCTGTGTGCCGGCAAGTGTTTGTGACCAGATTTGTATTTTGTAATGAGAACTAAGTGTTTTACGGGGAATGAAAGCCTAACCCAATGGGGCATATGTGCTTTGCATGCTTTAATTATTTTTTTTTAAATAAGTGAAGTGTCACACGTCGGAACACAACGAGGATGGACCTCTATGCAACAGCTTATTGGTTGTCTTAAAAATTCCCAATATGCAGATTGTTAACTGAAACGAGGTGAAGGTGAAGTTGTCCTGTTACAAGAACATATTCACAAGTGCACTACTGACTTCATCAATTATGGTCAAGCCGTCTGGTGCTGGCGCTGAGCCAGTTTTTTTTCCTTTTGCTTGAGTCTGTGTACTATCCCTTCAGTAGCGTCTGACCATTTGATTCTCTATAGTACAGTTACCATGATTTTGATCTATAGAATTTCATGGTGAAGATTTCTATGAGGTAAGCCCTATAATAGCCATATTTATCAAACGGTCAACCATGCAATTTAATTTAGGGCGTGTTTGTCTTTGCTACCATGATGACAGGAAAAATATGCCGTATGCCTTTTTTTGTGGCTTAAAATGCATGTACTTATTCTCTTAATTATTCATGGGTGTGTTTTGGGTGTAACATGAAATTAAACCAATCAGCATCTACATTGCCATTCGTTTTAAAAGCCTGGTGCGGTCTGACTTTGGCAAAAAAAGAAAAAAAAGTTAGTGGTGCAATTGCCAAGATACATACACCAGAAATGTACCTCTACACACCTTATTTCAAGACCACCATGCCTTTTGACATTTAAAAACACTATTGCTATTGAAACTGCACAGACATGTTGAAAATAGAAAGTTGGCGGGGTGTAAGATAGCAATGAGCAACAAAGTGTATTGCGAGGGGTTTATTGATAAGTCTTTCCTTATTTATAGTTTACAAATGATCCAATCATGGGGCAATTAGTATCGCCATTAGCATGTCTTTGGAATGTGTGAGGAAGCCTGAGTACACTGAGAAAACTTACTTTGTCCACCCCAGCTGGAAATCGAACCCAGGACCTTCTTAATAAAAGGTAGTAGAGCTAACCGCTGTGCCATCTTTGTTCAAATACTGGTTTCTTATTCATTGTGATGGTGCAGACGATTTACAGTAACTCGGGTTTATGTAGGTAATGAAACTCAGCTTGTGGTGTAAATCAAACCTAAAAACCATTAATAAAGTTAAAGCAACTTGAGATCTTTAATAGCCTGGTAATTCCTAACTAATTACAAAATTGTGCAAATGAGTCCCGGTGACACTGTGTTTCCATGTTCGTCCTTAGTTTTTGACTTGGCAGGGCTGTTTGATTTCGTCTTCCAGGTCTGTTTTCACACTGTGTTACTTTTATCTCCATCTCTCAGGCTTTCTTTTAAGGTGATAGGAAGGTCGCTTGCTCAAAAGAAGTTTCAACACTCTCCCTCTGCGTGCTCCACTGTCACATTGGCAGCAAAGCAACCCGCACCAAGCCACAGAGAACATCATATATTTTTACAAAGACATGAAAAAGTCTCACTCGCTCACACACACACTCACATTTGGGTAAGCCTCCCGTGGAGCCGGAGGATCTATCACCTAGTTTAATATGCAATGGCTGACTGCAGAAAGAGATTGCGTGACGAAATAAGTCAGCCGCAGTCTCTGATTATTCACTGACAGAGGATTGCCTTTTAGGCCGATTTGCCCAATTTGATTACTTTTATATACACACTAAATGGGCGCTTTATTAAAGACACCAATCAAGAAGAGTGTTGGCCCTTCTTTGGCTTTTAGAACCACATTGATTCATCAATGCATTGATTCTAGTGGTTATTAAAATTATTCACAGGAAGATTGGCCCATGCAGACTGAATAGCTTTTCTTAGTTGCCAAAAATTAGATGGGAATTGCAGCCATGCTCTTAAAAGCCTGTCTTACCCTTGTCCCAGTGATACATATATAGGAATGACTTTAGGGAGGCTGTGAAGGCCTGGGAAGAAAGGAAATGTATGACCATACTACCCCTGTGGCATGGTGCATTGCCTTGCTGAAAGATTCTAGCTGAGCCCAGCCAAAAAAAAACATGTTTAAACCCTCCCTGTGAGAGGAGTACTGAATATGCAGATGCATCCCACTAGAGATCGGAATACCAATGTCTCAGCTTTGGCGCTCAGGTCCTCTTAGCATTTATGAAAACGATAATTAGGTGCACCTGAACATTCATTCATTCATAAATATGAAAAAGTCAACCACAGCGCTGTGCCACCACATTCTTTATGGCTAGAAATAAAATTCTAGCCATGAATATCATGTTCAACATAAGGTTGTGAGGGTGTGGTAGCTCAGTGGTTAGGGTTTGGGTTCTCATTCTGAAAGTTGGGGGTTCAAATCCTAAGTCCAACTAAAGTTACTCAACCCTTATTGCTAAAAGGGGCTGTATCCTGGATGACCCTGTGCGCTGACCCCAACCATCATGTTTGGATTGAATTGACATACGTATAAGGTTAAAAATTTTGGAAAATATGCATTTGTCATTCAGTATATTCAGGTTGGTGGTAAAATATTGATCATGTATAGCAGAATTTACATTAATGTCACAATCAAAAGTGGGTATACAATTATATGGCAAAGTGGATTATTGTAAATAGATTTGTGACCAAACTCATTTGTTGTCAGTAAGCTTTAATTTCCTCAAACGGCTGCCTTGTTTTTCATTTACTAAGACTTATTCGGCCATTATGCATCATGCAGGATATCTGAATCGACGTACTGTATTGGTGCTCATCATCACTATTCCCACTGTTGAATGGATTTGTATAAATCTGGATGATGTGCAATTGCACCATGGCACTTTTTAAACCACTTGCACAGACATGTAAAAGTAAGAAAAGAAAATTGCAATATCATTTAATCTTGAAGTTAAAGTGCAAAGTGAGTGCCAACCTGCTAAACACATTCTCACGTCTTTCCCTGGTTTATTTATAGAACCACTGGCACAGAGTGTGCTTTTAGGCCTGATGGCTATCTGTGAGTGGTCAGAAGCAATTTAATATAAATGAGTTCCAAGAAAATAATGAAACATTTAAAGTGCTCAAGCATCAGGGTGACAGATCGTAAAGTCAACCTACTGGTCCATTTTTACCTATTATCTTCAAAGTCGCCTCTTTTCTTTTTTTCTTATTCTCTTTCTAACACTGTGTTAGTAATCTGGTGGCCTGGATTGCACTATGATTGTGATGGTGTTTGAGGGGAATGCGGTGGCGGCCTCTGACAGCATCCTTGTCTGAATGTTAATATTTTTAAGCAGCTATCAGCCAACAGCTGACCATGGCTATCAAATGCATAATGGCTGGGGAAGGTCACAGGTGCCCATCACGGACAAGCTGGCATGGAGACTAATGAAGTGTTTAACATCTGATCTTTCTTATGGCTCACATTTGTACTCATAAATACATGTATACACAGACTCCATTACAGCTACCGTATACAATTCATGGCCTGTCAGCTTCGATTTGAGCAATTTAAAAAGCTTAGTACATGATTACAAAGGTTAAGGTTTGGCAGTGCAGCTCTGGCAACCTGCATCTGGATGAGTGTAGTTATGAAGTTAATGAGAAATGATCGTCATCCCAGCAAATGTCAAAGCACCAAGCTATAATTCTAGACACCACACTGTGCTGGTGGAGTTGTGAGGATCGGCACCTGCCCGGATGCCGGAGCACCTGCACGCCCATCCGAAGGGGGCTGGAGGATGAATTTACAGAGAAAAATCAGTTTTGCAAGAAAGCATAGATGAGGGCCCATTTGCAGATGGGTTTGAGGGTCAATCCTTGGCATCTGCAGCATGTTATTTGCTGAGCTTAGTGCTCTGGTGATTTATGCAATTTTATTTTTTCTGAAATAGATAGCCAACGTGTTTTAAGTTACAGGAACAGTGTACTGTAGTACAATAGTAGCAGTGTCGTGCGACCTAAGGTATGGTATGGTTGGTAGGGGTTATATGCCATTCGAGGTATCATTTATACCATGTGTGGTATGTAGGATGCACATGTGCATGTGTCATGAGGTTACGTCATGAAGTACAGGTCTGAGGGCAAACCAAATTTTGGGAATCTTACTACCACTCCAAAATCAACCTCTACAATCTAGTAAGGCATTGATAGAAAAGTCATTTCCTTTCCCTGAATCCCCATCATATGCAGATGTAAATACCCCTATGGACAAATCTGGTACAACGTTTAAGATGAAGACAATATCAGTTTGGGGAAGTGGATTGTGCCATTCTGTTCCTCTTCTGGCTGACTGGTTATGTAGGTTATAGTGGCTAATGGGCACAGCAGGAACAGTAGACGCAGCAGGACTGGCTGAGTCGCCACACGCTCCTGGCACTGGCAAACTGATTGGCGAGGCTCACTGGCGGCACAAGGCCTATTTTTCCGAATCAGGCAGCTCAGTCAGCCCTCATCTGCTTTGGCATCAGAATGAGCTCCTGTTCGGCTGAAGAATTTAACCCTCATTTTCTCGTGCTCAATTAGTGCTTATTCTCATTCTTTCTCATAAACTGGGAGTTGGTTCTTCACGGTCTCATTCATTTGAGGTACTCTTGTGTCAAATTAGGACACACCTGTTAGAGACACGTGGGGGGGCAGAGAAGTGGGGCTGGTTAGCAGTATGATGGTGATGAACAAGTGCCAAATGTGAAGTGTTGACAACCGTTTCTTCACAGCAGTCGTACCGATCTTCAATCTAGGTGTCACAACCGACACTGAAGGCATGAGCCCTAAAGCTCTTTCACCTAAGGCATGGTACTTCAGAGTGTTCAGAGGTTCTAGCTAAGAATTAATTGAAAAAAAAACAAGACATGGAATGATTCTGGTTTTTTAATCTAATTTAGTTTGATGGGTTTCATCTCTGTGCTTCTCATTCGACTTCTGTCAGAAAAAATAGGATGGCACAAGAAAAGGGGTTTGATTGATGGACCACTGGATGCTTGCCGAACCGTCCACTAAGAAGCCTTATAGAGAGGTGTTTTTCTTTTTTTTAAGCTGCTGCAGAGGGCAGATTAATAGTTAATCAGCGATCTGAAGTTATACGAAAGATATAATTAAAATGAATGGTAATTCCATATAATACACCATGCAGTGATTTTCAAATGAGTACTGCACAATTAATAGGGATTCATAATGTAGCACTGGCTCTTGGAAAGGTTTTAATATTAATCCTATTGATTTAAAGGTGTTACCACACCACTCCATCAGCAGTTAAAGAATAAGGATGTTGTGTTCTTTATGTTGTCTGTTCTTTGACAAGGGTTCCGATTACGTTAATCAACACCCATTTAAATCGCACACTCTCTGAGGTAAACGTCCGTGTGCCTGTAGTAAGACTGTATTTTTTATTGCTCTTGTCATGTTGATTCTAATTTAAAATTTTTGAAACTATTATTCATATCTTGTAGTTTTCAGACTCGTGCAGTTGGGTCTGGCATGCACACATTTCCCAGCATGTCGTGCCAAGTGTATTGCAATATACTAAAGTGTGAACCAAAGGGACCCACAGTAATAAACGGAGAACAAGCTGGATGTGTCTTCATTAACTAGTACAATTACCAAGCAAATCAGCATCTCTAATCCACTTACCTGACATAAAAAATGCAGAATAGGACATAAAACAGAACAAACCCATTTTCACATTAAGCATTTGCCTCTCCATAGAAACCCATTATAAAGAAACAGCTTAACATGCTTTAATGTCTCAAACTAAGGCCTTAAAGACAAGATTTCTCTCACACTTTGTCATAATTACTGCTATCAAAGGAATGATCCTCATAACCTAAAATCACTAAGTTTCACATTAAGCTTTCCCTCATTATAAATCCATTATAAGGAAGTCTAATGCAGCTTAATGCACCAAAACAGCATAGACAGTAATTATGATCAATAAAGATAAAGAAAAATTCAGTATATTAAGACATGTTAGGTTTTTTTCATATATTTTTACTCAATACTTCTGCATCTTTACTATCCACAACTGGTTTGTTGGATAGCCGTAAAATTTTTAATAAACAATGTATATTCAGGCTTTCTGATATTTATTCGGGAGAGCTGTCTGAAGCATCTCTAACAAAGCATAACCCAGGCTTAACGTTGCTTACAGCCGCTTTCATCTCCGAGGCTTTTAAAATGAGAGGGAAAGTGTGGAATCATGAAGTAGCAAAGCCAGCAGGATTCTTCCCTCTCCATCTTCCCTTTCCTATTTATTTTCTAAGGGTGCCAATAAACACATTTCAGAAGATAGGGATGACTGCCTAAGTGAAAAAACATACCCTTTGTCCCGCCGGAGGAGGTTTAAAGACTTTGTTTGATGATGCATCACCCAATCTGGATTTTCTTTGTTTTATTTTTTTCACCTGAGCTGTAGCACCGGGTTAAGGAGAAATCTCTTGGACCATGTCCCTCGCTGAAAGACACGCGGTATTTCAGAAATCTTATTTAACCTTGAATTATAAAGGACTTGGCAATTAGTTCCACACATCGTAGCCTACATATACACTGCAGGCAGGAAAAATACATTAGCTTCAAACACCTTTGACATCATAATTAATCATTTTTAATTCCCACAGATTTGCTGCTTACTAACTCCATATGCCATACACATCATTTATGCTTGTTACGTAAATAGCAATATGGTTTTAAAGATGACACTACAGTGTCTCTTATTTTTTTAATATTCTCCAGCGTACCTCAGTATTCATCCCAGCCACTCTCCTTTTTACTTAATAAACCGATTGATTGGCAGGCATGTAAATTAGGCTCCCTAAGAAAAGCTGGCTAAGCTTTCTGCCTTTTCCATCTCCTTCTCTTCCCTTTCCCCCCTCCAGGCTGCCTCCCTTCATTTGATAGTGAGGACTTCAGATGGTGGTTTCCCTCTTGACCCTTTTTAGCCATGACATGTCATGATTAACGGCCAGAGGCATTGTTCACCTCTGCTATGATAAAAAGGGGTCCAGTGTGGGACAGTCGTGTTCCCGTTGAACCACAACATTCATTAGCCAGTAGCACTGTGCAACCTTTACATGGTCCCTGTTGGCATTATTGAACTATTTAGCATATTTTGTCTTCTAAAAGCCTGGCTTTTGTCCAACTAAGAACTTTCAGTAGTTGCAGCAACATCCTGTTGTCTCTGACCTAACATTTGGTGATGCTGAGGCCTGAGTCTGTTGGCATGACAACCCCTGCAATCTCCTTGAAAAGCTTTAAGACTGTTGTGAAGAATTAAGTATCCTGCTAATAGTAACGCTATGACAAAAACAAACCTGAGGTTTTTAGATTAAAAGAATAACAATGTATTTTTTTAATTAATTTTGACAATTTAAATATTGACTTCTTAATGTGGGTGGCACAGTGGCCTGGTTGTTAGGATGATCTGGAGTTTCCATGTTCTCCCCGTGTTCATATGGGTTTTCTAAAGATTCTCTGGGTTCCTCCCACAGTCCAAAAACATGGATCCAAGGTAAAACTGAATACTCTAAATTGCCTTATTTAATGGGTGTTTGTGTGTGTGTCTGTGTGAGTGAGTGTGTCCCCAGCAATAGATTGGCGCCCTGTCCTTGGTGTATCGGGCCCAGCGCCCAGAACGTTCTCCCATGGGCATGGGAAACCTCCCACGACCCTAGTAGTGGGTTAAGCGAAATATAATGAATGAATAAATTAAAACTTGTTTATTACACTGTCAAATAACTTAATAACGGTGAGAATCTTAATGTTAAATGCATTTTTCAGTTGTAATGTTTCTTAAGCACATGTCTTGACACTGAAAATATTACTTCAAAACAGTATCTGGAATTTGATATAATGGTTTGAGAGAGAAATATAATATACAGTGGACTACATTGAGCTCTCAGACTTGTATTTTTAATCACCCCATCTACTCTGCTCTGACAGTGTCTGTGCCTAATGGTGCAGGCAGATTGCTAAATGGATCGGAACTATTTCCAGGCATGTTCAAGGGTGAACCTGATTTAGAGGGGTGAATGGTGTTAGCACTCTTGCTGAACTTTGGGTCTTAAAATTCACTAGCAGTCCTTTTTGTTGCTATGCTAATATGACGACAGAGTGGGTTGTCCCTCCCAATGTACAAACACTTTTATTAAATTTGAGATTAATAAGGATGGAACAAACAACATAATTTGCAATAGAGTCTGTGGTAATGATGTCACTGGCTGTTATAAAATGTGCCACATATAAGTCTATACTGAAATTGGTTGGATCCTGGCTGTAAACTCATCTGCTTGGTAATAGCAGGAAATATCAAATAGTAGATTTGGCACAGATTTCATGACAGATGTCCATCCTGACACAGCGCCAATTACTGGGGTTACATCCAACCACACCATTTGACCTTTACATTGCACGCCCACCTATGATTTGATGTCAGGTTACCTAACTCCCATTTTTTTCTGTCACTAGTTGAAACCACTGAGTGACACTAAGTGTGCTTGATATAAATTGTTTAAAGCTGTAAGTTATTTTTTAATATTTGCTGAAATTACAACTAGCTAAACGTGTGATAAACAATGTGTATCCGGAGGTGTATATTCTGTTGCTGTGGGATTTGCCTTTAGGCCTGTAGATTATGTGAAGGATGATGCTAATATTACCAAATACAGAGACATTTTAAAGTTAAAGTTTTATAAAAACACATACAATTTCATGTCATACAAAGTAATGTCCATAGTAAAGGTTTAATAAGTTTAGTGGCTGTTTTTAATTCAGCCATTTGCTTAAAATAAACATAAAAGATAAGAAATACAGAAATATTTTTATACAGTGCTTCATTAATAATGCTTTTTTGCCATTAAATAATTTATTCATTTATTTATGAATTTAGTTCATAAATTTATTTATTTATGGAGGGGGGGGGGGCACCGAGGACAGGTTGCCAATCAATTGCTGGGCACACTCACTCACACAGACACACAAACAAACACTATATTTGAAAATTTGGAGCATTCAATTTACGTTGAATCTATGTTTCGGGACTGTGGGTGTGTGTGCAATACAAAGCCAATAGAGCGAGTAAAAAAATGCAGATGATTTACGGAGATGAAAAATAAATGACTTATTTTGACATCATTGTTCCTTTCTAAACCTGCCAACAACCATGGGAAATAGCTACATGAGAGTAAAAGTAATATATTCATCTTTATTACTCGCAGAAGATAATGAGTGGGAGATAAATAGATCAGTAAAACGCTGTATGTATATATATTCAAAATGCACATGCACAACACTCAGCAGGGTGCAAGCATGCTAGTCGGGACTAAATAACTCTTCTGAGGCATAAACACATCAAAAGGCTTCACTATAATTAAATCAAGTTCTGCTGGATTAAACAACCCAACTCTACATGTTCGACCAGCTTGCAGTTTTAGAAACACGCCCCCAAAGCATCCGGCAACGGACAAAGTCAGCACTTTACTCTGCTGCAATGTGAGGCTACACACTTGTGACTCACAGCTGATGCTCAAAGGCTGCCTCCTAGCTAGGTCACATCGATGCTAATGACCAATGCTTATGGACTAATGTAGCTTTCTTAATGTAGATGTTTAATCCAGAAAACGGAAGGGATAGGTTTGAATAAGGCTTAAAAACAATGTAGTCCAGAGTATTTGAAATTACATCAAAGTTCTGCTAAAATTGTCTGATAACACACTTTTTATAAACTCATCATATCATAAACACATGTTCAGATATAAAGTACTGGTCAAAAGGGAGGAAACCGGAGAGCCCGGAGGTAACCCACAGGGAGAACATGGAAACTCCACTCAGATTGGTATCTGAGCCCGGATCCCCAGCGCTGAGAAGTGAATGTGGTAACCACTACGCCACTGTGCCACCCAGAGCAGATATTATTTAGTATTATTAATTGTAAAACTACAAAGTCCATCTTTATTGTAAGTAGAGAAAATAGGCAATCATGCAAGAAGGGAGTGTGTCTGAACCTTTTGACTGCTACTGTACGATATATATTCCAACAATATTTATAAAAGCCTTTTAAGGTTTAATTTTATTCAATTCTGAGTAAAATTCATAAAGTTTGATTAATATTTCATGTCCAAATACTGGCAAATCTTCAACCTGTGTTAAACTGTAATGACACTAATATATCAGCAATGTTGTATTACATCACAGCGAATTAATAGGTGCTTTAGGAGATTAGGTAAGTTTTTAAGGTCAGTTAAATGTGGCTCACTCTTTCAAATACTGAGCTAGAAAAACAGAGGGAGCAGGTTCAAGCCCTGGCACAGCTAACATGTCATTGTTTTGCTCTTATGCAAGACCCTTATACCTCAGGTACATGTGGGTCACAAGAGTGCCTGCTAAATTCGATAAATTTTCTGGATCCTGTATATTGGCTCTAAAATAAATACAGTAACTAGACCTTATGGGAAAAATGGGGTTTTCTTGATAGATATGTTCTATTTTAAAATATTTATATATGCAAATGTACTTGCTTTGAATATTGTGCTTTTGGGTTCTAAGCTTGGGGTTTGGTGTGGTGTAGAATGAACCGAATAAATGGAAGTAAATAAGAAGTGTGTATGTGTGTGAGATGTATGCTAATTTTTCTAAATACATATATTCCAGCACAATGCACTGGAGAACCGTTGTCCCTCCTCTGTTTTACCATTATTCTTCTTCCTGCTCTCTCTTTCCTTCCTTCCCATCATCTGTCCCTGCAGGGTTCTTTCTCATTTTTTATTAATCAAAGCACATTCTTGTTTATTTTTAGATGAGTGTGCTGATGTTGGCTATTATGGTTTATTCACCTTATATGATAATGCTGCTGTAGATTCCATCTGACACACAACATATGAGCAATGAGGCTCACACCGGGCAAATCCACAGCGCCCACAGAGTCCCTGACTGCTTACACAAAGATATATATAGAGGCATCAAGGTAGAAAAAGTGGCCTTCTTTCCAAAACTTAATTATACTCTTTGTTTATACTTTTTTTAACTAGTCAAAAGTTTGGACACACCTTCTTTTTGCTCCACTTGTCCATGTTTTCAGTTCCACTTACCGTAAAGACTTTGTAGTTCTAAAATTTCAGACCATCTGTTTGTGGACTACAGTACATACTGTGTACATACCCTCTCCTCTGTTATCTTATGGTCAGGACCCCGATAGTACCACCACTGAGCAGGTATTATTTGGTGAATAATATTTGGTGATGGTGTTATTTCAATGAAACTACAGCAGCACTGCTGCACCAAAACCCCCTCACTGCATCATTGCCACTGCAGAACTGATAATAATCCCCCAAATGATAATATCACCCAAATGATACATGTTCTGTGATGCTCCTGACCAATAGAGAACAGAAAACCAACAGGGGACTAACAAAAACAGATGGACTACAGTCAGTAATTGTAAAACTACAAAGTCCATCTATATGGTAAGACAATAGAGCAAGAAGGAGGCGTGTCCAAACTTTTCACTGGTACTGTATGCTTCATTTAATGTCAATTAGTTAAATGCCACAGGTAACGATGGGGTTGAATTTGACACTGTGCTATTGTTATTGTGAAAGACAGACTGGAAGAAAGCAGCTGAAATGACAACTCATCATTAGCCATGGTCTCCGGCGCGCCAAATGCTTAGACTGAATGGGGACTATTCTTTTGGAGGAGAAAAGCTTCATGTTATAATTTTCATGGGTATTTTTTTGTGGTATTCAGACTGTGAGAGGACAATTATTGCTGCTTGACGAGCTAAATGGATTTGAACATATTCCATAAATTTCATAAACTAGTAAATTAAAACAATAAAAAACAATATAACACAGACATCTTCATAAAAGGCTCTTAATATTTGATTTACTCACTGCTGTGTACTGATTGTGCTTAATAACGATGTCAGCGCACAAATTGCAAATGCTCTTAGTACTGATATCAACACTTGCCCTTGTGTTATTGTTTAAAGTAGTAAACATGTAATTTAATAGAACTCTGGCGTTTAATAGAACATGTATTGTAGAACTCTTCAGAAGTAGCTGTGTGTACAGTGTTGTATATTAGTTTTGTGTACATACTGTCGTTTGTATTGCTTAATTTTTTAATTGTGAAGAGAAATGTCTCATTAGTTCACTTATGACTGATGTTTATTTCATTCCAGTCAGTTCCCTTGATGTTTATAACTTGGAAAAACTACTTAACCATGTCTGCACATTTTTGCATGTGTGGGCGAAAAGAAATTGGCTCTGTGAAGTGTGTTTTTAGAACATGGCGTGAGCAAAAGTGCTCTTCCAAAATCTCTTCTCAGGTGCCAGTTCATTTGCCAGCATGACTGTGTAAAGGAGTTGGTTTCATTTAAACAGGTGAACCGTACTGCAGAGTTGTTTTTATTCCTTCCTTTTTTTCCTTTATTTTATCCATTTCCTTCTTTCTTTCTTTTCTTTCTATTCTTTCCTTATCTCATTCCATTATCTTGACCGCTTAATCTTCTACTCGGGTCGTGACTCACGGGGGAGGAGTTTCCCATGACCATCCAGGGGAGAACTGGACAGATACACCCAGGGCAGGGTGCCAATATATCACTGGACACACACCCACGCACATAGACACACTATATAGGTGCAGTTTAGAGCGGACAATGGACTTTAAACCAGAGAACCAGTAGAAATCCCTACAAACACTGGATATAAATAAAAGGATTGGATAATGATCAGGTTTGATAATTCTTGTTCAATTCAGTGTTAATTCTTGTTTCTTGTTTTTCTTAACTACTGACTTGTGTTGTTTTTTTTGTAGGTCAATACAGATAAAAGCATCTGCTAACTGACAATGTAAATGTAAAAACCCATGCAGACATGAGAAGAACACGGAAACCATTTTTTTCTTTGCTTTTTGCTTTATTCTTTATTCTTTATTCTTTATTTGATTTAATTACTTCCCCTTGTTTCCTCTTTCCTTTATTTCCATTTCTTGTATTTATTTCTTACACTTTATTCTTTCTTTCCTTTCATTTCCCATATTTGTTTGTTTCATTTATGTCTATTTTTTCCCCTCTTTCTTTCCTTTCTTTCTTACCTTTATACCAGTTTCTTATTTTCTCTGCCACTTCCTTCCTCCCTTTACTTGCGTTCTCTCTTTCACATGATTTCACATTATACAAAGCCAGACTGTTGTGTGGAATTTATAGGTCTTTAAGTGTGAAATACTGGGCAGTAATGTAATTCGTGGCTCAGTCAATTTCACTTTGAAATCAGAGCTATCCATTTGAGGATATAATTCTTTGGATCACAGATGATCATTGTGCAGGTTTTGTAAAGTAAACAACAAACTGACAAGAACAAAAACACATTCAATTACTTAGAATGTGGACCTGCTTAACTTATCAAAATAGTGATTCATGGGTAGTTTGTAGTGTGTTTAATGGTTAATGGGAGTTCTTGGTTGAGGGTTAATGTGAAACAAATGTGTATGTGTGTGTGTCTGTACATAGAGAAGAAATAAACATATATACTATCAACTTGGTTTGGAACTGTAGCTGTAAATGAAGAGGTTTACAATTGTATCCAATTAAATTAAAAACCCAGCAGCACCACGAACATGGAGGAAGCTGTGACTGAAACGGTGTTATTCTTTATTATTTTGCTTCTCGGCCTGCATATGTTAACATTTTTGTAGCTTTTTAAAAATGCTGTACACTCACTAGTACAATTTCACACTTCATGGCCTCTTGCCTCAAGTGTCATGATACCCGGAGTACTGACACAGAGAAGTGCAACAATTCTGATTTGCTACTTACAGCATGTAACCAGTATGTTAATGACATGTTGCACTGATATAACCTGTGGTTTTTGTTTGTTTGCCAAATTCCAAAGCAAAAACCTTCTTGTGATAAAAGTCCATCAGATGCCAAAGATCTTTTGGCAGTGTTATTTTTAAGATGGAGCATTTAGGAGAACAGTCAGTTTACACAGATTAAAAAAAACAAAACGATAAAACGAAGACCTGGAAATACTAAACACGCACACAGCTAGATCATGCCAAGATCTAAACAGAAGGCAGATTACAAAAGAGTATACACGTTCAGACCCTGGAGATCTAATTATATTTCATCATGTTACACATCACTTGTAATTACTGTTTATGCAGTGTATTTCTATATGGTTTAAGCCCCAGTTCTGCCAGTTATCTCATGTTGGTCCCCTGAGCAAGTTTCTTTACATGTGTTGCCCTGATTTATTGATATTTTAGATTTCAGAACCAATGCAATGTCGATGAAATGTCTGTAACTGCTGGAGCCATTTAACTCAGCTCAGTGGTAGCTTAGTAGTTGTGTGTTGGAGGTTTAAAGTCTACCATAATTTGTCAGTGTAGGCCCTTGAGCGAGAATGTTTACCCATTGCTCCATGGGTATGGTATTATGGTTGGCACTGTACTCTGAGCAAATTAAATCATTGAGTTGTGATGTATGTCATTTGAACTATATGAATACAATCTTAAAAATTATTTAACAAGTTGGCCAATCCTGGTTTTCTTAAGTGATATGATGTACACACATACACTCACACACTAAACAAGAGAAAATAAATGAATAAGTAAATAAAAATTGTAAAATATTATATAACATATTTAAACCTGGGTTGGCGTGCTCAGCGCTAGATATTCAGGTTCGAATCCCAGTCTGGGTGGAGTTTCCCAATGTCTGTATGGATTTTGTCTCTGGTTTTAAAATTATAGATTCGTGGCTGCTCTAAATTGCCCCTATCAAAATGTAGTGTGTGTCTCTGTGTGAATGTATGCCCAGTGATGGATTGGCATTCTGTTCTAGGTGTATCTGCCCAGAGACCTGAACATTCTCCTTGAATTCCGTTGTTGTAAATTCCGATAACTTGCTGTCACCCCAGTGATGTGAGCAGCACCAATGCTGATTCATTAATGAATTTAGAAATCTAGTGTGACAACAGCATGCACAGCATGTTTATTGAAAAATATTAACTTGAATCTCTTTCCCACGCAATGATTCTCAAGCTTATGTTATTCTGAACCACTTAATTAGAATGACCTACTCAACCATAGACACCCTGGAGAATCAGTTATCTTACAGTCGATGCTGCAACAAGAAAAATACCAATACCAACATAAGAACTGCCAATAAGCAATACTCTTAAAGATGAAAAACAGCAAAGCTTCTGGCTGAACATGATAGTTTGTTTGACAAAGTTTGCAGAGAGTTGTAGCTTGAAGCAGTTGGGGAATAATTGAGATGCTGGATGCAGCATGTCTTACCCTAAAGTGTTTATTGAGCCAGACTCATTTGTTTTGTGCATAAGGTCTTGGTGTGTGACAAAAAGCAAAAAAAAAGGTGCTGTGCTGTACCAAGGGCAATGACGCTGAAACCCAGACGAGATCGTGTGATTTGCCCAGACAGTTGATCAAGTGTTGAAAAATGCTTCTTCCTTGAGGCACAGAGTTCCACCTCTACATCATCATCAACAACACGTCTCCGGAGAATCTCATTTTGGTAATAATACAGTATAGCCCTGTAAGTCTGGAATCCTAACTCTATAACCGTAGCGAGTGCATTTGTTTCTTTTTGTTCTTATATACTTTCTGATGTCATGCATCTATATATGCACACAATACATATTGATGTGGACAATTCCCAGAGGAACATCACTGCTCACATGTTGATCTTTGGTGTATCAGGAAACTTATTTCTCACTGACGTCTTATGTAGAAATTAACATTGTGATTTACATGTTTCTCCTGAAATTTCTTTTGAGAAATAGTATTGGGGTTTAGTGGTTAGCATGTTCGCCTCTCGAATCCCAATCTGGTTGGAGTTTTCATGCTCTCTCTGTGTCCGCATGGGTTTTCTCTATGCATTGTGGGGATTTACATGGATTTCTGTTCATTTTATAGATCCTTAGCCTAACCTTAATTACCTCTACTCTAACATTTACCATAACTTCAATCTAACCCTAACTAAAGCCTACAACATGATTTCAACAATGTTTTTTTTTTTGTTTTTATGAATTATTTACATCAAGCTAGTCCTCAAAAATACACAGGGTTCACATATAGGAGTGTGTAAACATAATTTTTCCCATAATATTATATATAACTGTACACACACACACGTTCTCAGATAATCCATTGGATTTGCTCCTCTACCTAGAAAAAAGAAATACCGGGCAGGGTGAATGTTTCACTGCAGTTTTCAATCTACTGGCTACTGTTTGGACATGAAACATTGACATCTTGAGACCTGAGCCCAAAGGTAAGTCTAGTCCTGAAATGTCTGTTGAGAACCGTATTTGCTGAAGGGTATTGGTTTCTTGTGTACGTTATATTCCGCTGTATAATCCTACATGGGCGAGATCACTCTTCGGAGGGAAATTAATTTATCTCCAACATTTGTTAGGTCCCATTTCCTTGTTAATGTATCATGTGTAGGTCTGAGACACTTTAACAATGTATACATGTTCATCCAAATCCCGTACCATACAATATCTTTTACAACGGCACATTCTTGTCAGATCGCCCACTCCTCGGTCTCATGCATAGAAACCTTCAGTCAGCTGTCATTCTGGTCCACATTAACATAGATGTTGTGGGCATGTCCCACACACATACACAGCCTTGAAGGCTTTTAAAGCATTCAGCTGTGTCATGACTGTGATGAGATACAGGCATCATTTTTACTGTCACACGAGGCTGAGCAGCTCATAGAAAATGAGCACCGTGACAAGAACATGATTATCCACCTGCAGATGAATGGCAGCAATTTTTCAACTCTCCATTTTTATTACACTTTGCCTAAATTCACCTGCCACTCAGCGAACATGACAAATTAGGGACTTTTATGTTTAAGCAAGTAGGTCCAATAGATCCTCAATTTGCATGAACTTCCTAGTTTGACTGATGTGTATACTACAGCATGCGAGTGGGACGTGAAGGACTAAAGGACAACCAACTTCAATTGCGCCTGACATGAAACTATAACCGCTCTAAGCTGCATCAAAGCAAGTGCCTGTCAGTGAGTGTGTGTGTTGTTCAAGAGGCCAGACGTTCAGCTTCACCTGCTGCAGCTGTACCAACTTAAGGATCCCATTGAACAGTTGAGGTCAACAAGATCTAAAAAATATAAAAGGAACGTCTACCAAAAGCATCATCTTTGCAGCTCTTTGGGTCAAAGTTTTACCACTTTGTGCCAAAATTTCTGAGATCTTAAGGACATTTAGACAATGGTGCCTGTGCAAAGACAGCAGGAACATGAATAAATAAATATGCAAGACACCCGATCTCAAACCTGCGTCTGGGAATTCAAAGATGAGTGCTTTAAAATGTCACCAATAACGTAAGCCCCATTCACTTAAGCAATCGCCAAAAGGACCTGGGTGCAGATTAAGGTATGATACATCACCATTTGACTAGATTAAAGGCTAATGACATTACTGCAATCAAAGTACTTTCTCTACTTTCAAATAAAGCTGAGATACCTCCAACCTCCTGACAGTACCACAGCTGACCCCTCTAAACAGACACAATCCCTGACAAAGTCAAGGCTGCCTCAACAGCAGGCTACAGAACATCTCCTAAGATAAGAAAGCTACAGCTGGTGTGCATTAGCCCTGATTAGCGTCACCTGGATAAAAACCCTCCACAAAACAGCTCTGTAACTTTAATGGCGCCTGCTGACAGAGCTTTGTGCAAGGTAGGTTCCAGGAACCCTAACACACAGTCTACACTGTACAGCATGTTCTCCATTCACAATAAAATAAAGAACCTCATGGACCAGTGATTGAGTCCAGGTATCTGCACACAGTAAATGGCTTGCTTCAAATATTTATATTCTCTGTACTCTTTCAGTTATACTGTAAAGACTCAACAAAACTTTGTTATAACAGAATAACCCTCTTTGTGTCTTATATGGGGAGGATGAAATTAAATATTAAACCCATTTAGTAGATAATATTGCATTACATTAAAGCAAATGTCAACATTTATTAGGTGAATAAAGCACAGAGGCAAATCAGACAACAAACCATTTTTATATTTGAAGGAACTTCCACGCAGAGCACAACTGAGTCGATGCTTTTTAATAACTCACTGTTCGTCATTCATCATCAGCGCAACAAAGTGAAATGTGACAGCAGCTTGAGGTGAAAGTGACATCAGATTAGGTTACCATTTCACTTTTTAAGATACTAGTTTTTTAAGATACTGCTTCGAGTCATATAACTGCAGAAGAGAAAATGCATGAATGAATTGTGAAGTGTGGTGTTCACGTTTTCTAACTCACTTAGATAAAGCAGATTAGTTTGATCTTATTTGTTGACAGAAGGATACACTGGTACACCTCTCACTGCTGGGATTGAATCCAGGTTTAACTCCCAAAAATGTCTCCACATGTCCTTTTAAGTTTTCTTTGGGTTCTCTGGTTTCCTTCCATAGTCCAAAACACATGGATTCAACCCAGCCGTGGCTGAAGCCATGGACAGTCTGTGCTCGTGTGTCATTGCCATGAGTGATGCTAATTTTGCTCACTGGATGCTCTAAAGGCTCCCTCAGTGTCTGCGCACTATGGAACAGCATCTTAGGACATTGTAAAAATTGTAAAAAGGCTATATAAATAAATTTACTTGCTATCAAGGTTTTTCCTGGTCACCTAAATCCCTATCCATTTTTTGTTGAGCCACTTATTCAGAGGAAGTCAAGTTTTCATCACCAGATGCTCATTGGATTTGCATCTTAAGTGTCATTTGAGTAAATGAGGGAATTCCAATGAATTCAGAACTCTGAAGCTAATTAAAATAAACACAGATTTGGCAAATACTAAAGAACTGTTTTTCTCTATTTAAATATGAAAAACCAAAACTATCAGTGTAATCTGATAAACAAGAGCCAAAAACTCCTGCCAGTCAATCAACGATAACCGTTATTTTCATTGGCTGATGTTTAATCAAATCTAAACGTGGTTGTAGTGAGATGTTATTTTCAATCAGTGCTGGAATTGGAATAAAATACTCAGCACACAAACGGGAAGCCCGTGGCACTGTTTCAGCAGATCCTGATTAGAGACTTTAATAGTGTATTGTAGTCTTCTAATAGCACAAATTAAGCAATCCCACTAAATTAGAGTAGAATTTCAGCTGCTTTCATTCCAAATAAATCTCAGTGCACCGAGGGAGCCACATCACCGAGCTCTACCCTGACGTGAGGACATTTAAGAGTAATTTTTTAAGAATTGCTGCACCTACATTAGTCACATGGGATTTAACGAAGCAAATTTCCCTGGGTGATGAAGTAAATTGTATAAGAGTAATTTAGATAGGGCTGGCGTATGGCGGGGTTTTGGGCCGCGGAGAATTGGTTCTGGCTTTTAGAGGATGAAGGTAAATGCAGTGAGGGGAGGAAAGGATTATATATTCTCTTACTGTGACTCATTCAGTGCCACTAAAAGAGGAAGAGAGACAGAGAGCGAGCGCGAAGAGGGATGAAGAGAGACAGAGAGCTTTTGGAGGATGTTTTGTGGAAATGAAGCAGGAGGCTGCTGATGAGATGGAGAAAGGCAAAATGGAGGACCGAGCAGCATGGTGACAATATCATTTAAAAAATGGGAAGGAAGAAGCAGTACGAACAGCGCTGGGAGACAGGTGAAAATGATAATTATAGGCGATAATTAAAAGCAATTAACACAACTGCAGGAGATTCCGCTAATGATTGGCATGCAGCCTGAATAAGTTGGGACAAGACATACAATGTGGAGAGAGTCTACAGTGGCGACAGTGATGTGCCTGGTTGGCAGCGCCACCAGCCAACATTTTGTAACTTATTATGGCTTATTATAGGGCCAAGAGGCTCTGTTTATGGTCAGTGTGCAGCTTACATGAGCTGAAACAAGGTGGAGAGTTTGCAACAGCAACAGGACAGTGGCATGACAGCAGCTTCACCATACTACAGTATGATTTTGAATGTAAAGTGTTAATAATACCCCTTTCTGTGCTTAATTAATGCGCTCTTCAGGTCTTCATTGTGTCTCTGCATGTGAGATTTGTCTAACACTCCCCATTTCCAGACAGTGACTGATTCACTGTAGGGTCACAACACTTTCCCTTTAATTATTCTTTCAATTCATTTGGAAATTAATGAGGCTACATGTTGCAGTTTTGTAAGCAGAATCTGTCCCGTGTATACGAGATGTGAGCTACTCAGCATTCTGTGGTCACAGTTGTCTGATTCTCCTCCTCATGATGCACCATACATTTTCAATAGAAGACAGATTTGAACGCAGACAGGGCACACACACACACACACACACACACACACACACACACACACACACTCACACTGTGTTTACAAAGCTACACTGTTGTAACTCGTACAGAATAACTCAAGGGAGGTGGATGAAAGTGCAAAGTAAGTTTTTAAGTGTAAAAGTATTACTTTTATTGTCTTTACATAGCTGATCAATGCAACGCTCTTCTCCTTTATGAACCACAAAAGAAAATAGAGACAAACGTTGATACTGTAAATAATTAAAAGATAAATGTTGGTACTCTTTTACTGTTGGTCTCCTGTGGTCCACTGCACCAGACTGATGTAAGTAATCAGGTTTTGACATGTCATCTCTGATTGATCATTCAGTGCAACTTTTGAGCCAGGATCAACGCTTACAAGAGCTGGCAAAGTTCATCAATGTCCTCTTTTTTCCTTTCAAGCCCATTTAACATTGCCACTGGCAATCCTCCCTCGAGTTTATATCCCACTCAGGCCTGACCTTGGGTGCTGAAATTGCTTGTAGAGAGGGAAGCGTCAGAACCACTGAAGACTGATATATAGACTGTAGACCATAACTAAACAGAAGCCTTAACAATCTGAACAGAAGCTTTGTTTCCAGCTGCAGGCTACACTACTGACACCAGTCTTTAGTTAAGGTCCATCAGCGGTCTGACCCACCACACTGTGGAAACAGAGCTACTATACCAGTCAAAAGTTTGCCCACCCTGCCTTCTTACTCCATTATCTCCACTTCCATTTGGTCCATTTGGGTGGTGGATTGTTTATTGTCAGTTCTGCAGTGACACTGATGCGTTGAAGGGGTTTTTGTTTTAGGGGAGGAACTAAACAAAAAAAAAACTGGATGGATGCAACCGTTAGTTTTGGGTGAGGAGATGAGTAATGTAAAAATACACTTTACAAAAATATTGGGACATATCGCTTGAGAGATTAATAGAAAATAAATTAATAAATAAATATCTGTAATGTATGGCTCCAGATGCCGCATGTCACAGCAGACAGCCCTAGTCCCAACCTCTGTCAGCAGATGAAAAATGTCTCGTGCTACAGAGATGCATGAGGTGGATGTCCTACTTTGAGGGAGAGTATCTTAGTAGATGTTAAGACTCTTTTTTTTATACATCTCCTGTTAGTCCCTCAGGATTATAGAAGGTTTTTAAGTGCTATAAACACTGAAACCTGGCTCTGTAAGGTCTACGTCAGCTGTTGGCAGACTGTTTGTCCTTATGCTCAGTGGTGGCTTTAAATGAACAAGTAAATAGACCATGTTTTACATACCAGAGGGTTGATGACTTCGGCCCAAGCACTACCGATCTGCCAGTGTTGGGTTTTTAAGAAGAGATTTTTTTAGATGACCTGATGTTATCACCTCTAAACATAACTCTGAATAAGGACATCTGTAAATATACATATATTTTAATAGTAATTAGAGAAAATTCATCCAGCTGTAAACTGTTATTATGGGAAAAGCTGTAGTGTATAATGATTATGGTGTAATTATATGCACATTTATATTGGCATATCTATATCTATATAATCATTGCGTTGGTCTAGCATTGCACTGGCATTGGCCAGCCCAAGGCTACCTTATGATTATATGATCATATTCCCTTATTATCACACACACAGGTCAGTCAAGGTTGTAAACCAAATGAATGAAGAAGAAAGAAATCTAATAATGAAGGTCAATATGAAAGTGAATGCTTTATTCGGGACAATAATGTAGGGAAGGTATTTATGTACACTCATTAACACCGCACATCAGTACTCACATTACCATATCAGAGGATCCACTGTATGTTTTGCTTATGAAAACATGGTTATAAGTTCACATTATCATTTTCAGAGCAGCATTATTATGAAGGTGATGCTGTTCCGGCTATTTGAGTGCAGCCTCAGTATTTACACACTGCACTGTGATGCTGTCTGTGTCCTCGTTCCGAATGACAAATTAGACCAGATGAAAACTGGATTGGGAAAGCATCGCAGCTGATTAATTGTTGACAATTGGCTAGGATCGATTAGGCAAGTGAGACGGACCAATTAGTCTCATTACTCCTCCCTTTCAATCAATCAATTAGGACACCTGAAAGGAAGCGATCGAGCTCCTTATGGCATCACTTTACTTAGATGGCCGCATTCAATAACGCTGCAAATAAGGAACCAAAAGCAAATCTGAAAATACACTGTGACAACTTTCACGGATTCTCTCTGTTTGGAGCCAAAAACTGAAATAACGAATCGTTAGAATCATTTAAATCACTGTGGTTTTGTCAGCACACCCCAGAGGAAAGAAATATAAAAGATCATTCAGTACAAGGCACTGACTCTTGCCTTACATTCACTCTATATTTCCAAAATACAATACAACTAGTTCACTTGGCTCTAGTGGTGTATGTCTCAATGATGATTTAATGATTTAACCTCAGCGTGGTGCTAATTCTCACTCCCTATCATTCACCACCGCTGAATGGTGGAACCATCTTCCCAACTCTGTTCATAAGGCTCTGTTCATATCATTTGGTATCTTTAAGAAACAACTCAAGACATCTCTTTCACAAACTATATTGATATAAAAAATACAAATGAAAGAAAGTGGGATCGGATGATGATCAGGTTTAATAATTCTACTGTGTAGCGTGTTTTTCCTTAACTACTGACTTGTTTTGTTGGATAAAAGCTTCGGCTAAATATATATATAAAGGGAGTTCTCATTCATTTGGTGGCTTGGATGTTAGTACGTTCGCATCTCAGCCAGGTTTGAATCCCAATCTGGATGGAATTTCCATGTTCACCGTGTCCACGTGGATTTCCTCCGGGTTCTTCGAGTTAGTACATTTAATACGAACTCATGGGTTTTTTTCTGTATAAACCATTTATTCTGCAGGATGTCTCATACTATTCTCTAAAGCAAAATTAGGAGGAACAATTGTGACAAAGTTAAAGTCTAAATGAGAAATAAGTAAGAATCCAAATAAGTCTGAGATGTCAGAGATCAACATTTGAGGAATAACATTTCTGGGAAGTGCATTTGAGATGCTGCATATGCGCAGCATCAGAGGTGTTTGGTTGACAATTTCCAGCCGCATAGAAAATAAAATGAATGTTGTTAGTGTTTCATCATTAGAGCTAATCCTCGTCTGTATTGCTATGATTATTTAAGTTGAGGATTTGATTGGATTTTACAACCTTCTCTAGGTTGTGGCTATATCCGCTGTAATAAACAAGACCTTTAAAATAATTGGCTGTACCCTGTAATTGTTTCTTAGATTCGGAGGAGCTGGTGGTGCAGAGCAAAATGGCGCTGGATTTCACTGACTTTCATTCAAAACTGTTTTCCTTTCTTGTTGCTCTCTTTCTTTCTCACTATCCATATATCTCCCCCTCCCTTTCCTCCCATTCCTCCAATCCGTTTCTTTTAGATGTGGTAGATTTAGCTGTGAGAACATGGCAGATTGAAACGTGGAGGTCATGGCAATTTGTAAACAACAGGTAGACCAGTAGTGATTGGAATCCACTTTGCAGTCACAGCCAGAAGAACTAAATGGACATCCAGAACACAGTTTCAACCTTGATAACCCATATATCACTGTAATTGTATTTTTTGTCAGAACAGCAGTGAGAGGGATTCTGATCTGGACAATTTCCAGGTTTGCAGCATGCATATTGCTGCCCATATGGCTGGAGTGTTTTCCGCAACAAATGCTAAGCAGATTTGCCGACCTACACTGGAATTCCCTGGCCTGAGGAAAGAGGCATTTAAATTCCGTAGGGTCTTTCAGACAGGAGGCAGCAATCCCTCATTCACTGTTCTAAAGGAAAGATGTGACAGGTGGAGCAGAAGGCAGTGCATCAAGTAAGCCCAGCAATGAAAAAGCATTTTTCCTGCATAAGTGCTACCCACCTTTAAAACGAAAAGTTTAATGTAGCCGCATTAGGACTGCACTTGCCTTGGGCAGTATAAACAAAAAGGTTTTGTTGGGAAGGAAAACAGTCAGTGGGCTCTCTAAAACACTAATGCCTGCAAATGCACATCTGCCTAGCTTAGCAAAGTTCTGTTCACTCTAGCAACTCAGCATTAATGACCTTGCTCAAGGATCCAGCTAGTGTCAGAGTAGCAGTAGCAGGGTCTAAACCCTAAAAGTCTCATACTAAAAATGTATGACCTATTGCATCATTGGACTAAAGGTTAATGGTTCAAGAGCTTAGTTGCTACAATAAGAAGTCTCATAATTGCCTGATGTAAATGGAATCATGCAATTATGCTGCATTTAATTATGTCATCATGTTAAACACCTTTATTGCCTTTGCGTCATAATTTGATGTTAGGTTCACACATACTGCACAACAAAGCGACTAACAAGCCTCCCAGCTTGATGGTTAGGGACAGAGTATGGGGTCAGACATGATACAGCATCCCTAAAACAATGAACCCACACATTTGTTATTTTGGTGAACCCGGGACTTACACCCCAACCGTCAAATTGATGGTCTCACACCATAAATAATACAGAGATAATACACCTAAGGACTAATATGAGCACTACACAAGTACTGGGTAGATTCTTTGCACTATAACACTTTTGCCAAGAGAACTGTTTACCTGTTCACTCCCAGGACATCCCATGATCTATTGTCTGTCACCTCTGAAGCCTTTATTCCATTTTCCATCCTCAAGGATGTAATATACTGCTGATAGTTAATAATTGAATGCCAATATTTATGTATGAATGTTCATGATCAATGAATTAGATGTGCATGAGCAAGAGCATCCTTATTTTCATCAGACAAACAGACAAGACAAGATTGTTTGGAGGTCCTCTACTCCATCATGGAGGGCCTCTCTGTGGGCTCTTCAGAGCTCTCATGTGGAACTTAGAATGACATACATCATCAAACTGGGTCAAGTTAAGGTGGTGTTAAATATGGAGTACTGGGTGTTTATCCTCTTCAGCTGCATAATCTACTTTTATAGATCAGACTGTTCAGATTAAATATCTGCAAATCATTTAGAATAAAGTATAAAAATGTATATATACAGTTTTCATAAATCTGGAGATTTTTTTTTTTTTTAAGTAAATGAAAGCAAACAACCTGCTTTCTTGATGGGTGTTTATGCATTGAACTCACCCCTTTATTTTCAAGCATGTATTTTCAGCACATGCTCCTTTTCCATGTTCTGCCCTGGCTGCTTCTTTGGTGTCCTGTTTTTGTTCTGTGTCCACTGCTGGGGAAGCAGCGCATGTTCCGTTGCCAGTATGTCATGTTGTCAGTCACGTTGTGTCCTGCTGAAAGGTATAGAACACAAGCCCAATGCTGACCATAGACAGGAGACAAGTGTATGTGTGTGTGTGTGTATATATATATATATATATATATATATATATATATATATATATATATATATATATATATATAAATCCACTGTATGTGCGTATATTTGTGTATATAATAATAATAGTGTGTGTGTATACATACAGTATATATAGAATCTGTAGCTTTGTGTGCTTGTTTTCATACAGATTCTGAACGTATATCGCCATCAGTTTCCACTTTTGTACCATCTTTCTTTTTCATCTCTCATTCACTATAATTCCTTCCATCTCTCCTGTGGTTGGTAATGATTTATAAAGCTGGTAAATTCCCTCCAGCAGCACCCACTTCGGTGTGATTGAAAGCGCCGACTGGTAATTATTCTGCTGGACGTATTGACTCAGCAACCGCAGCAGTTGCACTGCACTGTGATTTAAATCAAAGAAGTCCGTTACCATGGAGGCATCAACCTGCCTCCCGGGTCCTGTTTTAACAGAGGACTCCCTGATTTAGCCCTTTTGCACTGAGTGCATTTTCTCCTGTGTGCCACTGATTGCTTCGTTGGTCTCTTCTTGCCGGTCCCACCATTTTCTTTGCCTCCCCTAATTCCCCCTTTACCTCCTCCTCTCATACTTTCTTTCCAAAGGCCATGTCACATCAGATTGCTTCATATTTGATGCATTTTCTACAGGAACTCTCCTCTCCTGTCCTTTCTGTCTATGAAAATCTTTCCTAGTGCCCCCCACCCCACTATGTATTCCATCCATTTTCCATGCCTTTCCTGGCAGCCCATACTTTTCTTGTCATGCAATTTTTGCCTTTTTTTTCTTCCTGCCATCTCTTTTCCCGCAATCCCCTTTTCTCTGCACCCTGCAAAGGGGTCGATGCCAAGACAGCTGCAATGAGAGGGATTAAAGCTAGCGCGAGCCAGGAGGAAAGGCGGAGAGGGAGAGGAAGAGCAAAAGCGAGTGAGGTAGACACCGCAAGAAAAGACGAGATTCATAGACAGAGCAGGGTTGTGATAGATGTTTAATAGAGTGAGAGACTCAGCAAGAGTCAGACATGACTGCAATATCTGAGTGCAAATAAAGATGTGAAGACACATGTCTCCAAGAACAGCAATCATCCTCACTAGAAATCTATGCTCTTACTAGTTGCCCTTTTCTATTTCTGTGCTATAACATCTGTGCGCTACCTCGACTCCACTCGTCGGTCGTGAGTAGCGCTTCTCCTGCTGATGAGCGTGGCCGATAAATCAGGCCGCTCTTGTATGCCCCATCGTGCAATGCAAATGCAATTGATGTAATAACAGATTTGAGCTTTCTTTACACGAATCATTAAAACCATATTAGAAGGGTTCTGTAGAGTCGTTTTTAAAATTGTATAATGAAACTGCCACTTTAGTTGGAGTAGCTCTGAGATCATGAGCAGGTTGGGACTATTGGTTGCCGATTAATCAGAAACCCTAAAACAGATGGAATAGAGCCCGGGTTCTAACATGTATAGTTAGGCCAGGATGACAACGATAAATTTATCATACCCACTTCTTTCAGTGGCTTAGTGGTTAGCATGTTCCACTCTTAGTGCTAGGAATTCCTGGTTCGAATCCCAATCTGGGTGGAGTTTCCATGTTCTCCCTGTGTCCGTGTGGGTTTTCTCCGGGTTCACGGGAGTGCACGTCCCACAGTCCAAAAACATTGCTTCAAGGTCAATTGAATTCTCCAAATTGCCCCATATAGAGTGTGTCTTTGTGAGTGAGTGTGTGCCCAGTGATAGATGTCCTGGGTGTATCTGCCCAGCGCCCAAATCGGTCTCCACTGAATGGGCATGGGGAACCCTAGTAGAGGATAAAACGGAAGGTAATGGATGGCTGGATAAATCATCTAGTTTTTAGAAACATTTTCTTATTACAAGAATTCTCAACAAGATAAATTTGCTCACAATATTGGCAATAATTATTTGTCCTATTTTCATGGGGATATAATATGCTCTTATAACTTCCATCATATGCTCATGTTCATAGGAAGCCTTTCTAACTCAACAACCATGTAATTTCCTGGAAAACTTTTGTCCTGTCTTTCCAGTTCTTTCAGTCACAATACACAAGATGGCCTCCAACACTGTCCTCCACAATACAATCTGCCGTTCTGATTCACTTGGTAATAAATAGCACCCACAGCTGGACATCTCGCCACCAGCAAGGACACACAACCGTCTCTCACCTTTCCATTCACACAGCATTGTGCTTCCCCCATGACCAATACCTTGAACCCAAATCCCTGCATTCAGTACTCTGTCATTGATAACATTGATAACAGAGTTATACATCTTTATGTATCTGACTTATGTAATAGCATTTAATTCATATACAGCATTTAGCTGATGTCCTAAATGACAATTGACATTTGACATTTGTCCACTTGTGATGGACAAAGAAGTCTGATCCATGGAGGACCCATCTGGCCACTTACAGTAGTTAAAGGATCTGCTGCTAACATCTTGGTGCCAGATATCACAGCACACCTTTAGGGGTTAGTGGAGTTCGTAACTTGATGGGTCAGGGCTATTATGGCAGCAGAAGGGGAACAAACATAACTCTGATATCAGCTGCAAGAACGACAGAGGAGCACATTAGGGCTGAAGAATGAATCACCAGTGCGATGAAGCCAGTAAGGCTACAGCATGCTACAGTGATAGCTGCTGGCAGCAGCTTGTTTGTGAGAAATTTTAGAAATGACAGCTGGCTCAACCCAATGAGTGTGACAGCCAGGCCTGTTAGCATCAAGACATCCGTTGACATCAGCCTGTTAACGAAGTGCACTGCTCGAGGGGAACAATCGTAAAGCCGCCACTCCGTTCTAAGATGATGGCCTTTTCCCTTCTCTACTCTTTGAAAATGGCTTTTTATTCATTGGACTGGCATTGGACCTCGAGCTGAACTGCTCCCATACTTCCATCGTTCTTCAATTTTGTAGGTAATTGTAATGTTGTTGAGAGTTTTCCTGTTATTGCGGTGATAAAGAATTGATATCGCATTTCTTCCTTCCTGTAGAGATGTGGTGGGTAAGGGGGATGCAGCCTTAGGCCGATCCTACAGCTTTATTGAGCTTCAGGTTATAAAGTGGAGAGATTTGTAAGCATTACATGACACTATCCTGTCTGTGTCCATCTCTCTGTTGAATTTAACTAAGTCACTCGCATTGTATCGTGCAATAGTGCACTGCACAGAGAACACTGCACAGTATCTAATCACTCCTGAGGTTTAGTCTTTAGACCTTGTTTACACAGTGTTAACATGTGTCTCGAGAGATCAGATCACTGCTGGGTAGCAGTCAGCTGAAAGCAGGATGAAATGCAGCTCCACATACAGTACCAGTCAAAAGTTTAGACACGCCCCCTTCTTACTGCATTGTGTATTTCCTCCACTTACCATATAGATGGACTTACAATCATACAATACAATTACAGACTACAGTCCATCTGTGTTCTTTGTTGTTGTTAATTCCCCATTGGTTCTCTGTTCTCTGTTGGTCAGGACCATCACAGAACAAGTATCATTTGGGTGGTGGATTGTTTGTCAGTTCTGCAGTGACACTGATGTGGTGAGGAGGTTTTAATGCAGCAGTGCTGCTGTAGTTTCATTTAAACACCTTAGTGACACTGCTGGGATAGGAATGATACCATTTGGGTCCTGAGCATTAGAGAACAGAGTGAAGGGGACGTACACGGTATGTACTGTAGTCCACAAACAGTTGGACTACAGTCTGGAATTGTAGAACTACAAAGTCCATCTTTACAGTCCAAACTTTTGGTATATAGATTGAAAATGTTGGTATTGAAAATTGGTATATAGTGTTTATCATATACATACAATAGAACATATATTGTACATTTGCTCCACTTTAGTTATGTTGTGTGTTGTATATTTCTTTTCTTTGTGCATGTAAGCTACTAGAGGCTAATAATTTCCCTTGGGATAAATAAAGTATCCATCCATCCCCCCGCCTACCCATCCACCCACCCGTCTGTCCGAACAGTGCTGAAGACTGCTTAATATGGACATATGAATTGTTCTTTCTTATCATCTAAAACATGGATTCAGCTTTTGTTTTGGGAGTGCAGTTAGTAATTAGTCTCAGAAGTTTCGGAGGAATTCCACCTCGGAGCTCCTCCTCCTCTACGCCAAACCCAAACAGACTTCATGAAATGAAATTCAGACAGACATCAGAATGCCTGCATGATCACACATTTTAGCTTTGTTTTTCAATCCGCCTCATACACACCACATCAATCTGTGTCAACCCAATATTAAATAAGAAAGATATATGAGCGGGGGATTCTACAGGAGATATCCGTGAGTATTACGGATTAGGAACAGAACCTCCGAATGTTACCCACTCTCCCTAAGACTCTGCTGTTTTATCTGTAGAGCTCTGGCCAGAATATTTATTCATCAAAAAACAGGTTCTTATTCTGTTTTTGGGTCATTGTGAAGCGAGCGGGCTGGAGTCTATTCCACTTCTCATAGGGCTGGTCTCGAGTTTCAGTTATAGTGCAGAAACCAACACATGCGCATCAATGTTGTGTTATCATATTATCTTCAAGTAGGTTTTAAAATGTGGGATAAAATTAAAGGAAGGCACCCAGACAGCCTTCCACAAGCCTAAGAATCGAATCTATGACCTTCCTGCTCTGAGGTGTGAGTACTAACCACTGTGCCAGCGTGCCGCCCTCTGGCCAGATCACACACACGAATTTGGGTCTCTGCAAAAGAGGCGTAGTGCATCAGACTGCAGCAGCCTCAAATGACATTTCTTTATCTTGTTTCTAAAGGTCTAACAAAGTTTGCACTCAGCAGTGTAATAAAGCTGAGTCTTGTGTTTTCCCAGTGCAAGCGTACAATGAAAACAATCTCTACAACGATTCACTTTTGCTCCCCTCAGTGTTTTACTGTTCTAACTGGTTGCACAAGAAGCAATCGTTTGGTGTTTACCTATCCGCATCGGTATACACCTGCAAGTCTAAAGCAGTGCTGCTAATATGAAAAGCATTTTTAAACAGTAGGAAATGAGTGTTTGTTCCCGACCTGTTTCTGGATTCAGGTAAATAATCTGTGGTGTTAATTTTAAGGGGAATCCTGTTCCTCCTGGGTTTAAACGATACGGACTTTGGATTTTTAGTGTTAATACAGACATTACACTTGAGGTTCTGTATTGTATCTACAAATCTGTTGGTGCACTTGGCAAACTGCAGTGTGGTTTTTGGGTTTTTTTTTTTTTTGGTCCTAATGTGTGTCGACTCATTTTCTCAGGCACTTCAGGGCCACTGAAGTGAGTTTCCTGGAAAATAGACCTTCAGAAGTGTCACCTTTAATTTCTGAAATAGGGCCACGGAGCCAGAACTTTGGGACGTGATAATGACAGAGTGAAAACAGCCAGCAGCCCAGGGAAATCAGCCCTAATATTTTCCGGCCATTTCATTTTCAATTTTTACTTTTCGAGGGTCTCCTCAATTACGATCACCCAATTCAGACGCTTGCTCTCTTGGCACTGGTGCTCGTCTTCTATTCCTCCATTCCTCAAACAGTTTTGTGAAAAAGTGCTGATGAATTCAGGAAAGGGAGTTTTTCTCAATGAATGTGTGTGTGTGTGTGTGTGTGTGTGTGTGTGTGTGTGTGTGTGTACCTGGTGGGAATAACAAAGAAAACAATAGACTTCTTTCTTTTGTGTACTAAAATACTGGAATGACTGTAGAGCGATTGTATTAAAGAATCAGGAACTTTGGAATATTGGACTTAATGTCTATCTGTACTTGTCTGCCGATCGCTGAGTAACTTCCCATTCCCCGGGTTCTCCTCGGACATTTCCACATACTGTAAGCTGCAGGTGCCTTGTGATCTCCTGCTTTCGCATGGCCGCTAGCATTCTCGTCTTGCCCCACCCTCTCCACTTCACGCCGGCTTCAAATAGCCGAGAAATGTGGGGCTAAACCCGTGCATCCCCGCTGGGGAAGATGCTTTCGAAGCCTGCAGGCGTCTCCGTGATGCCGCATGCATCCTCATCATCCCAGGTTTTTGGCATCAGTTCCTCACACAATGAGGCACAGAGAGGACCAGATGATTTATCGAGCACAGGAATGGGTTTAACTCACAGACTGAATAAACAGACGTTGAAATCGTCAGCATCGCAATAGTCATGCTTTCTCTCTCACCGCAATCTCTTACACCTCTGACCATACTATGTACCATGTATGTATTATATCAGTATACAATGTTGTGAACTATTGTACGATGCACTAACACAACTAAGCAATGCTCAATGCGTGATTGGTCCATTAGAAAGCTCCACGTTTCCTCCGCCCTTTTTGTCCTTCATCTATAAATTGAGTAGAACATAAACGAAGGGGCTTCTACGCACAAGTATGACTCCGTTTTCAGAGTCTTACTTAAAACATCAAAGGAACTTCAAGAGTCATTAACAGGCAATTCCATAGATAATTACGCACATTTCCGGAGAACTTAAAAGTGATCCACTCTCTGCGCATGTAATTACAGTACTGTTCACTCTTGAAACCTCATAATTTATTTTAATTACCCTTTGTTTCATTTAATATGTGCAGGAGAAGCTTCGCTTAATACAGTTGCAGTTGGAATGTGCGCAAAATACACGACCTGCAGAGTTGGCATGTAAGAGCCGGCTGTAAATAAAAGTACTTGCAGTCCGCAAGCCCATTTGATTTTTATAGGGCTTATGTAGTGCAATAAACTATTTACCAAACTATAAACCAAAATATAGTCTCCCAAACTGTGCCTTCAAAGCCAATCAATGAAGAAGACGAGTGTCTTGACCCTTTTGGCCATGCAGTCATTAAATGAACAGTGTTCAGTCTCTCTTCATCTTCTAAAGTACCACAGTTTGATGAAGGTGATAAAGAAAACAAACTGCCAGTCTTCATTTACTGTGACTGCAGCTAATGTCAGCGTCTCCACAGCGGCAACCTCAGTGCATTGTCCTGTGACTGCAGTGTAAACAGAGGCCGCTTATCTCAGCTGATAGTGTTAGACTGACAACTTCGACTGACGTGTCAAGCAGTATTTTCTAGCAAGGTTCTCGGCTAAGTCGCCACCATGTAGTGATTTTTTTTTTCTACCCCCACCGGTATATCTGATGTGTTGAATCAGCTAATTATCATGTCCACCTTAAGATAAATACAGCTATTCATTGTACCTGACTTCAGACTGCGTGGTAATCACATGGTGGTAGAGGAAACCTGATAATAATACTTCCATACTACATACTATTCTAATGTTTCTTCTTCTTTCAGCTGTTTCCATTAGGAGGCGCCACAGTGGATGATAATTATCCATCTTGCCCTGTCATGAGGGGGCATTTTGTTTATATGATTATTGTTTAAGAAACAATCACAATTATTAGGATTATTATAAATATTTACTGCATTCTTGTGACAAAGTGAGAAATTGCAGGATTGATTCAAACACTGTGGTGCTAATTCTCACTCCATGTCGGTCACCACTGCTCCGTCTGTAATGCTGAGCTAGCATTTTTAAGAAATAACTCCAAACATGTCTTCTCCACACGCTATGAAAATAATATATATAAAAATTAAAATGTAGGCCAAGATTGGATAATGATCAGGTTTAATAATTTTAAAAAACCACTGACTTGTGTTGTTCTCTCATTTGTAAATCGCTTTGGATTAAAGCGTCCTATACAGTAGATGACTAAATGTGATGTGAATGTATTGTGTAACTTTACCAAACACAGGCCAGAAATCACAGGAACAATGCACAGCTTACTTTTTTATTTATTTAATGTGAACCCAAAATAACATTTTGTTATCGAAAAAAGAAAATATATGTTTGTCCCCTAAAGTACATATTTATATCCATGTCCTCATGATGATGTTTAAATGACTTTTACAATAAATTACATTTTTTAAAGTTACTGTTTTAAAGTAACATTTTTAATCATGGTTAATTGCAAAAACAATTATTCGTCTCATCCCTAGTTCTGAGCATCCTGTATTGTCACCCCTGAACACCTGCATGTCCTCCCACACCACCTCCTCTCATTGCTCTCTGCTGTGTCTATTGCCTATTTGTTCAAATAAAACGCAGACCACTTATTTACCGATCCAACCTATAATACAATAATATAAAAAGCATCACTGGCCTTTTGTTTTGTTTGATGCTGTTATTGACTTAGTAATGTGCAAACTTGACATTGTTTTTAATCTCTGACAGAAACTAGGTGCAGAGAGAGCAGACAGTGTAGGCTCAGTTGCATAGTTAAGGTTTTGATGTCTTTCAACTTGGGATCATTCCTGCTAGCAAGTAAGAAATGTCAAGTTCAACTTAAGAAAGAGAAATTTTCAGGAGAAGACGAAAAATCTGTAGTGTATTAGATGAAAATGAGAAAATTCACTCATGAGACCGGTGTTAAGAGTTACTCATCAATGCTTCAACGCTCATTCCATCAGTTAACAGTTGAAGGTATTGGGAAGTTTAATATAGTCTTCTTGTGCAAATAATAATATTTGAATGTAAAATGTAATTTATTTTTGTTTAGAACAAATCTTGTATTCCACCATTTTTGCGTTTGGCACATTGTTATTGATTTTAGTAGGATATTAAGTATAAAACATGATCATTTAACAGCTGGCCTATAAAACTCTTCTGCATCATTTAAATGAAATGACTACAATGAAAGACAACATTATTTATATGACCCATAAAAAGTGTGACAATGTGGAGAGACTATGAAAAGCAGATCCTCAGAATATACATTTTAAAACATGTTTAAATCTTAAACGTTATAAAAAATTGTGAGGTACAAGCCTGAAGGCTATTGTCTTAATTTGGAGATAATAAAATATGTATTAAAGAAAATGAAGTCCTGTGGGGAAATCCTCTGGCCTTTACTTTTGATTAATGGTGGATAGGGATAAAGGAAACATCGTACACTGAGAAGAAGAAAGCAGCATGTGCAGGACCTTGTATGTAGTGATAACACCTTCTGCGTTTGTGGTTTGATGATAACATGGAAGAAGAATTAAAGCTTTTCCACATTTCTCTCTCTTTTTTTTCTCTCTCTCTCTCTCTCTCTCTCTCTCTCTCTCACACACACACACACACACACACACGTGTATTTCTTCCCTGCACCTTCAATGCTTTCGGGGCTTAAGATGCAGATATAAGGGGAGACAGAGCGTGAGAAAAAGGGGAAAGCTGGAGATTTTTTACTCTGAGAATAAAAGAGACGATCTGTTGAGATTTGTGGTTGATATTGAAGCATGGGGGAGAAAAAGAGCAGTGTGCAGTTGTGCAAATGTTTGCAGCGGCCTGCAATGCAGTGGCTTTAGATAATGTGGAGGTAGCTCTTCATGACTGTTGCTCATGAAGTGTCAGTAGAGCTATAGCTCACTGTGGTTTAGACGTTTGCAATTCAGAAAGCAGCCCCCGATACAGTGCTTTCACCAGTGTGATTTGTTGTAGCCGGAGCTTGTGGGAAGATTTGTGTGCATGCACAGACGGCACGCACACAAACACAAACACAAACACACACACACACACAATGTGAGAGAAAATACTATATGTCTAATACAAGAGATGTTCACAATCGCAAAATACAAGTCCACGTCAAGTCACAAGTTTTTATTTAATTGTTCCTATATAGTATGTGTGTGTATGTGTGTGTATATGTGTGTGCGTGTGTTTGTGAGTGTGTGTTTGTGAGTGTGTGCTAGCGATTGATTGAATCTGACTGCAGTCTTACTGTTTATTGCTCAAAACTTATACATCTTATATTTACTGTTATATTTAAGTCTGAGTCGAGAGTCATTAGAGACGATTTTCTAGAGACGAGGTATAACTCAAGTCCCCATCTCTTTCTCTCTCACACCCAGATTTTAAAAATAGTCCAATCTGTCTTTTTTTTTGGGGCCAAATGCACATTTGTTTAATGCAATGTTTGTCCATGTCCATTTTCCTAAAATCTAATGCTAATTCAGCTGGTAATACAACATTATAAGGTGAGTGTTTAATGAAGTTTATAAATGTAAATAAAATGGTCATCACAAAAAGCTATACACACACACACACACACACACAAACATAATACCAATATAATAATTCCACACTGACAGCAATTTAAACCTGCCAACTGTGCTATTTTTCCTCAAAACAACATGATTATCACAGATGTAGCAGTTTATCATCAGTGTGGGACTTTTCGTAACAGGGTGCATTTACAACAAAACATGCCCTATAACAGAAAAAAATGAAAAAAGCAACATAAGCAAGATATAGTATTGTGGATATGACATATCTAGGAGATGAAAATTATACAAGTCCCAAGGCTATGTGCTCCTGGCTTTATAAAACACTGGAAATGCAGTTAGTGTTTTTTATCGGCACACAAGAGAGTGAATCCGAGCAGAAAGATGAGCATTTAAACAAACAAACAAAAAACTAAATGAAAAATAAATGTAATAAATGAATTTTTAAAACTGGGTAAATGAGGACAAGGGTGACCCAAGGTACTCAAAGATTAAAATGTGGTTGGTGCAAGCTTTTGTGTGTGTGTGTGTATTTATATATATATATATATATATATATATATATATATATATATATATATATATATATATTTTTTTTTTTTTTTTTTTTTTTTTATTTTTTTTTTTTTTTTATTGTAACTACGCATTGATCACTAATTGCCTTGCCTCTCTCTCAGCTACCTGGCCTCTGGTGGTCCTTATATATAAAATAAACACAAAAATAGCAAAAAAGAAAACATATAGGCCATAGATTGTAATTATACAACTACAAAGTGAATCCATATAATAAGAAAATATATGGACAATGAGTATAGAAACAAGGAGGTGTAGCTAATAAAGTGGCAGGTGAGTTTTTATACTGACTGAGTAATAATCAACAGCAGTTTGGTGTACTCGGGACTTGATCGATCACTTCTGCTTAATGGTCCAGTGCTTGAACAACATTAGCCACCACTGTTTCTTTTGTAAGTTAGGCTTTATAAATTTCATTAAGTCGTTTTTTTTTATTAAGCATTTACACCGCAGTTGTTGTGGTGTTTTGGAGTGAACACGCAATGTTTTATAAGAACTTAAGACCCTGACAGTGGGATGGGAGGCCAGATAATAGAGACAATATCGTACTGACTGTTCATGGTGAAAGGGGAACAAAAGAGGCAGGAGTGCAGCTCCTCATTGCTTGTTCCTCAACTCAATAAAACCCTGTTCCTGAGTTAATTTGAAAGAAGCATTTGGTACTGCAAGGCTACGAGGAAATCAAAGGCGAGTTTCAGTGTCCTTGGACAGGAGGGGCAGCACTGGGGGTGCTGATTATATGGAAGCTGGACATGACATAAAAATAACGAGAAGACAACATTTGTCAGAATAATATATGTTATGATTTATACATAACAGAACAGCCTTGTACAAGGTGATTTGAGTCACAGCTGTAGTGCAGGCTGAACTGTCAAGCTGCCAATCAAGGCCCTCAACCCTCCACCGTATCATGTCATGTCTGTTAGATACACCGAATAAAAGCATCTGCTAAATGTTTAAAAATATAATAAAACATAATGAGCTGTACGAATGCAGGGGACACACAGCGGATTACTAACAAAATCAATCTCATTTATCAAGCTTCAACTGGCCAATCAAATGATGGATCTTTCTGCTACTGGTTACCTTATATGCTCTTCAAATACTCAACAGTATAACAACAAAAGCTATTTTCCGGTGTAAGAAAGGGAAAAAATGGCTTTGTGGTCCTGCTGCCAAGTGCATTAAATCTAAATTAGATTGTAACATCAAATACATACCTCGGTGAGACTTACTGAGGAAATTGCAGTGAAGGGTTTTGGCCTCTTCCTGAGATGGAGGGGTGACGGGCTTTCAGAGTTTAGAAAGAGATGCAGAATGAATGTGATGATAATAATGTGATTACAGTGACATTTAGTGGAATGATGCTCCGTAGGAGCCGCTGATATTGCTCTCAAGAGTTCAGATAATCTCTGGCTCTTTCTCTCTCATGCAGACTCGCACACAGACACACATCCAGAAAGCTGAACGCTGATACGGTGTGTGAGTGTATTCAAGTTGTGACATTTCAACGAATGAGAAAACTAGAAAAGAAAGAATTGCATCATTGTTATTGCTTATTCTTACTCTTTGCCTTGAAAATTTCTGGCTATTGTATGCCTCACAGGGAGTCTGGTTATAGATGGATATGAACAACACGGTGGGCTTTATGCTTCTCAATGCCTTTGTTTTCAGTTGCTATGCACACAATATGTACATGAATTTAAAAGGGATGAGGATCACATTCACATTAGTGAACACTGTAGTCCATCTCTGTGCTTTTTATCTCTTATGAGAGAAGGATTTTTGGGACCCTGTGCAAGGTGTGTCGTGATGCTATTTACCATCGTAACCCACGCCAACAGCCTATTTTTACGCCTTCCGCCAGCATCGTTCAAATAGCAACGCTGCTTGTGAATATATCTACCCCAATTCACATGGCCATTTTGAAATGAGGCATGTTCAGGTACATTTCTGGCGTATTGCTGTCTTTGCGACGGAAAACCCAGGTGCACCGTTGACTGAAAACAACCTCTCCAGCCGTCAACAGTCAGACGTTGGTTGCTATCTCAGCGGTGAATCAACACAGGCGCGTGTCCAACAGCAATGAACACTAAATAAAGTGAACACTATTAAATCTGACTGCATTTGTACAGAGAATGCAGGTACATAGTCTACATTATACTGTGAGTGATCCATTCACACTCAAAGAATGGAGAACCTCATGGACCAGCACATTGAGTCCAGGTATCTGCACCACTCAAATAGCAATCCCCCAAAGTCAGAGAGCTAGCAGGCTTTATTGCATGTGACGCCTAAAACATGTTCATTAGAAATGAGAGAATTATTACATGCTTTTTGCGCTCTTCATGCCACGCAAGTCATACCTTTCCCATTGTCACGACAGCAAGTCTCACTGACACGCCCTAAAGCAAGCTGTGTGATGCATGATTAATGGCTTGCTAGAGATCGCTAAAATAGGGCCCTTGGTGTTTTTGATTCCATGTTGATTGTTATCATGAAAAAGGGGGAGGGGGGGACAAATTTGTGTCATTAGTGACTCCTAAATACATAATGGTCATTATACAGTATACTACAGATAAAGATCAGTATGTAGTAGACAGTATATGTAGATGCTGTATGCAGTATGCACTACAGAGTGTCATTTTGAACAGAGCTGCTCTGTTCTTGAATCTCATTTCTCATGCACTCTGTTTCATTCCAGCTCACGTTTTCTCACCTGCTTTATCTTATTTAAAGCCTCTTACTTCCTTGACTACATGTTCACGTGTGCGGTATTCATGCGTGCAGGTGTGCGAATCAGGGTTGTCAGCAGTTATTAGAAGAAACTGAGACATCATGCATAATGCAGGTGGTGGTGGGAGAGTTCTAACTTTTCTGACTGCGTCAGAAACTCCCTGCTATTTGCTGCCAAAAAACTTTCGACTGTGACAAAAAAACCACAGACTCTTAAGTCTTTCTGAGAGGTGCAAAGTGTGTACAGTGTCACACACTGCTCAGTCTCCCACTCGTTTTTTTTGTCTTTATTACTGTATTCAGCTTAGAGCTACTTTGTAAAGTCTAATATAGCCAGTAGCCATTAGGGATGAGAGAATTTATCATTATTGCAAATAATCGTTAATAAATAAAAAATATATATTTTACTTAATGATATACACTGATATAAAGCAAATGTTATGTTTAGCAAAAGCCCTGCACTGTCTATTTTCAATAACAAATGTTTTTTTTTGTGTGTGTGTGTGTTTATATTAAATTAATAATGAACATAAGAAACCATGAATTGTTTCTGTAATTTATGGCACTTTTTTATCAGACTTTGTATGGAACCAGGACCCATTTGATTAAAATTATTTAAAATGCTTTGTTTTTAGGTATGACCAGGATCTGGATCTGGGTGTGATTTGGATTAGGAGTATTTGAAGAGCATCCTGCCTTGCACCCTGAACAGTATGTACTCTCTGTAACACTGTGACATCACAAAATTCTAATGTACAGATTCAGATTCTTTATTTATTATTTGTAAAATATAAATTTGTAGCAGTAACAAGTAACAATGTACAGTAATTGTATCAGTTTATCAGTGGACCGTATCAGACCGTAGTCCATCGCTTTGTGGACTGCAGTACATAAGGTGTACGTCCCCTTTACTCTGTTCTCTAATGATCAGGATCCCACAAGTACCACCACAGAGCAGAGATTATTTGGTTGGTGCATAGTCCTATCCCATCAGTGTTATTAAGGTGTTTAAGAGAAACTGTACCATTACTGTATAAGCAAACACCATGCACTACCTCTTATTATGCAGGTAAAACATTTTCCATACATTAAATGGATAAGAATAAGAGAGCTCATTGTTTTTATATCTATGAAATAAATGAAATTCAGATTTTAGTTGTTTTGTAAATGCAGCTTGCAAACTGTGTCTCGGTGAAGGACAGGATCAACCTCTGTTGCCCCGGTATACGGTATAACACTATAAAAGCCGTATGCATTTGTCTCTTTGATTTCTTATCTTGCCTTTAAAATGACCCCGATGGACCCAGTGGACGGCGTCACCTCCAGGGAAATGCGGCGCTCGCCGGTGCCACAAATCTTGCGCTGAAATAAAGTGCTCAATTCTGCACCCAGACATTTCATGCCAGGGTTTTTACATTATGAAGGAAGTTATCTTACTCACTGCATTCTGTTCTAATCTATTGTAGCCTGCGGCACACCTTGCAAATGTCAGGCCCTGCCAGGGAAGCAGAATATAATAGATGTTGGCAGTGAATTTTGCGGTAGTCAACGAAATCGCAGGTGCCGTAATCACACTTGACGTTGTTGGGAGAGTTGGCTTGTGAAAGATGCCCATACCTTTGTCTGACATTAGCTGTCAAAGTGCCCGGTTGTCTGTGTGGGGTCAGAAGGATCCCAGTATCTTATTATCTTGGCATTAGGTCAGGTGTAACAGGTGATGCATAGCCTCGGAAAGGAACATCAAAACATAAGTGGACTTTATTTCATCTGAGGGGCGGCACAGTGGTTCTAGATTCGAGTTCCAGTCCACATGTCCTCCCTGTACCTTAGTGAGTTTCCTTCATGTTCTCCGGTTTGCCCTCACATTCCAAAGACATGCTGATGGGTACGTTAGAGATACCAATCGCCCCTCTGATTGGTTCATTTGTGAAATATGGTTGAGGAAACCAATGGTGACATTACCATGAAACTCATGGATCAGAATCATCCTAATTATAGATGGCACACACACTCATTTTTTCTTTTCATAAATAAAACAGGGTTAGCATTATTACTGATTTTAAAGCACATTGCACATTTCTGGACTCAGCCACTATTTTCAGCGTGTTAGTCTTCTCCTAGAAGTTGTTGATAATTGTTTTTCAAGCCCAATTTACTCATAAGTGTCAGGTTCTGACAGGAAACTGCTGGTTTGATAATTGCACCACTGAGCATGTGTACAGATTTCTTTAATAGTAGCTGGTGGGTGTGTTGAGTTTGGGAAATGTAGCCCAACTCAGAACATAAATCTAAATTATATATGATTTGTGCAAGTCTGTGATTTTGAACAGAATACCTGTTATTTTTCCAATGATGTTGTATATATTGGATATTGGTGGAAGTGTGTTTAATAAATCACTGTATGTGTTAACCGAACAGCCACACAGACAAAACCACATCTTTTTAAACTTATTGTTACATTTTTCAACATCAGATGCCACTGCTGCAGTTCTACTTTTGTGTCTCCTCATACAGCATTAGTCTGATACGACCTGGTCATCACAATTGAGAATTACAATATTTAAAAACTAGACTATACGCAGCACTGTATTGATTTGAGGTTGTTAGTATTTAAATTTAAACCCAAAATATAGATAGACATATAGCCTACATGGCCTTGCTTTGGTAGACAGGGGGCTTTAACTGCCAATCATCAGCTTGATTTGCGATGCTCCGTAACCACTGAACCACATAACATGACATAACATAAAAAACCCATATGTATGGTACTATTTACTGTACTTTAAAATTAATTATATAACATTTGAGTAGGTGGGCGGCATGGTGGCGTAGTGGTCCACACATCCGCCTCTCAGTGCTTGGGTTTCCAGGTTAGAATCCTGATCTGGGTGGAGTTTCCATGTTCTCCATGTGTCAATATGGATTTCCTCCAGATGCTAGGGGTACCCTTGATGGCTTTCGCCACCCCAGTACTGATAATCAGTTATAGCCATGATTGCTAAGTCTAAATAGGGTGTAGAAAGGAAAAAAATTCAGAGGATGATCAGAGAACTTTTAAAACAAATTGTATATAGATATTACAGCCGATGCACCATTTGCACAGTTTGCCAGGCCCTGATTTTTACAGTGGTTGCAGTGCAGACAATGCCTCATGGGAATTCACTTTATATTTAGTAGTTGGTTTATTTTATCTGCCTGACAACTTTCCCTGGGCATCTCCTATCAAATAAAATAGTACAGCCATAACTGTACAAAGTATGTTTCCCGGAGGGACAACGCAGAAATATTACACACCATCAGTATGCATTGCTGTGTACATCAACTTTAATGCATGTTATTTATCCAAACAGCTATGTTCCCTCAACAGTGCACTCAGTCGGTCAGAGGATACACTCTGCGATAAACCAAAATCTATGAAAGTTTAGACTAAAGACCGCAATACAGCTCAACTTAATCTCACTTTATCCAACACTGAACTCAACATGTTTACTTTTTTATTTCTAACAGACATTATTTAATATTATGTCTTAATATAACTCCAGCACATGCATCGTCTGATACTGCCTTGGGTCATGGTTTAGTTGTCTGCTGTGGGTGTATAGCTGAGTGCATGTGTGAAGCAGGGAGGACAAGTGTTGTGGTGTCTGCCTTCAATCGATGCTTTAGATGAATAGCTGCAATTTATCACTGAGCCTCAGTATGCACATGCACACACATGCGCACACACACACACACACACACACACACATCCTGTTAAGAAATAGACTGTAAAGGAGGTTGCACCGGGGTCATGCATCAGGACATGATCATTAGTATACGGCTGAGCTCACTCCAGATATATTACTGGTTCGGGAGCTGGAGGTAGTCTTTGCTTTAAACCCATTTCATCACAGAGTGACTTTATTACTTACTTGGGATCAGATGCGCACGAGACGGATGATTAAACTGGGGCCATTGTGTCTGCCAGGCACTGACGTTAAAATGATCTCACTCTCTTAACCTGAACTGCCTTAAGATGGCTCAGAGCGCTCGTTCTCTTAAAAAGCATGTAATTCCTTCATACTGCATAGACTTGTACAAAGTCAGGTAACAAGCAGCTTGTCAGGTTGTTACAAATGAATTCATTTGTACTCCCTGCGTTTCTGAAATCCCGATTCTGATTGGTGAGTTTGCTGGTCTGCAGTAGTTTATACTGTAAGATAAGGGTGTTCGTAACTCAGACAGCGACAGTTTAGGCATGCATGAGTGTATATATATATATATATATATATATATATATATATATATATATATATATATATATATATATATATATATATATATTACTTTCATGTTGTTTCTAGGGATAAATATCACCTTAGCTGCATGAGCCTAAGTTTTAATCTGACAATTCACGCCATAATGACACTAACCACAGTTGGCATGTCACTTTAAAAGTAGGAAAAGTGTTTCCTCAAAGGAGTTTCTTCAAAGTTTGTATCTTAAAACACTTCTTATACTTTCTTATATATAATGGAACTTTCTGTAACCTTTTAAAACTCCACTCCTCTCTCTTTGTTGTGTTTCTTTGTAGATATCAAAAGCTGCAAAAAAGCAATCAGATAACTTGAATTGTTTTATTAAGGTTTTAGAACGTAACTAAACCTTTTTTTGCAGAAAGCTACTAATTTTGAACCATTTCTGAGTCCTGCAGCCCATTAAAGTCCTCTATTGATTTCCATTCATTAAAAAATATACAGAAAACAATAATGCAATTAAAGTGTGATCAAACGTTTGCACACAATTATATTATCTCGCTTAAAAAAGGCTGTTTAGAAGTCTGTGTGTAGGAGGTTCAGGGGGTTCGGAGATGTTATGTGATGTAGTTTTTGTTGACTGAAACTAATGGCTGTGACTCATATGGTTTCTTCACATTACATCACAATATATAAGGTCATTTTGCAAACGTTTTTATCCAAAGTGAATTACATGCATCCCAGCTTAATGGTTAGGGCTGGCTTTGAACACCCAACCTTCAGATTGATATCCCAATACCCTAATCACTGAGCTACCACACCCTCTTGGTTTAACTGTGGTTCTCTTTTAACATTGTGTAACCGGTACATATTTGGAGAAATAGAGTAGTTTGGAAAAATGTGTTTAAATGAATTAGCTATTTTTTAATGTCTCTTTTACTGGGTATATGTTAAGTGATGTTCTGTACAAAATAAATAATAAATTGTGCAATATTTGGCAGGCAGGCTATTTAAAACATTTTCTATAAAAGCGCCACTACTGGGTTTATGGCATACACATATTGCGTATCAAGAAAATAGATTTAATCTCACTATGTGAGTTATTATCTGGCAGAGATGGTTAGAATCTAAATCTATTATAGTCCTTACTACAGTAAAAAGGCTTCATATGAATTCATAATTAAATGGAGGAATAAATGATTGAATTTAGTGGGTTCATACAAAAAATTGGAAATGTACTGTATACCACATTTATAAAATGTACTGTATACCACATTTATAAAATGTACTGTATACCACATTTATAAAATGTACTGTATATCACATTACATCACATTTCAAAGTCATGGGCATTACCATGGAGTTATTGATTTTTAATTCTATAAGATCCTCCATTTGGGTGAAAAAGTTAGCATGTTCACCTTTTAGCGCTTTGGATTCCGGTTTAAATCCCTGTGTGGAGTCCCATGTTCCAAAAACTTGATTTCGTAGTAAGTTGACTGCTTTAAATTGTCCCTATGTAGTGTGTATGTGTGTAATTGAGTGAGCGTGTACCCAGCGATAGGTAGACACCCTGTCCTGGATGTGGAAGCTTTTAGATATATCAGTCTGTGACTGCGACTTTATTAACAGACTGCAGTTAAACTCTGGTTTATGGAACTGCCTTCAAGCCGTGCCCCTGGCTGATTCACGGCCTCTCCCTCTGTAGCACTGACATGTTCAAACATTAAAAAGGCCACATACGTTGATTGGTGGAGCTACCAGAAGGTGCATTAATTACCTTTACTAAATGTTTATCTCCATCCATGCACCTCAATCCTCACCCCTCCATGCTGCTGCACTACAGCTCCTCAATCATCTTCTAACATGGCTCTTTAGTGCATTTGAAAAATTTCCCACAGAAAACAGAAAAAAGGCTCTTTTTATTTTTGAAGTTGTGCCCCAATTCTGAGTTTCAATTGTGTATTATAGCATTAGGATCACAAAAAATAGCCTCTGACCATTAATCTTCCTCTAACAAAGTTTACAGCTGGAATAATACTAGCTGGATCTGATGTTTTCCTGGCGTCAGTCAAATCCAAATGTCTTTGACAAATTTCCAGATGGTAAGATGGTATTTATCCCTTAAAACAGCATATTCTTATGGCTTCTGCTTATGGTCCAATGCTGGAAATGAACAGCTCTGTGACTGATGATGTTTAAGCCTTTAACACTTAACCTACATACGTATGCTGACTCGTTTAGCCTATAGTTTCTCATCTTTGAGGTTTTTGTTTTAGTGATATTCAACAATATGCACTAGTCATGACCTTGACCTCAAGACACAATTCACTTCCTATCCATGTACTACAAAGTCCATCTTTAATGAGTGAACTAAAAAGGAGGCGTGGTTATTCTGAATTTAACTTCATTCATTCATTCATTATCTCCCGCTTTATCCTCTATTAGGGTCGCGGTGGGGTTCCGCATGCCCATCCAGGGGAGAACGTTTCGGGCGCTGGGCAGATAGACCCAGGACAGGGCGCCAATCCATCGCTGGGCACACACTCACTCACACAGACACACTCTATATGGGGCAATTTTGAGAATTCAATTGACTCGATCCATGTTTTTAGACTGTGGGAGGAAACGGGAGAACCCGGAGAAAACCCACACAGACACGGGGAGAACATGGAAACTCCACCCAGATGGGGATTCAAACCAGGAATCCCTAGCGCTGAGAGGCGAATGTGCTAACCACTAAGCCACCGTGCCACTTGAATTAAACTTATTCAAATAAAAATTAATTAAGAAATTTGGTGCAGTATATTTTTCAATAAAGTGTATAATAAATTATCAACATAATTGTGGCGCTAAACACCTTGATTTGTTTGAGATTTTATGTAATTGTGATGGTAAAACCGAAGAAGCAGAAAAGGCAACGTCACTAAAAATGTAGCTACTTAACCTCCGTCACAGATCACGCGGTGTTCCTTCAGCACAAGCACGTGGAGATTTCCTGTAGTATTTTGTAATAAACTGTAAATCTGGGGATAATTAGAGTCTGACCTTGTTTTAGAAAGGCGTGCTTAACACGCACTCTGCCGCTGGATGTTTTTATTTGCTCATTTTAATATTCAGAAGCACGTCAGAAACCATTACAGTGTGCAATGTGGCGTGACAGCATTTTGATTCAGTCTTAACAGAAAAAAGAAATAAGGTAGCGATGCGCGAGCCGCTAAACAGCGCCATGCTCCTGTCTCCGGGAGACAGATATCAACTCCTTATTGTTGACGTGTTGTATAATGAGTCTACTTATGTGTCTGTGCGTGTGTGTGTATATGTGTGTATGCAATTAACTTTTTTAGGAAATAAATAACATAGTTAATATGTATGAAAATTTCTACATTTTGCAGATTTTAATACATTTTTTGGAAAAGAAATTAATAAAATTGAAAATAAAATACGGTATTCAGAGTAAACTGTTGTTATATCAGGGAAGTAGGGGAAGTTTGTGTGTGTGTGTGTGTGTGTGTGTGTGTGTGTGTGTGTGTGTGTGTGTGTATAAGGACCATGTGCCACCCGTAGTGTTGTTAGTGTGTTGTCTTGTAATCCTTTTGTGTCATTGCCTCATGGACTTTGTTGCTGCTTTGCTTTGATTATGTATAAGAGCACACACACACACACACACACACACACACACATAGTGGATTTATATCCAGCCACCTTTCCAGCCCTATAAAGAAGACAATTTGTCATCAGTGGCAGCTCCCTGCCATTCTGGCACATGTGTGGGACATGCATTTAACCCTCTGCAGGTATTAAAATGTTTTTTTTCCTGATAATACTGTTTGAAAAATTAGCATTTCCCTGAAACATGGCAGCTTTTACTTAAAATTAAATTACCAAAATTAGACACAGTACAAAGTTTAATTTCAGAATAAAAAATACTTTTTTTCTCACATTACATGTGCTCTTCATTTTTAAGAGTTTCTTCTTAACAGGTTCGTTAGAAACTACTTTACTCTCCAGAGGCTTTTTCTCTAATTTAGCCCATACATATATGTTCAGGAGACCGCAGGATAAAAAAGGCTGCTTTGTAGCTCGGCAGTATGCAGTTTGTGAAACAGCCCCTCTTTAAGACTTGGTAATTAGAACGTGATTTGATTTATACATACACAGAGAACGTAAATAGGAACACTATCCTAAAATTTGATTCAGTCAATACAGAATGCACTATCATGTTATCTTGGTAGCTGTGTTGCTATTAGATGATGAGGAAGTTATGACCGTTAAGGGATGCACATGGACCGCAACGTTAAAATCGGCTGTGACATTCAGGCGATATTAATATTAATGCTCATAAAGTGTGCCACATTATTACTCCACCTGCCTGTGCTGTTGGCATATGGAAGGCTTTGCCCTTGGATTCATGATGGTATGTGCCATCCTAACAGTTCTTACTCACTTTAAAGATTCATCTTGGTTCCTCTTGGTTAAAGGTCAGAGTTATGAGCTCACACTGTACAGGTCTGTGGAAGGATAGTACCCACAAGGAGAGTAAAACTGGAGTGTGTATTTGTGGGAAGTCTGTTTACATGTTGTCATCTCACCAGCAGTGAACAGGTTTCTTGGCTGGTGGTGAGTGAGATGGCAATGGAGTGCTTCTCTGTGCATATATTTCCATAATCAAAGCAAATTTGCTTTAATACGGAGCGAACTGTGTGGCCTTATGCTAATTTGGATCGTGTTTGCTGTTTGTGTGTGAGCGAGAGTTATACTCTGTGTGTCTATGTGCTACAGCTGAGTGCTTATATGTGAACTGCCTGTGTGTGTGTGTACAGGTTTAAATAACACTGTGGGAACCAAAAGCTGTTTACACAGTCACACCTTATTTAGTTGTGAGGACCCACAATGTAAATCATTCCATTTTAACAAAAATTAAATTAAATTAAATTAAATTAAATTGGGTCATTTAGCAGACGCTTTTATCCAAAGCGACTTACAAGGTGAGCACAGGGTTAATCACAACATCCCTGGAGCAATGAGGGTTAAGGGTCTTGCTCAAGGACCCACATTGGTAACTTCAGTGGGATTTGAACCCCCAACCTTAAGATTGACAGCCCAACACCCTAACCACTGAGCTACCACTCCCCTCAGAAAAAGCATGTCATGATTATAGTAATGGTTATATTAGCCATCCATCCCCTATCTTCCACTTAATCCTTTATTAGGGTCACGTAGGGGTTCCCACACCCATCCAGGGTAGAATGTTTTGGGCACTGTGGATTATACCCAGGACATTGAACTAATTAACATTGAATCCATGTTTTCAGAGAACCCAGAGAAAACCGACACGGGCAGACATGGGAGGACATGTAAACGATATTCTGATAGGAATTCGACCTGAATCCACACTGCTGAGAGGCAGAGGTTCTAACCAGTAAGCCACCATGATGCCCTAGTTAGGTTATGGTAATGGTTAATGTTAGGGTGGTAGTATTTATGGTTAAGATTTGGGTAAGTCTCTACAAAATAAATGAAAGTCTATGTAAATGCATAAAACATGCAAGGCACGAAATGAATAAAATACATAAAAAAGCAAGGCACGTGTGTGTGTGTGTGTGTATACATGTGTAAGTGTGTGTACGTGTGTGGCCTTGCATGCAGGTGTGTGTGTGTGTGTGTGTGCATGTGTCATCCACTCTGTACCTGTGGCGCAGTGTTTTTTAGCCTTTTTACCAAGCGTTTCAAATCACAGTGGAAAGGTGATGATTACTGTAGAGAACTGGGAGAAGTTAATTGCGAGATATGTTCTCACAGTGACATACACACCTGTACCCCTTTTGTACCTCATTCTCTTTATCTCGCACTCACTCTCTACATTCTGATAAAAGGACTTGTTTACCCCGTAACCACTGACACGGTTCCGATGCGAGTGCTCATTCATGGAATCAGCGAAGCCTTTATTTTAAAGCCAGCCTGCATTTCCACCAGTTTAAAAGCCGAAGAAATCAGTGTAAAGTACTAAAGCGTGCCTCATTCTGCACCACAGCTTACAATCCCAGGTGGGATTCAGTCAGCAGATGTTTTCTCACAAGCCAAACGTCCACGCTGTGAAATGAGCGCTTATTATCTGCTTTACATGGAACATTTTACACCCAAATCAAATGCCCTTATCAAGCCAGTGTCTAAGCAACACCGTCATGTGGTCAGAAACTGACACTAATAAAGGACTTAAGGACCAGCACAAATTGAGCATAAAATAAATTGCCCGCAGTTAGTTGTACGCCTACAAACTGTATCAACAGGGTAGGTTCCTCTAAACATGCTCATTATGTGTAATGCTGATGCAACTGGTGTACTCACACCAACACACCAACAAAACATGTGTCAAAATGTTACAACTGCTCCAGCGACATTTAAAAAAAACTGGCTGGTAAGGGTTTCCTGGATGTCAATTTGTACAGAAGAACAGATTTATATATACACTATAGTATAGTATTGTATATTGGTTAAAGTATTGAGACCATCCTATCCCATCCTAACATTGCTCCACCCCCAACCCCAGAAAGACGGACTATGTGTTATCAGCTACTGGGAATAAGTCATAACAATTATTCATTCAGCGGCACGGTGACTTAGTGGTCAGCACGTTCGCCTCTCAGCGCTAGGGATTCCCGGTTCGAATCCCCATCTGGGTGGAGTTTCCATGTTCTCCCCGTGTCTGCATGGGTTTCCTCCGGGTTCTCCGGTTTCCTCCCACAGTCCAAAAACATGGATCAAGTCAATTGAATTCTCAAAATTGCCCCATATAGAGTGTGTGTGAGTGAGTGAGTGTGTGCCCAGTGATGGATTGGCGCCCTCTCCTGGGTCTATCTGCCCAGCGCCCAGCGTTCTCCCCTGGATGGGCATGGGGAACCCCACCGCGACCCAAATATAGGATAAAGCGGGAGATAATGAATGAATGAATGAATTATTCATTCATTATCTTTCGCTTAATTCTCTACTAGGGTCGCAGGGGGGTTCCCAATGCCCATCCAGGGGAGAACATTTTGGGCACTGGGCAGATACACACAGGACAGAGTGCCAAAATGGCTGCTCAACATTGCCCCTATATACAGTAGTGCGACTCTGTCTGCCCAGTGATAGATTGGCTAGTTTTTACCCAGTGCCTTAAAGGTTCTCCCTGTATGAAGAAATGATAAATAATAAAAATCTTTTACAACTTTACTAATACTTTTGCACCCCCTTGTGTGTGTATATGCATATATACTGTATATACTGTATATACAGTATGCTTACTCAAAATTATTACTGTCACAATGGCGTCAGTGGATAAGAGAAATGGTTTAACCAGGTTTAGGTTTAAATTGAATTCAGAATTAATCATGTTTGAAATGGAATTAACTACAATGAAGCTGAATTACAAATGTCATCTTCTGCAATGCATATGCAGGTTTTGAGCTCCTGAAGCAGTTTAAACAATGCGTTCGATTGATCCATCAAGCTACTTCATGAATTCCAGGCCAAGCTAACACTATGGATCTTTCAGAACAAAAATGAATAGACCATCCTTTCTCTCATACGAAGATGGCCGGCATCCATAAATACAATTTCGTTCACTATTACATAATAACAGCTGTTACTGATGCCAAACTGAAATGACAGAAGTTAATAAAAAAGCACTGCACTGCCAAAGTCAACTAATTAAAGTCATGTCTGACAGAAGGCGTCATGTAAGATATGATCAAATATGACCCCACTTAGGCCATGTGTGTGTATGTGTATGTGTGTAGATTATGTGTATGTGTATATGTGTAGTTATTATTAGCAGATGTTAATATTAACAGATGAAAATATTTGTGCGTATGTGTGTGTCACACTGTTTACATGAAATGTCATCACAACCTGGGGCAGAGAGGGGGCTATTCTAGTAAATAAGTAGCTTAGAAGATAAATAAAAAATTATTTTTGCAGGTGGCTTAGTGGTCATCATGTCCACCTCTCAGCGCTGGGGATCCCGGCTCGAATGTGGAGTTTTCTGGTTTCCTTGCACAGTCCAAATACATGGATTCTAGGTGAATTGGCTTCTCTGAATTGCACCTATATGATGTATAGGTAGGTATACCTATATAACATGTGTGTCTGTGTGAATATGTGCCCAGCATTAGCTTGGCATTCTTTCCTGGTTGTATCTGCCCAGCTCCCGAATCATTCTCCCCAGGATAGGTATGGGCATATATTGGATTAAGTGGAATAATTGATTCTTTTGTTTATAGACGATGCATTTAAAGGGATGTAAGTGTCATTGTTCCTGAACTGATAGGAAAATGTGGGATGTAGAAAGCTATTTCACTTTCTCCAGATTTTTTTCCCCCCTCCTATTTTTCTCGCGCTCCATTTCTCTTTATTCATTGCCCTCATTCGAGTGTTCAAAGACCTTATATTGTGACAAGCACAGCGGGGTACGGAGCAAAAACTCTGTCGATAAAATACAGAGCTGCAAGAGAACAGAGAAAGAGACAGGCCAGAAGGGACAGAGCGAGTCTGAAGGGGAAGAAAAAAAAGAACGAGACGGAGCAAACGACCCATCGCCTTGTAAGCATATGGCAGACAGGGAGGCGTATGCACGTAAATGTGTTTTTTCATTCACAGGGTGAATGATTGGTGGCAAAGGACTGATGGGGAAGAAAGAAAGGATGAGAGGAAGATTTCACCTTGTTTTTTGTATTATGAATGCACTGGGTGTTACACAAGCATACAGACGTATGAGGGCAAAATCAACCTGTATGACATGTAAACAGAGTACGTATTCAAATGCATTAGGGAAAGTTTATGATGAGGGATTTGTATAAAGATGAGCGGGTGGATTGCAATGTGATGGAGACCATCTTTCTCTCAGCGTGTAGTAGGACGGTCCTACCAGTCTTTTCTTATTTCCGTCTTCGTGCGTTTGAGAGAAATAGAGTCTGTATGTAAATTCTTTTTGTTTACAGCCCTCTATGGAGAATTATTTTAAGTTCTTTTGCTTTTCTTTTCTTTGCTGCTTTGATGTTTCAGCATGTTATCATGACACATTTTTTATTTATATTAATCTAAAACAGGCTTTTGTAGGATTGGACCTGGGTTTTACATTCATTATGGTCACTCAGCAGACACTTTTATTGAAAATTAACTTATAATTATTCCGACTTGGTTGGGGTCAGAGCACCATACACTCCCCAGAGCAATACGTTTTAAGGGCCTTGCCCAAGGACCCAGATTGGAAACTTCAGTGGACTCTGGATTTGAACCTACAGCCTTCTGATTGATGGTCCACCATAATAACCACTCAGCTGCCACATGCACTGTCATTGATGCATGCTGTATTTTCTCCTTTCTTCATGTCTATTCAGGGAAAAATGTTGGCACTGAGCATATACACTCAAGACGGTGCTAATCTAATGCGGGGCACACACTCACTCACAAACACAGACACACACACACACACACACACACACACACACACACACATAGAGAGACAATTGATAGCATGCAATTTTCCTTAAATCCATGTTTTTGTGAGGAAAACTGAGAACCCAGTGGAAATCCCTGCTTTTAATATGTTTTATTAAAAAATATGACTGTTATTTGTCTGTGGTTTCTCTCGAATTCAGGTCTGACATGTCCACATTCATCAGCATGTCCCATTTTCTACAGTTCCCTCCTATAAGCAATGACCAGAGAAGCAGATGTGGACATACTCACAGAACACCCAACAGAATATCACACACCCATTCCAGAGAAAAGCAGAACATAAAGGTGAAACGTGAGAGAATCATGGCCATGCATTTGATGAGTGATTTGGAAATAAACCATCCAGCGGCTCGGCTTTGTCTTTAAAATTCACAGCTGAACCGTAACTAGAAAAATTCCAGAATATTTTCTGTCTCTTCGGTTAGGCATTACAGTTTGCATCTACTTTTTCACTCCTGGGTGTTTGTTATTTTCCAAGTGATAGAAATGTCATCAACACACCCACGCACTCGCTGTGGAGTTTTCAGAAAAGCGGCAGATCCATCCGTACACGGGCAAAATAAAAAAAGTCGATGGATTTCGTATCAGGATAAAGTTCAGGAGAAGTGTTTTGAACATCTTTGTTCTCAGATCCTGCAGCCGGTGTGTGCTTCGTGTTTGCTTTTTAAAATATATTGGAGTCATGGTGTGGTAGATCGGTGGTTAGGGGGTTGGGCTATCAATCTGAAGGTTGTGGGTTCAAAGCCTCAGATCCTCTGAAGTTACTACACTGTACCTTTAAAACAACAACATAAATACGTTACATGGATAGTATAATTGTTAAGTCATAAACTTTGCATGTGTAATAGCAGTTACATGCAACTCGGGGCAATTTACCTACCTACCTTTTCATCATAGCATTTTTCAAGTAAGATAACATAATTGCAGTGGTGCCTCTAATAACTATTTACAATTTAAACATGAATAATTAAGGACAAGCTAAAAAGTTTATAACTGGAACTCTGAAGTACCAGCTATTAAAAAACGGGCTTTGCAGCTTTATGTGTATAATAAATTATGAATCAGTCATTTCCAGCAGTAATAACCGTTTGCAATATTAATAATGGTGTGAGTATATATTTAAATAACTATAAAACCGCATGGATATACATAAAAAAAAAAATTTTTGAAAACAAAAAAACATATTCCGGTGAAAAATCCCTCCGGTTGAGTTAAAACATTCTGAAGTGAAATATTTCATTTGATAGTAAGAATCTGAGAGGCGATTGTCACACGCCGGGAGCAGTGACGGATTTATTACCACATTGCATTAAAACTGCCTATTTCTGGTAGAGCTGCGAACCCTCCATGCGCCGTGTCTCACTCCTCGTCAAATCCCTGCAAACAGACCATTAGCAGAACTTTGTGCAGGTGTGTCAATTACGATCGACTACCCTCGGTTCCACCAACCTCTCCACCCCCAGGTGACATTCACACTGCTGCCACAATGATGTAAAGACACATTTGCTAAATCTAAGTTTAATAATGTGTTGATAGTAGAATAGTAGAAGTACTAATCAAGCTGCTAGGTGTACGGTGGCCTGATCTATTGCTGGAAACACAGACACACACACAAACATATAGGGGCAATTTAGATATCCAATTCACATGCAAGAGGAAACGGACACAGACCGGGGGAGAACATGTAAACTCCACCCAGATTGGGATTCGAACCTGGATCCCCAGCGCTGAGAGGTGGGCGTGCTAATCACGAAGCCACAGTGCCAAAATATTTGTATAATAATTTAGAATATGAAGTATTATCATCGCTAATTAAATGTTCCGTTTTGGATTAGTTTCAGCTTCAGCTTGGCAGATTTTAAACGAGATCTGGCAACCTTGCCGAGGGAGTGCAAACCTGTATGTTAAGGCACCTACAAGCTATGGGGATTTGTAAGCACTTCTTCCAGCACAAAGCTGCTTGTTTTTTTATTTACCGTACATAAGCCTTTGCTACGGCAAAATCCTCCGTGTTAAATCACCGCTCTCCACGTTTACATAGTTGAACTGGACAGAAATGTTGAAAATCTCTTTGTGTTCAGTAAAATCATCTGCATTTTCAAGATGACATTTTAATTACTAGTGTGAATAGCCGGAATGGGGTTCCTGGTGTGTGCGTATGTTCGGGGCATGTCGGCTCCTACTGGACTGTTATACAGCATTAAAGATGCCTGTCATAACTCAATTAAGCCAGATAAAATGAGCGCGAGCGTGAACTTGGCATGCCAGGTATTTAAATGGGGCTTAATGTATTCATTAGTAAAATATTTGCTTTAATTCAGAATTTCTTTGGGATTTTGATGACGCTTAGATGATTGGCTGCATAATTGGACATGATAATCATCAATCAAATTCTATTGCATGATTCATAGCTGTGAAAATGTACACTTTTGAGTTTTACCAATAACCAGCAGTGGGTTAGCTTCATACTGCACGCCGCCCACTTTTTAATTATTTTATCAGAACCAGCGTGAATGACTGCGCTCTGGTTCTGCCGTACAACAGACTGACAATGCTACGTGTGGTACCACTTCCTTCCTCATGAGGCGGGGCGTTTCCATATTTATTTGGCTTGTTCCACACTTTTTTTTTTGTTTACAGTATGTATACAGTATGTTTACAGCGTTTCACTATCTTGCACTGCTGTCTTGTTGGACGGCCTGTTATTGCCCGACTATGCCCCCTACTGCACATAGTGGAGGGATGCATTAAATACAGAAGAGGGGAAGCAGCGCACGTGGTGCTGCCCCTTCCCTTTTCTGTCCGTCTGCAGATGCATGCAGTAGACCATAAGCAATCCATAAGCCAATAACCCACCGCTGGCTGTTGATGGAAGCTGAGGGCTATTCGTTTCCCTCGCTTCCCACTAGCATGGAGTGGCATAGCGCTCACCCGTTAGGCAGTGCTCTGTCTGCGCAGCTGGGGAGCACAAGGGCTTCCCCCTGGCATGGATCAGAACCGGATCAGTACTCACTTTTTTCCCTTTGAGGTATCTTTTAACACTATGCGTGGTATGTCGGATGTGCATGATCCCAGTACCTGAGGCTTTTGACACTTCATATCTTAAAACTAGATTTCTAATATCTTAAAACATCTCCCTCCCTGAATAGAGCTTTCTAATGATACCAAGGTCACAGTGATGTCCATATGCATCAGGATTGTCAAACTTTCTCATGTGGTCCTGGTGGGCTGCTGTCTGACAGGAAGGGAGCGGGGGAAATGTATTCTTTGCTGAATACTAAATACACAAATGCAGTGATGTATACATAAGAAGGAACAAATTTGGAATACATTTACATTACAAGTTTTTTAAAAAGGATACCCTCTAGGTCAAAATGTTCTTTGGTAGAAGCACCAGGAACTCTGTCCAATCAGCCGTACCTGCATTAAGTTTCTGACCTTGGTAACACTACACTGTGTTTGGTATTATGTAGATGCAGATCCAGTGTGTGGGTTTCAGCTGTTATGGGGTGGGTTGGTGAAGCAGCACTACGCTTTGACTTGATTATCAGCATAGAAAAAGAACTAGGTTTGTAATCAGCATTGTATAATATTTTGTTATGTCTGTTCTTTTTTTATTCATCTTTGTGTTTAACTGTTCTGCACATGGAAATGAGCTAGAAGCTGATTCTCAGGCAAAGCCTAATTGCTTATTTGGTAACTGTTAACATTTTTGTTCTTTTACTAGAACACAGTAAACTAATTTCAAAGCAATATTCAATGAAAACTAACTTTATTTAGTTGACAGAGGCAAAAAGAGACCATAGCACAGATACAACACTTATTGCCATAAAATCCAAGTCTTTTTTAGCAGAACAACGTTCACCCTGACCCTTATAGGATCACCCTGATAGGATTAAAATTTTAACTAGAATAATAGCATTAATTAAATTAGGGACGGCTAAGTCCAAAACTCTGGCAAGAACATGAATACCTCACTATTGTTGTGGAGGGATAGAGTAGTTGTGGCAACAGTTGTTTATGGTGCATTAGTATAGTGGTTTATAGTAGGGATTATAGTATTTGTGCTTATTGTGACCAAGTCAGTCATAATGGTTCTGTATTAAAGTTTAGTTTCACTAAGTGTCATGAACAAAAGACTAAATGTGCACAATACTTGCGATTTAAATAACTGTTACTGAAGTGTTACTTAAATTAATCACGCTAATAGAATGTTATATCAATGGAATATAATTTACATTTTTTTCCTCAGTGTCGAACAAAACTCATGAAGAATCTGGTTTCACTCTGTTTTGGCGACTTTTGCGAAAATCAATCTCTTTTTTTCCCAGCAGGCTTTGGTTTTATGCAGAACACGGCCCACATTTATAACTAATGATCTGTTTTCTCCAAACGAGTGTGGTGTTACCACTGAGCTCAAAATGGCCCAGTGTTGGAGGTATGTTTTCCATTGATTTACTTCAAAGGCAAAACTTCTTGAGCAGAAATAAAGCATCAAAACAAAACCAGACAACAAGTCAGTAAATCATCTGATAATTACTATTCCAAAACCCAAGTTAAATTCAAAGGCAGAAATGGGTCGAGTTCAGGAGGCTGGACGTTTTAAAACAGAAACCTAAAAGTAGGCACTAACTGCACCATTGAAATAACAATCCGCCAAAGTCAGACCGCATAAGGTTCTCAAAGGGAATGGCAAGTAGCATGCTGATTGGTCTATTGCGCATGACTCCCAAAACACACTCATGAATCACGTCATCACAATAGCGAAGACACACTGACACGCCCTAAATCTAGCTGCGGGTGCACGGTTAATCTGCTTCTTGGTGGTTGAAAAGAGTATATAAACCCCTCAGGGTCCTAAAGAGTAAGTATGTCAAATATCATGGTACTCAAGCGATGGTGTGGATTTGTATAGGAAACACACTCGCACACGTACACACTCTCTCACACACACACACACACACTGCTGATGATGCTGTAAGGGACAGAATTCGTATGCTGCACATGATGCAGGCTTTTCACGCCGATTTCCTGACAGTCGGTGAGAACTCTGTGCAGTCCCTCATGTTTGCAGAAGGGACCGATTCACATTCAAAGGATTTTATTTTAACGAGACACATGCACAACGATGCATGCAGTCCTGCCATTCAGGCTCATACCACAGCCAGCATGTTTGTCGCCTTCACGCTGCAGGCAAGAAGCATGGAGACCAGGACGTGTCTCCATAATTCAGGAGGTTGAAGCTGTGAATCCGTTTTGGGCATGTGCAAGCAGGTAGACCGACCAGACACCCATAAAAATGGGCTCCGTGTGGGAGGATATGCACACCGCTCTGTTTATGCCCTTGATTTCGATCCTGAGGGAATAACAATAGGATAGTGAGGGAAGGGAGGACGTATAAATATGAGGCAGCGAGAAGCGGAATCCTCTCTGCACCTCCACCCACATCGTCTTGTGCAACAGTTAATCATGTGTTTAGTACAAGTATGCTTCTTTGATCCAGCTGACATTGATTCATGAAAAAACCCAGCTCAGATCTATCGATAGAAGACTATACATCTTTAAACAGTGAAAAATGAGAGGTTTAAGGTGAAAGCATAGGGTGCGGAGAAAAGAATGAAGAAAGCTGCAAGCCGCAAACCTGCAAAACCTACATTCTGACATCCTGGCTTTGTGCACTTGTCTTTCTCAACACATACACACACACACACACACACACACACACACACAAACCCACACCCACAATGAATTTATCCAGTGACCTTATCACTCAGATATGATTCATGTATATGAAGCTCATGAATCATGACTCCACCTGACTCCTCCTCTCTTCATCATCCTTCTGAGCCTTTACCCATCCTTTCATCTCCCGCTACCTCATTCATCAAGCAGTAGAAAGTAAAGGTGAAGTGCTCCATTGCTCTTCCGTGTATCAGCTTAGAATTGCATTAGCACCAACACCTGCTGTTTATTCCGCTACATTTTCTGAAATGAAAAAATATTGCTTTACACACTACTTTACATTTAGTTACGCTATGTTCTATTTAGAATTTTTATTTTTAACCTTGTAGCTTTATACACACTGCTGGACAGAAAACAAAGGTTACTACCTGGATTTAACGCTGATCTGGAGTTTGTTCAGATCTGGAATCAGCAACGTTACGTGTCCAGAAGGGTCAGCTGACATAAATAAACTAAACCACCAGGTTATTCCATAAATGGATCTGTTTTTATCTGATGACACAAACATATTACAAGATGACAATGTCAGGATTTATCGAGTGCAAATTGTGAAAGAGAGGTTCTGGGACCATGAGACATCATTCTCACATATTAATCGTCCACCACAAAATCCGGACATGAACCCCATTGAGAATCCTTGGGATGTGCTGGAGAGGACTTGTGGATGTTGTGAGTGCAGAAAATTGTGGAGATGATGCCACAGCAAATGTGTCATAATTAAAGCTGTGTAACTGAAGTAAAAAGAGGATGTGGAATAACAGCATCTCCACCTTTCTGCTATACTGGTTTAATTCGAGTTAATAAGGTCAAACAGTGAATAAATGCAACCAGGAGTACTTTTATTAAATTTAAGTACTTTATCACATATAGTCTATATTAAAATAAAAGCTGTGGTGTCTTAATGGTTCAGGTCCTGACAGGTTTATTATTCAAGACTCAACACTGCCAATTGGATCCTTAAACTAAGATCTGAACCTTTTCATGAGGACACAACCTGGAAAAGTGATGTTGGATAAGAACATTCGCTAAAAGCCAGACATGTGAAATTTAATTACTTTGACTTGTAAACTGTGTTCTAGTGCTTTCAACATCTCACCCCATGGATAGTTTTACCATAGGCTATGAAGCATATGCCATACTTGCACCAAGTGCTTTAAAAAGCATCTCTCTCTCTCACAGACACACACACACACACACACACACACACACACACACACACACACACACAGTGAGTGGAAGTCTGACTGAGGAGCTAATTTATTATTACAAGCATTAAATAATACAGTATTCCGTTAATAATAAGCATATAAGCACCACAGATGGGATGTTTCTAATGTGGATTTTAAAATTCAAGCTTGTACAACTTGATATTAAGCTGCAGTTGAAGAAATTCAGTTTTTATTGAGCAGAGAAATCTGCACAGATCCAAAAAAGAAATGGATCTAATTTAAACTAAAAACCAGAAGTAATTATAGGGGTCCAAACCCTAATAAATAGAACATTTCCACATACATCGTCTAGCTCAAAAAAAACTAATATTTGGTTGAATCCCATTAGGTTTCATTACAGCACATGTTCTATGTGGCATCGATTCCACATCCGATCTTCTGCAGTCACATTTATTTCTGTCCAAAGTTGCATTCATTTCCCCCCATATCTTGTATTGACGATGGAGATTTGGACCACTACGCAAAGTCTTCTCCAGCACATGTCTGGACTCTGTGGAGGACGGTGTGTAAGAATGATGTCTCAAGCTCCCTGAACCACTCTCTCACAATATGAGCCTGATGAATCCTGACATCGTCATTGTGGAATATGTCCGTGTCACCAGAGAAGAACAGATCTATTGATGGAAGAACCTAGTGGTTCAGTATATTCAGGTCAGCAGATCTCATTCTTTGACACATAATGTTGCTGATCCCAGACCTGTCCATCTGTAGCGACCAAAAATCAGAGTCACATCCAGGTGGTGTAATTTTGGTCACATGGTGTTGCTTATAAAATGCATGTAACATGCGTTGTTTCCGGTTTTGATGTTATTTCCATCTGTAAAGCAAACCCAGCTTTACTTTAATGTTAGTTTGCATTAAATCATCTTTTCTGTCCCCATCTCATCCCACTACTTAACTTTCCGTTCACTCCTCCTCATTTCGCATAATGTCTCTCCTCTCAGCATGTGTATAAGGAATATGGATAAGGTCGAATGTCTTCTGTTGTTGAATATTAACTGATGCGAGACACAGACACGTTGACGGCTCCGTTCCTGTCTCACCCTCTTTACGGAATAGAGCTGACAGGACAAGGAGATGCAAATGTTATTGAATTTTAACAGGCCCATGACACCTTCTCTGCTTATGTCACTTTCCATCGCTCTTCTCTCAGACACACACAGATACACTTAAATTAATGAAACACACACTTGTTGCAAGCGGTGGGGGGGGGGGGGGGGGTAATGATTGGTGTGTGCTGTCTCATTAGCGCGGAGCTTGCTGCTGCTGCCGTGACCCTCAGAGGGAGGAAAAAGCAGCCGGCCCACAATAAAACCCTGTAAATATTTACCTTTGGGTCTTCAGGGTGAATTGTTCCTAATTTTGTGCTCTGGTGGGCTGCAACCTCTATTTGCCACACTGTCTCTACAAGGGTAAATAGGTTTAGGCAGGTCAGGTGTTTTACAGATGTTTGTATTTTAGGATGGTGTCTGGTTTTAAAGTTATTCTGTTGCACTCATCTGAACTGAGATCTTTAGCAGTGCCTTAATGCTTGTATCTCTGCAGGGATAATGTATGTCTGCTAATTAAATATCAGTTATTACCTCTTTGCCATAACGCTTGATACTGTGGGCTCTATTTTAGCATAGGAACCATGTACGCTCTGACTTTGGCAGGTTGATATTTGAACGGTGGAGCTACCTGGACTCAATTTGCTGCTTCATGATGTTTTCCATTTGAGTGTGAATGGAGAAACCACAGTATAGTGTAGACTATGGATCTGCATTCTCTGTACAAATGCAGTCAGATTTGGACACCCACCTATGTTGATGATTCATCATTGGGATAGCAATGAAAGTCTGACTGTAGACGTCTGGGGAGGTTGTTTACAGTCAGCGGTGCACCAGGGTTTTCCGTGAAAACACCATTTTGAAACGGCCATGCCCATTGGGGTTAGATATATTCATAAGCAGCGTTGCTATTTAAACGACACAGACAGTTTTCAGAGTCTGGAACTTCAACATATGATTGATGACTTACAATAGAAGAAAATATACTTATGACATTGAATAATTTTATGAATCTGGACATTTTATGTATCTGAAGTCTTTGAAACCTTAATGAATGATGTTTTGTTTCCCCATCACAGCATTTCACGGACATATAATCAGTTTCCCAGCTGAATTGATGAACTGTGGCATGGAAATGCAAACACACAGAGAGGTACAGCCGACCAATTTGTCTTAACTTGGCAAGTATGATAGATGTCGCCTAAGTTGAATTTATATTGTACCTATGTGTGATGATCAATAGGTAGATCATCTGCAGCCGACCTGCCATCAGTAGATCAGAAAACATCATTATTTCCCCTGTTCTATTTCTGTCTCCTGCTGCCTTTCACACTCAGAATTCTCCATCACTGGTCCCAGGGATGGAAAAGGCACCAAGGACACAGTCACCAGTTATTCTGTGTCACCTTTTATTGTTTATTTGGCCACAGTGACCACTGTTTCTTCTGTGTCCTTCAATCTATCCACCAGCTCTATCGTTGATGTCACAGCAGGGTCCTGATCCAGTCTTATCTTAATTTTCTGGGTGGTGAGAGGAGAGCGATGAACAGAGAGTAAAATGGAAGACGGTGAAATGTGACCTAGCTTTTGAAGTGACGTTTTGATCTGGGCCTTTTGAATGCTTAGGCGTATTCATTTTGACATGAATAATGAATAACGATCATCTCAGTTAATATAAACTCTGGTAGTTGGCTTAAAACCACATTTAGAGAGTTCCTTATTTTGTTTTACTCAAGATGAATTCAGTGGACTTTCATTTTAATTGCTTGTACTTATATAGACCATTTTATATGAAGGCTGAACTGCTAAAAAGACAATAAGTGGGTTTAGAAAATCTTAATTAGCACTTAATCCTTCCATTTTGTTTGCACAAACAGAGCCAGACATTCTGCCTTATCTTTATTTTCTAAGGGTTTAATGTACCATAATTTTGTTTTGTTGTCTGTTTCTTCATTAACACGGGTGTAAGTCTTTATTTAGAGACGAAAGGTCGCTAATAACTATTGCAGTTCACGTAAGCACAACTAACACTGCCCTTAAAACAAGTGATCTGCAGCTGGCCTGTTGTTCAACCAACCCGAGTGAACTTATGGAACTAATGTTCGTCTCTCTCTTTATTGGCTTTCAGTAGCTGCACACATTTAGTATACAGCCTTGTTTCCGGTCGGGCAGCATGGTGGATTAGTTGCTAGCACGTTCGCCTCTAAGCACTGTGGATCCAGGTTCGATTACCAATCTGGGTTGAGCTTCAATGTTCTCCCCATGTCTCCCCATGCGTGCGTTACCTAAGGGTTTTTCCCAGTGTCCTCTCACAGTCCAAAAACATAGATTTAAGGTAAATTGGCGGCTCTAAATTTCCCCTTTATTGTCTGTGTGTGTGCCCAGCGATAGATCGGCGTCCTGTCCTTTGTGTATCTACCAAGTGCTTGAAACGTTCTCCTCTGGATGATCATGGGGATTCTCCTGCGACCCTAATATAGGATTCAGCAGAAAAATGATGGATGGATGGATGGCTGGATCTACTATACAATCTCTGGATCAATTGTCTAAAATATATTTAAAGGTGGTAGCATTGGAATTGTGTTCCCACACAGCTGGGTACCTACTGGGTGCATATAAACTTGGTTGTTCACATATTTATATATGTACTATGCATAATTACTAAGGGATTCCACATCAGAGAACACAAGGCATTTGGAATTTAAATAATTCAAGTTTAAATGATGTAATCTATAACCATGGCAACACTTTCGCATCGTTAAGGGTGAAATGGCAAGTCTGTTTGTTTTATTTTCTTTCCTCGTACTGCCCCTACTGCCCATGTGAATAATGCATCTCACATACAGACTGCTGTTCATTTTTGAGGATGAGCACAACCACTACACCAAACTTATACTGTGTATGGGAAGCATTAAGGGCACCCACGCTAGAGCAAAATCTAGCACATTCACCCACTTTACTTGCATACAATGACTAACTTGTACTCACAGACCTGTCTGCTCTGTTCATCTGCCTTTGGCCTGCTGACTGCTCTCCCTTTCTCTCAGCTCTGGGATGATTTGTGCACATATAAGCATGTTTGTACATTTATTGAGACTTTCCCCCTCTAATTTGTTTATTTCAGTCATTTATCATTATCTGCCACCCCCTCAGTGTGCACAGTGTGGTCACAACAGGCCAATTAGGCTTTGTACCGATGCCAATTAAGCAATTTAGACCCAAATAACCTGAGAGTCCTGCAGCTGAACCACCCGTGCCAGCCATACACCCACACTGTGCCCAGTTTGCGTCTGCTCTAGGCGGCCCAGAGGGCATCGGCGTCAGCTGCTTTGAGAACGATCCAGCAATGTGATTAAGAGTCATATCACACTGGCTCGGGATCAGAAGGAAGGAAATCTTATTAGCCTGATGGAAGGCTCTATAAGCAACACCTCTGATTCCAGATCAGCTCGGAATAAAGCAGATGGAACATTGATTGGATTTTTGCAGGTGGCTGATTTTAGATTGATATGTCATTTTGGTGGATTCTGCAAACATTTATTGGGTTAGTGAGCTGGTCCAAATAAAATTGAACACTAATAGATTGGAGGCCTAACAACTGAGACTGGCTTTGATTGATTTGAAGCATGAATAAGTATAGTACCAGTCAAAAGTTTGGACACACCTCCTTCTTTCATCTAGTTTTATTTAAACACCTCAATGACACTGCTGTGGTAGGGATAATGGATAACCAACCAAATAATCCCTTCACTTTGGTGGTACTAGCAATGAGACGATATTCATTCATTCATTAATTCATTATCTCCTGCTTTATCCTCAATTAGGGTCTCGGTGGGGTTCCCCATGCCCATCCAGGGGAGAACATTTCGGGCGCTGGGCAGATACACCCAGGACAGGGCACCAATCCATCGCTTGGCAGCAATGAGATGATATTAAAATTCCATATCATGAATATCATGACCAACCATCATTAATGTTACCTTAGTTTACCGTGAAAGCAGTAACCGTTTCATCTCTAAGTGGTACTATTGGGGTCCTGACCATTATAGATTAAGGGGATGTACACAGTATGTTCTGTAGTCCACAAACAGATGAACTACAGTCTGGAATATAAAACTACAAAGTCCGTCTTTACCGGAAGTGGAACTGAGAACATGGACAATAAGTGGAGCAGGGAGAAGGTGTGTCAAAACTTTTGACTGATACTGTAGATAAACACAGACCAGTGATGTGAGACCTGTCAACATAGTTGTAGTACACAGTTGCTTTATAACATGATTGATGATGTCATATAGACAGGTTGGACTATTATTTTTTTTTTTTTAAATGCAGTATATACTTATATTTAATTGATACATCTGCACTTCTACTCACAAAATCCGGTGTATTTTTAAGATTTTGATGTATTTTTCTGTGAGGACAGGTTACTTCGTAGACGTTTACAGTTTTACAAGTTGGTAAGCCAGACTTATTGAGTGCCAGCTGTCGAAATCTGTTGCCAGCATGCTTTTAGAGTGATGTGAGATGAAACTGCACATCTTGGCAAGGCTGATGCGTTTGCTCGGCAAAAAAGAAAAGAAAGAATAGGAAAAACAATTCCTAAAGGTGCTGCTTGGACTTCATACAGAATAGTCTGTCCTATGAGAACTGCTTGATGTCGTGGCTGAAACGTGTGTTAAGAATTTAACAGTGTAAGCAGCATTGCCCTGGTGCTCAGTAGACATGTATGGTTGCCAAGCTACAGCATTTGACACATAGAATCACACATGGACGTAATATTATTTTTGGAAGGTTTGACCTGACGTGTCAGTTACAGCTGTACGCCACTGTGTTAAGGATCAGTGATGAGCTGATCAGCTGATTTGTTATTCTCTAGTTTTCTTTAGACAACAATGAGATCAAATGGAAAAACATAGAAGACTTTATCATGCATGTCCTGCTGCTCAATTATGGCTATTAGTCTTACACGTGTCTCCTCTTCAAGTTGTTTGGGATCAGAGCACAGGGTTGTCCACAGCACCTCTGGAGCAATAAGGGTTAAGGGTCTTGCCCAAGGAAACACATTGGTAACTTCGGTGGACCTGGGATTTGAACCTACAACCTTCAGATTGATAGCCTAACACCCTAAACACCTAGCTACCAAATCCCTATTTTTATTAAAGACATGTCTCATCCCGAGACTGGGAGCTGTCCGGTCCTGATCCTGTAAGTTACATCTTACTTGCTGAACATATAACACAAGGGTGTGGTAGCTCGGTGTTTAGGGTGTGGGGCTTTCAAAATGAATGCCGGTGGTTGAAGTCCCAATGCAATCGAAAGTTCTAATGTTGGCCCTTTAAACCTCATTGCTCAAGGTGACCCTGCACTGTGACCCCAAATGTTAGTACACCTATTGTAATCTAAACTCACATTTGTTTGTATAGACCAGCAATTCTGCCAGATTTTGTCTTATTTTTGTCTCATACTATCTCCTAAGCAATTTCAAGAGAAACATTTCTGTCAAAGATATTAAGTCATAAGGGAGAAACACAAATAAGTCTTCTGAGACATCAGAGAGCAACATTTGAGCAATGACATATAACATCAGATATTTCAGCAGATGCAATAAAAGTCTTTGTTTTATATAATAAACAGTTTAATATACAGATTGTTTTTAACATAAAGAGTAATGCTGTGAGCAGGTGCCTTGGTATTTGTATCTGGGCTTTAAGAGCTTTGAATAACAGAGTCCATCTCTCATTATTCTCCACAGTAGTTTAAAATGGTTTTTAAAACCAGGCTGTGTTGCTTTCAAACAGTATTATATAAACAAACCAGCAGAATATGACCAATGTGTAAATCGAAACTCCCTAACTGAGACGTGCACGGATATGTTAGCATTATAAAAGAGATGCGTTGTGTTTTTTAAAAGCCAATATGTTTATTATGGTGAGAGAAATGACAAATCATGGTTTATGCTCTTGTGCTTTACGGTTTAAACTTTTCTAACGATGAGAAATTGAAGTCTATTTCATGGTGTGTGTTTCAAACTGCTGTACTGGCATATCGGAATAGAAAACAGACTGGCAGTGCAATAGCAGCAGTAATAGAGACATTAGGCCATTACATGGTGGTGATAAAGCAATAAACCAGGACAAACTAGGGAGAGAAGTATATTCGGACTGCTGATGCATTCTGTGGTACTAATGATGATGATGATGGTAATGATTATGAGGGAATATTGCATTATTTTTGAAAGGCTTTGGGTACTTTTGTTTTTCAGCATCCCGCCGTGCTATTTTCACATGACCATGTGTGTGAATGTGCATTACTTGGACTCGTGTAGGTGTGTGTGGGTTTATGTTTAAACATAGCTGCTCTCTTGCCATCTAAGCATCTGTCGACTGCTAATTGCCAACTTTGTTGAAAATTAATTTCAAAGCCAACTGATGCATTACCTCTGCAACAATCGAGGCTTTTTAATGGAGGTTATTTACATATGCACTGATGCACACATTCACCATGATGACGTGTCCAACAGGCTTCAGTGCACAAAGCAAGGTCTATAAAGTGTGGCTGGTTGAGTCAGTATGAAAGCATCCCAATACAATCAAACACCTCCGTGATTAACAATAAAGACGATGGCAAGCCAGGTCCTGTGGTTTAACATCAGTGACATCACAAATGCTTTTTGTAAATAAATGGCCAAGATTTTGATTTCCACCAAACAGTCCAAAAACACGCATTTATGGTGACATTAGCTGCTCTAAATCATTCTATTGCCCCTTGCAATGTGTGAGCGAGTGTGCCCAGCGATGTATTGGCGACATGTCCTGGATGTACCTGCCCAGCGTCCGAAACTGGCGAACCCCCTCGTAACTCTAATTCCTACTATACCATTTGGTGGAAGATAATAATATGAGATGAGAAACGAAAATGTAGAAGAAAACTGTTCCAGCATGACTCCAAATATATCCAAATTAATCTAATATTAAAAAATATAATATAAAATATATATATATAAAATATATCTAAGTTAATGTTTGGGGAAGCTTGAGGTGTCCACACAGAGCTGACCCCATTGAGCACTTCATAGAAGATCTAAACATTATAAGCCAGTCCTTTTTGTCCATCATCAGTGTCTTTTAAAACTTTTTCACAGACGCACTTCAAAATGTTTGAAGCCTGTGAAAGCTGTCGTAGCTACCATAGGGGATAAACTTAAAATTGGATGTTATCAAAGATCCTGCAGATGTTCTAAGGAGCCTTTCTTAAACATTTACAACCTAGAACTTTGCATAACTTTAAATACCTGAAGTCAAATGTAAAAATGAAAATGTATATCACAGAAAATTTCAGCTTCATCACACCATCGAAGGGAAACCAGTGATTTTGCTACAGGTGTGGATTTTGCTGCTAATGATCTGAGAAAGCCTCATACTTGGGTCCATGTGTTATTTGCGCTGCTGTCTCATAAGCTCACTAGAAAATTTGCAAAACCCTTTAATAAACTATGCTGTATATTAATACACAGACTACAAACCTTATGATAATGTCAGTCGGCGTACATCGTCAAAGGGCATCCTTGTATATTAAGTCATTATATTAAATGTCTAGCCTTTAAGAAAATAGGTCGACGTTGATTAGTGCATTATACAATTGTTGGTTTCCAGTCACAAGGGATGTTGTCTTGAATAATAATGACATTCTGATAATAAACAAGATGTTCGGTGGAGTTTAACCTTCTTTTTTTCTTCCCCCCCAACAGGTTCTTTAATGTGGTGCCACTGACCGACCCAATGGGGACAGTACAGGGTGATGGAACGTAATAAACAGTCTTCCAGGAGTGAGGTCACCACCAGGACATCGATATCCTCCTGCTTTCTGTTTACCTGATCCCATTTCTCATTTCCTTCTTCTTACTCATTGGTTCGGGCTCCACCCAGACCCTTTGGTCCTGGCACCCATCTGCCTGGATATTTTTCTCAAACCCGCTCTGTACTGGCGTGAAAGATAAAGTCAGGAATGACGAAAGCAGCCATGCGCTCACTGCGCCGGGGCAAGCAAAATCTGGGCTGTGCCCCAAGACTGGGCATCCTCAGCTGCATTTACCTCCTTTACCTGGCTGTGTTACTGACCCTGGGCTCATGCCAGCGCGCCGATCCTGGTGCCAAGCCTCCCATTGTCAGCACCAACTATGGCAAGTTACGGGGACTGAAAAAGGATCTCAACAATGAGATCCTGGGACCTGTGGAACAATACCTGGGCGTGCCTTATGCCACACCACCCATCGCTGACCGACGCTTCCAGCCACCAGAAGCACCCGGTTCGTGGCAGGAAGTACGCAATGCCACCCAATTCGCACCTGTGTGCCCACAGAATCTACATGGTGTGCTTCCTGAGATCATGCTACCCGTGTGGTTTACAGACAGCCTGGATGTGGCCGCTACCTACATTCAGAATCAGAGCGAGGACTGCCTCTATCTGAATGTTTACGTTCCCACCGAGGATGGTGAGCCACCGCATTCACAGCACCGCACATTACATATTACATATTACGATATGTCACAGATTTAAAATGAGAAACTTAATTACATATCTTACAATCGGTCACCTGCTTTATCTTTTCTATTCATGGAACGAAATCTTAATGGGACCACCATCAGATTTTATTTGGGTGGTTGATTACACCGACTGGTATGTGTTGTGCTTCGAAATAATCCTATGCACCTATGGTTTTAAACACTGTGTATGTTTACAGGTTATCACGGTGTCACTAAACACTGTTATACGGTGGTCATTTTTTTCATCGTTGTCAGGCATTGCTGATGTTTACATGCCAGAAGGCACTAGTTGGTAAGGGGAGGCGGGGCCAAGGATGTGAGGAAGGTAATTTTACAAACCTGCCTAAGGTTCTGCTAATGGTTTGCATCTCAACTCTATCTGCACTCAGTTCATCAGTGGAGCCTCTGGCAGGTGCAGCCAATGACCTTCCTCATGTCCTCCCTCCCCCACCACGCCGTCATGTGATGATACTCTTATTAATCTAAGCAAGCCACATTTTTACATGTAAAATGGGAATAACTTTTTACTAACCCATGACTCAGCTGTCATTTAAAAAACTAAGAACGATACACCAAGAAGGTGCCCAGTCACAGATCATATAACTTTTTCTGAAACGTTTTTTGAAATAAAATGAAAAAGTTAAGTGTAGAGCTCATCATGATCCACTATGTAGAAGCTGCGTTTGAAGGACAAAAAGGGTCAATCTAGGATCTACACATATGAATTTTTAACTGCCTCTTTGTGTTTTTGCAGTACCTTTTTATTCCTAGAATGTAATTTGATATTCACGGGTTAAAAATCACATTTTTTTTTTCCTTTTCCCTTTTGTGAACCTCAATACAGTTCAGCTTTTTTTATGTACTGTAATTCAATGGCTGACTGTGGGGGGGGTTCCAGCATTATGAAAATACAAATCCTAATCATGCTGCATGCTTTTCATTGCAGTGTGCATGAGGATGGGGGATCGGGATGGACAGGTGGTACGAAAAAAGTATTGAAATATACATTCGTATGCTCTCGTCTGTATTTCAGCTGTATGGTAAACATGTTCTCTCTATGAGCTCAACAATCAGCAAGGAATTGAATGTAATGATGATGATGATGATGATGGTGATGTTCTAATAACATAACAATTATGCACTTTTTTATGTTGTTGTTTTCCCATCTCAGCAACCTGGATGCCCACAAAAATAAATACCCAATATCTGGATTTAATGTGCAGAATAAACAATTTCTTGACAGTTCTTGTTTTTACCCATCTGTGTGCAAAGCACTATTTTGCAGGAGAATACAACAGGGCTCTTGTTAAACCTTTTTTTTAATAAAGAGTTCTCGCAATTAATCCCGATTTATATCATAGTAAACTTATTATTATTAGAATAATAAACGAAGATGATTTCCCTCCAGTGCTTTGGAAACATACTCACAGTGGATATACTGTAGCGATAATAAGACATAGCACATCAACATGCAAGTGAAACTCCACTGAGATGTGTGAGTGTGTGTGTGTTTTTTTTCATGGAAACACCCCTGGTGAGAAAATTCTTGTTTTATTCCTATTGCCTGTCAACACCATCAGCAGCTTACAGCTTTGCTGATCATTCAAAGCTCAACATTTTCCCCTTCCTTCCTCCTTTTTTTCCTCTTTTTAATCAAAACCCCTGTACAACTGCATTGACCTCTAAAACATTCAGCGCGCTACTCAAATCGGCTTATTTGCATTTCACAAATGTTCCTTCTTAAAGGGAATTTCTTTGCAGCTGCTACTTTTGACTGCTATATTTTCCTGCCACATTTTATTATATTGCACCTTATTTCACCACCGAAACGTCCACTTAACAATTTGTTGTACTTGTTTGTGGGTTTTTTTGTGAGTCTACAATGTAATACGTGGTACTTGTTGATGCGGATTTCTGTTGGGGGCGCCGGAGTCTGCAGACGTGCGGGTATTGGTTTATGTGCTGTGTGCGAGTGTGTGTGATCAGATCCCATCAGTCACTGTCCGAGGGGGCGATCGGCTCACCCTGACCCACACCGCATGTCCTCCCATACATCTCTCTGCAGTCAATTCTCGAAGTGCTAGGCACCGCAATATTCCCCTGCTCAGCAATGATTTGTCATTTAAAGCCTTCCATCAAATTCTATGACCCATGCAGGTCCACTGCAGCGACTCTCTTCCTGATGTTCTGTTACCTTTATCATACGACGCCCAGTTCATGGTTCCTCAGAAATGCTTCAAAGAAACCTTTCATCCATTTAGGACCAAAATATTCCTTTTTATAATAATTTATTAAAATATTTTCTTAGATGGAAGATCTAAGATGGGCGCGAGGTCTGTGTAATGATGTGGGATTAAAAAGAGCAAGCAGCAGAGACAGTGACTAATCATACAAGGCCAACAGTCTGTTTTCACACCTTCTATCTCCGTCGTTTAAATAGCAACGCTGCTTGAGAATATGTCTACACCAATGGGCGTGGCCGTTTTGAAATGAGGTGTGTTCAGGTAGATTTCTGCCCTCCTGCTATCTTGGTGAAACCACGGATGCACCGCTGACTGTAAACAACCTCTCCAGACATCAACAGTCAGACGTTGGTTGCTATCTCGGCAGTGAATCATCAACACAGGCATGTTTCCAATGCCACTGAACGCTGAAATAAACTGAACGCTATTAAATCTGACTGCAATTGTACAGAGAATGCAGATCCATAGTCTACAGTATATGGAGTTCTCTATTCACAGTCAAATGGAGAACCTCATGGAGCAGCACATTGAGTCCAGGTAGCTACACCGAGGCGCCGCTGAAAAGGCAGTCCACCAAAGTCAGAGTGCACCTGATTCTTGAAGGGAATAGTCTTCTCAGCTGTTGGAGCTCAATGCAACAGCAGTAAACTTGATCCTTTTTTGTCGAGGCTGAATGAAACCTTAGTGAAAAATGCTGCATTTCTCATTATTTGTAAATGTATTTAAAGCCAGTGTTTATGAAATGCTTTAATGCAGGTGGAATGCTGCTCATTATAGATATGGCTGGCCTTGATGTAAAAACAACTGCTATAATGATCTGTACGTACAGTATATAAAAAGAGAGCTAGACTTTGATAGTCAGAAATGAGATTAGACAATGGCAAATTGCAGGGCTTTGGTGTCTGACAGAGAATTTATGGAGCTTTTTCAAGCAAGTCCTAAGTGTGGGGGGACTTTTAATTAGCGCTGTAGCAGAAGGTCTCGTTCACTCAGCGAGCGCCGTCAGAGAGAAGGGAACAAAGTGGCTTTGCATTCACTGACCCGCAAACAATTCCAGAAGAGTCTAGGTTAGTTACAAGTGCAGAGCTGTCTCAGAATTGGGTTATTTTCTTCATTTTCCCTCCACAGTGTCCCATGTTCAGCTTTGCTGCAGTGTGGAACCAATACAATTGCCTGGGTCAATTACTGCACTCCGAAAGTAATGAGCACCAAGTAATGAGCAAAGATTGGTAATTTCCAAGTTTCTCCTTCTGTATTTGTGTATGTGTGTGAATGTAAGTATGAATAAGATGTCCAGAGGGGAAATGGGCAATTCCCATGTTATAGAAGTGACATTTGAAGCTTAGTGTCAGTGAGAGGTTTTTTACTTTCCCTGTGACCTTTTCAAGAAAATGAACAGCGATCTCTAAAAATGAGATTCTATCATTTATATCAATGATAATTGTGCATATGACATATAGTACTGTCAAAACTGTTACCCCGTCTTTAAAATAATGCACTGGTCACAAGCCATGGCTGCAGCAACAAACGACACATTCCCAAGGTTCTGTAGCAACCTTTTAAATTATTAATCAGTTTCTGTTTAGTTTTAGTCGCAAAATGTAAATTATTAAAAGCTGCAGTAAAGAAATACATAATGAGTTGTATGTTTCTAACTGCGCAGCATTTGTTTTGAGGTGGTCGGTTTTTACTCACCGCATAACTCCCTCGGCCCGTGAACAAAATGAGGTCCATAAAGTTTGATTTAAAGGAATCAGAGGCCTGACCTCGCACCAAACACATTTGAGATTTATTAGAACAGTGATCGAAAAACAGGCTTGCTGGTCCAGCATTAGTGCCTGACCTCGAAAACTATTTGCCAAATTGTTGTGGAAAGCTTCCTGAGTAAAAAAAAAATAATAATCCCATAGAGCGAAATCAAAGACAGATTACATTGTTACTTACTTATTTCAGCATAAGTGCCATAAACCTCCAGACTCCCTTTACTCCCATTAGTATTAATGATGATGAGTAGTGGGGACACGCCCCTTCATGCTTCTTTTTTCTATTTCCTTCACTTACCATATAGATGGACATTGTAATTACAGACTGTCAGATAGTCCATTTGTTTATTTTTTGTTGGTTCTCTGTTCTCTGTTGGTCAGGACCATCACAGAGCACTGCTGGGATAGGAATAATGCACAAACCAAATAATCCCTGCTCTTTGGTGGTACTATTGGGGTCCTGACCATTTGAACAGAGTAAAGGGGATGTACACAGTATGTACTGTAGGACACAAACAGATGGACAACAGTCTGGAATTATAGAACTACAAAGTCCATCTTTACAGGACGTGGAACTGATAAGGATGTCCAAGTTTCCTCAGGGTGTAGATGAGTGTGAACGTGAGAATGCATGTTGTCCTCTGATGGATGAGGGAGTTTTTAGAGCTCAGTTTTTAGAATAAAGCGCTGGACTCTTTACTGAATTTGAAGTTATTCATTAATATCAATACTATACTCAATCCAGACTACTATTTAAAATGTTAACCATTGCGTTACATCAGTGTAAAAAAGTCCTTAAAGGAGAATTTACATTTCATCATGCCTTTGACAAATGAGAATAATTACATCCCATGTGTTAAAAACGCCCAGCCTTAATTTAATCTGATGTGTTTATATTAAATCTGTTAATTCTAAATACTGGCTCCAGCCATACTGTAAGTGTTCAACCTAGCAAGCAGTATGTCACAATAATTAGAGTTGGTTCCCTGTAATTAAAAAAAAAATGCAAATGATAGAGGCACGTTGCTTACATCTGCTGAAGCCATGAGCGAAAACACGAACATGTCAAACTCACGGATCCTAAAGCAAACGCACAGAACATGTACTCACTGCCAAATAGCTCATTTGTTTTTAGTGAATTACACTGTAATTTTAAGTGTTTATTATACATTTCTAATTGATTAATTAAACATTACATTTAAACATAAAATGTTTTATGCTTTATATCATACAGGTTTTATCTTGTTTTTTCGGAATATTAATTGCACACTTGGCTTGTGGTGATCTCATCTCATTATCATTAGCTTAATCCTTTACTGGAGACAAGGTTACATCCAGGACAGGGCGCCAATCCATCCGGGTAGCTTGTGATGTATTCTGCAAGCGATGTAAAACATACCAATAAAAAAAATAAAATAAAATACCAACTAGTAAACCAACAAGTATGAAAAATGCATTCCGTGCTTAGTTTATTTTTTAGTGCTGATGCAGTGAGCAGGCTTATTGGTAAATGTGGCAGGCAGAGCTGCCCTGATGGTTTACGGTCATCCAAAAGGGCCGCCGCTCAATATTGTGTATCTAAGGTGCAGCTCATGAGCAATTGTTCAAATAAACGGGGAATGTGTGTACTGTGAACAATGCCAATTAGATTCCAGCTATTCAAAGGGATTCCTATGCTGCTGGCTGTTTATGGATTAAGGCTTATTACCATATGAATACCCATGCATGAGACTACAGACTGCAGAACACTATTTTTACTTGATGGACAGATAAGCGACACTTTAATTAAAATCTGGATAAACAACACCCGCATGAATACCAGTATCTAATTAAATAAATTGTGAAAATCACTGATGGGCATTGAAACTTATATAATAAGTTGAACAGACCACTGCATATCCATTTTCTCTCACTTCACATTTTTGTTTCATCTAAGTGACGGTTTACAACCTCAGGTTTTACCTGCTTCCGTCTGCTTTGGGTCCAGGGTGAGCTATCTGTTTTGTAATGCTTGTGGAGTTCTCGTATAAGCAGTCATCATGGATGTCGTGCAGGTTTAAAAAGCTCAGAACCGATAACCTGCTGAGCTGCTTTTGCAACTCCACGCATGTCTCTCTGGTCGGCCTTTGTGTAACCTGGAATACCACGGTGTTGTACAGTAGGAGACCTTACATCCCATGCTGCAGTTATAAAAGGATTACAGCGAAAAGATTACAGAATATTTTGTATTGTGTTCCAATACAGACAGCAGCTTTCTTTCTTTCTTTTTTTATTCTCTCCTCCATGTGAAGTTGAAATTCGCTGGAATTGCACAGAGCCAAGTCCGAGAGTTTGGGATCAAAAAGAGAAAGAGAGAAATTAAGGTTTATGACACTGAGATTGAGGTGCAGGAGTCGAGGATGCAGAGGGAAGTGTCGTCTTGGCAACTCCGCAGTTCTACCAGCCTGTGGCTGTCAGGCATCACATCAGAGGAGTGTGTGTGTGTGTGTGTGTGTGTGTGTGGTTGCTTGTGCATGTGTGCCTATGCAAGTATGCTCATCCATTTGCCATTCTGCTAGACTCTAAATGAGGGAATTAACAGGAGATGTGAGCTATTTATAGCCTCAGAGACGAGAGCAGGCAGGAAGAAAAGGTCTTGAGTGTGTGAGCGCAAGTGACAGTGTTCACTCCTGACGTACGGCGTCATTGCACAGGTGTTGAATTATTAAGATTCAGAGCATGTGTTCTTTTTTTTCTTTGCTTTTTTTATCCATAGACCTTACTGTCGTGCTGTCATCTCACTGCCATGATTTCCATGAATTAAAGCTTTAAAATGTTTCTGTGATATGAAAGTAGAAGTTAACGTTATTTTATTATCATATGTATTCATCATTAATGTAAAATACGGGGTGACGTGTGGCGTACTGGTTAGCACATCCGCCTGTCAGCGCTGTGGATCCAGGTTGAATAACTTGGTTGAAAAACCAAACCAGGTTGAAAAACTTTCCATGATCTCTCCATCCGTGTGGGTTTTCTCTGGGTTTCACAGTTTCCTCCCCCAATCCACAAATGTAAATTCAAGGTGAATCAAATGTTTTAAAATTGGTCCTATATGGCGTGGGTGTGTCTGGAGCATGTGGATTGCCGCCCTGTTCTGGGTGTATCTGCCAAGCATGGTGATCTCCCCTTGGTGGGCATGGGGAACACCATCAGGAGTCTAGTGGAGTCCATGTCTTGATGGGTCAGGGCAGTTTTGTAGCAAAAGGGGGGACCAACAGACCAATCCCACATTATATCTAAAATGAAATATGAACAAGTTGAATGATTAAAAAAGTGTAACAGATTTAGTTTTTTTATTTTAAGAAAAACTGCCTTGAATGTATTTTTTTCATGTTAAGAAAAGTCTCTATTGGCAGATAATTTTACTTATTTTTTTTTTTCTTGTTTTGTATTTTTTTAACTAATTATTTGCAGTGTGTAAATCAGGGGAACTGAAGAGACTGAATTAATGTGTGTGTGAATGTGTTTGGCTCTGTGTCCGTCCTCTGACAGACAGCCGACATGTCAAACGTGGTTCCTCACATTCTGAACAGTGAGTGCTGGGATAGGTTTAAACCACTTCCAAAACTCTAATTAGATAAAACCTGGATCCAGGGTAGTGAAATATGTGAGGTTAAAAGCTGAAAGTAAATCGGTTTCAGAAAGAAGTTGAATGGTTACATGATTTGAATTTATTCTGATTTGCGATATAATGATTCCAACTTCCTTTCATTTCAAATCCCCATATATAATTTTCTCCTGAACATGCAGACACAACCACAGTTCAATAGCTTTCTCATGCTCCAGCTCCCATTTGCGTGTCACTTTTGCTTTTGCTATATCCTCTTCTTCTTCTTCTTCTTCTTCTTCTTCCTTCACCGAATGTCTCTTCAGTGCCTACTGTAGCTGAGTGCGCAAGTGACTCTGAATGCAAATAAGATTCATCCACCCTCTCCACCCTCCTCTCTCTCTCTCTCTCTCTCTCTCTCTCACACACACACACACACACACATATAAAGGGCTTGTACTTATAGTTCTTTAAAAAAAAAAAAAAAAGATTTAGTCAGTTAAAAAGAGTCAAGAGAGGGAGGCCGGCAGGCATGGAGAGCCTGGAAAAAGGAAAGGCTAAAAGGAAGGGAGACCAAAGAGAAAGAAAATATTATGTAATTTGTTAGACAGGATAGACATAGCCTCTTCTATATAGTAGTATGTTATGGTGTTAATGTCTACCCTGATGTTGTATAGTTGGTTTTGGCTGCTGATTCATGGTTTTATTTGAATAGGCATTTAAATTATTCAGCTGGAGGAAATGTAAACGACAACTAAAGTCAGAAAATACCTTTCACAATGAGGACCGGAGACAGATTTCTGAAGCAGAGGAGTTTCATTTCCAGATTGAAGAAAACATGCTGATGTAACATGCCCGCACTGGAATCAGTCTGCCGCCGTCTCATTCGTTGCCACCATTGCACACGCTGACGGAACAGTTACAAAATTATCCATGTCAATAATTTCTAATTTCAACATGAGCTGAAAGACCATTTGGTCATTTAGCAGACACTTATATCCAAAGCCACCTACGAGTTCCCACACAGCATCCCTGGAGCAATGAGGATTAAGGGTCTTGCTCAAGAACCCATATTAATAACTTCATTGGACCTAATATTTGAATTCAGATTGAGCCCAATACTAAACAGTGAGCTACCAAGCACAGTGTGGACCAGTAAGACCACTCAACAAGAAAGAAGCTACTGTTATGTAAATATGACAGCCTTGTAAATACAGGTCACAAATATCATACATACAAAAAAGGCCCTTGGTGTGAGTGCGGTAGTTTAGTGGTTAAAAAGTTTGGCTATCAATCTGAAGGTTGTGGATTCAAATCCCAGGTCAGTTGATGTTACCAATGTGGGTCTTTGAGCAGACTCTTAGTCAGAATCAGAATATTTTTTCAATCCCGGGGGAAATGTCAGACCCTTATTTAACCCTAATTAACCCTTATTGCTTTAGGGTTGGTGTGTGTCCCACCGTCTGATCAGACACCAACCACAAGTTAGGATACTAGTCATTTGCTTTGGATAAAAGCATCCACTGAATCACCAAATGTAATGTAAAAGGTGCAATGAAACAAAGATGCGATCATTATATATTAGAACATGTTCTGTAAACCTTAACCCCAATAGGTTTCCAAATATTGGAATCAAACTCTCGAAGCATCACAAAGGGTAAAGAAACAGATGCAGGAATGGGGGGGGGGTGCCTCATCACAATTCAACCTGCCCTGAATCTGCCAGGCTAACAACACTATGAAAGAAAAGGGGAACTTGTGAAGGTGTCAAATCTGTGGAGAGGAAGATGGCGGAAAATGTGCTAGCTTTGTTGTAATCTGCAGAGATTAGCAGCCACATTTTGGATGTTTTAACAAGATTAAGACCCAGAGGAAAATGTTTGTCCCTCGAAACGAGAACGATTACACAAAACCAGTATGATTAGCTGACATCTGTCATACATGGACTTCACATACAGTACCAGTCAAAAGTTTGGACACCCCCCCCCCTTTCTAGCTCCATTGTGAATTTTCTCCACTTATCATATAGATGGACTTTGTAGTTTTACAATTACAGACTGTAGTTCATCTGTGTTTTTGTTTTTGTTAGTCCCCTGTTGGTTCTCTGTTCTCTATGGGTCAGGACCATCACAGAACAGTAAAAGACCCCACTAGTTTAGTGTTATATCTCATCTAATTATCTTCCTGTTAATCCTATACTAGTGTCGTGGTTCTGCATGCCATTCAGTGGAGAACGTTTTGGATGCTGGGCAGATACACCCATGACAAAGCGCCAATCCATCGCTGACAACTACTCACTTACACAGAAACACACAATAAACAGGGGCAATTTAAATAGGGCAATTAAGAGCTGACAATTTATATTGAATCCATGTTTTTAGACTGTGGAAGGAAACCAGAGAACCGAAAAAAACACTCCACATGGAAATGGGGAGAACATGCTAAATTCACCCAGATTGGAATTTTAAACCTGGATCCCTAGAGTTCTATCACATTTTAAAATCTACCATGAGAATCTACGATCTCTTTATTAGTACAAAACCTCGAAATATCATTTGTGAGTAGTATGGTTTATTGTAGCCCTGACGTGACTTTTAAATAAATGTGTTACTGGACACCTATGACCTCTCTGAGGCTTAGCAAAAGATTCAGCGAAGCCGACACGGACAGAGCTGTGTGTCATCACGCTCATGAGAGCGCCAGTAATTGTCACCGCTGGTGTTGCGGGGAAATTGCTTTAACCTTCATGCCTTCTCCATTGCCACCACTCCGTAAATGTCATCCTATCTGGCTGCTGTCCCTCGCCCCTCTGTTTAAACACTTCTCTTTTCACACACTCGCGCTATCTCTCCAAAACATGGTGCCTGTCACACGAGTGCATGCACACACACTGACCCCCCCCCCCACCACACACACATAGGCTTTTTAATTCCAGTCACCTTGCAGTAATGTCCTATACCCCACCCAACCTGCTCCAGCTAGCCGAATTCTGTTTCCTCTATCCTGTAAACAAGACCTGGTCCTCTTTTATGCCACCCCTCACTATAACTCTGCTGTCTGTGGAGGTATCTAATCTGGAACCAGTACATTATATCTTTGCCAGAATGCTGATTCTAGGTTGTTTAAGTCTATTGGCGAAAGACTGGCTTTGTATTTTATAACTGTTTTCTCTGGTTAAAGGTCAAAGCTTTAAACACAAACTATTGTCCAGTGTGCCAAACTGCAACAATAAGAAACAAACATATGTGTATGTGTGGAGCTTCGGCATGTTCTCAACTGCATTCATTCATTATCTTCCACTTAATCCAGCCAGTCTGAACCCCAGAACCTTATTTTTAATATGTCTTGAACAAATGGAGCATTTTGTAGCCCTTCAATGTAAAAAAACATGCCTTATAGACATCTAAATATGGTTATCTTTTATGCTCATACTCTACTCTGAAGTCAAAGTAAATATTTATTGCAGATCTTTCTATTAACATATGAATAATTTGTGAATATTTATTGTTCTAGTTCATTTTGATATACCGCACACAGAACGTCTGTACATATTTCTCATTCAGTTTAAGGCAAAGCAATTACATCCAACTATTTATTTAAGAAAAACGCTTCATGCCAAAGATATGAAAAGATGTTATTATTTACTTTCTTAGACATTTCTGGGAAAAAAGCCAAAGAGACCTGTGTTGATTAAGTAGCCTTTTTACCTGCTGTGAAAAAACATTCATCAACCAACACCCAGTGGTTTAAATGATGCTAACCTGTTTCCAACCTCACCCATTATCTAGTTTACCAAACACCCAAGATGATTGATGTATAATCTGGGTGGTGTGGTAACTTAGGGGCTTGAGGCTCGGATGTTGGGCTATCAATCTGAAGGTTGTGATTTAAAATCCCAAGTCCACTAAAGTTACCAATATGGGTCCTTGAGCAAGACCGTCATTGCTTCGGTACCAAGCGAAGAGCAAATCTGACCTAAAATATTATCTGTAAAGTCTGAAAGATTTTATTTTCATTTACAGTATTTATTTATTTTTTATAAGCAAGAAACAGATTACTGTCATTTGTCTGTTCAACCCCCGTAGCCCTCTGATTATAAGAATTTCAACTGATGTCTGCTGAGGACTGATGTGCATGCAAGTCTTTCACTCATCTGGGTTTTTTGCTGGTGTGATATTGATATCACGTTACATTAGTAAGATGATACAGTTTTTCACAATGTCATCATGTCAGCGCCTCTTTACTTTGACTTCAACAAATAGCATTTATGATAAACTCCTGTTCTTGACCAAATTGTCATTTATTGTCACCGATTCATTTACTTTCTACTTTACGTTGTACATTTTACCATTCACATGCTGTATGTCCTCTAAAACATTGTGCCATTAATAGTGATATTGTTCTCATCATTAATATCATGTCGTCTCGATATCTTCCGTTTAATCCTCTAATAGGATTACCGTGCGGGGGTTTCCAATGCCCATCCATGGGAGAATGTTTTGGGTGCTGGGCAGATACACCCAGGACAGGGTGCCAATCCATCACTGGGGACACAGTCACTCACACAGACATACACACTACATAGGGCAATTTAGAGCAGCCAATTCACCTTGAATCACTTGAATTCGCTGTTCACAAAAAATTGTACCTGAACACACCTCATTTCGAGCTGGCCACTTCCATCAGGGTAGATATATTCCCAAGCATCGTTGCCATTTATACAACGCAGGCGGATGGCGTCAAAATAGTTGGCGGGGTGTAAGAAAGAATGTAAGACAATAAACATCACAATGCTTATACAGAGTGTACAATAAAACGAATAGTACTAGTATTAATAGAACTGCTTCTTATCTTCATTGTTCCTTGATGTTCTTTGCATCAAAATTGCAAATAAAGTGTACATAAAATATTTAAATGAATATCTTCCCCATTCCCTCATGTATACACCTATTCTCTGACAGCTGAATGGTGACTGGTATTAGCAACACGGTTGGGAATGCAGAGCAGCTCATGCTGATTGGTGCAGAGTAAGGCCAGGTCAGGAAGTGGAGCTGAACTAATGTATTACATAAGCACTAAGAGAGTGCACGTGGCTCGGTGGGAGAAAACAGTTTAGAGGAATTGAGGGATGGATGAACTAGGCATCTGTCAGAAAGAGATTGATTTTAATGACATTTTTCACAGATGAAAAGACAGAAACAAGATGAACAAGCAGCGTTGAGCGGCAAATGTATTGAGGTATTAACTATGTTCCCATATTTCCATGGCCATCACTTGACTCCAGCGATGTGCAGTAGCGCTGAACAACAAGGCGTTTTAATGAGCTTTTGTTAAATTGCTCTCTGACGCAAAGGTCTGCAATAATGATGCTAAGAGAAATTTGTAGCAAAGTCGAGTAAATATAGAGCTAATTTAGTCAGACATGAATAAATACATAATCTGTAAGAACAGAGGACCAAAGGCAGATACTCGTACATCAATAGCATATTCTTCAGTGCGCCACTTAAGATCATAAGAACACAAAACCGAAGATCTGGTCAATTTCAAATATTAATAAAGACATGAAATTACAGCCATCACACAGCACTAACTAGAGCTAAAGATAATAAGCACACTGGTGACTTGTTAAGATACTTGTTAAGTGAACTACAGGGCATTAGATTGCTGGTTTAAGCCCCTGCACTACCAATCTGCCAGTACTAGGCCCTTAGGCAGGGTCCTCAACCCTGAGTTGCTTAGCTTGTATGATGCAATCACCTCAGTGAGTCATGGTGGATAATAAGGTCTGGTAAATGTTAATGTAAAATATCAGCACTAGAAGTTACTCAATTCAGATTTTTTTTTTTCACCAGATCAATACCAATAATGAGTTTTTGGCCTGAACCGAATCTCATACGTGCATTCAGTGGATAATAATGTTCCTTTTATTTAGAAACTTTATTTTGAATGGTTTTTCTTCCATCCTTCTAATTTTTTTTGTTCATTAAAAGGCGCACATCTTTCTAAAATGTCACATGCCGACATGCACCAGGAGCAGGTGTGTGTCACAAGTAGGAAAGCCAGTACATAAGCGGTGAATACTGTGATTGCATTATTGTGAGGAGGCAGACATCACCCAGGTGCAGGGCTCTGTGATTATGCTTCTGATGTAGAACACTGCAGCGAGTTCTGAGACAACCACATTCGCACACACTTTCACATCTAGGGCCCATAATTTTCCTGACTCTATGTACAGTCAGAGGACACCAACGTGTCCCAAGAGATCATACACATTTTTTTTTTCTTCATTTCAAGACCCTCTTGTTGTTAGCAGAGTGGGCGTTCCACTGATCCACCACCACCACATCCTACCCAAAATACATATACATTTCTATATTGATATGCATCTAAGTATTTTTGGATGGATGATGTTTAAAATGTTATAGGTTTCAACGAATCATAGGTTTGTAGTAAAGGAACCAGTCTTGCGAAAAGGTCCCTGGTTCCATTCCCAGTCTTACCAAGTACTATGGCTGAAGTGCCCTTATTTAAAACACCTACTCCCAGTTTCTCCCCGGGTGCCATGTACAGGGCTGCCCAACGCCCCAGGCACGTGACCTCACTTCACTCACTTTGTGTATGTGTGTGTTTCACTGCACGGATGAGTTAAATGTCGAAAACAAATTCCTCTGTAAGTAAGCACAGTGTGCAAAATAGATCACTTTAAAATGTCTGATTTAATGTAATTAGACTTTGGTAAACATATTAAGCTACTTGTGCACAATATTTACCTCAAATTGAACTTTCCAATACATCTATCTACCATGCGGCCCAAATCATGGCAATGTATAAATATGTTTTTCTTTTTTTTTCCATTCTGTTATTAATGTCCTATTAAGGGTTAAATATTTTTGAATAATGTCAGAAAAAAACATGACCAGTGGACAAGTTAAAGAAAATCAGTTTTACTCAGGGCCTTTAGATTCACAAATGTAGTGTGATGTGTGTAGTGGCAAGTTTAATGTTCCCGTTCTCATGATCAGTAGACTCTATTAACTTCACTCTTGATATGCTTTGAAAAACATTCAAGGCAAACCACCCACAGCTTCCACCATGCCTTTGCATGCCATAAAAAATCTTGAAATATGAAGGAAGAGTGCATCAGAAGTGAGAAGGAGAAATAAAACAGAGATGACTTGTGAAGCAGGGACCGAAATGAGAGGTGAGCAAGCCGGGCCAGCAGAAGGAGAGAGATGTTGCTGAGGAGTTTCAGCATTGGAGCACCACTCATTAAACGGGTTGAATCATGCATAACTACACACATGCCTTTGGCTCTGAATTGATTTTCTAAGGTAACTGGACTCGCCCGAGGCAAGCAATCCATTTAGAGAATGGAGCGAAATGGAGAAAAATGGGAGCTGCTCGGTTCACCTTATTCTAAGCTAAACATCTTTCGACTAAAAGTTTTCTTTTTGGGGGAAAGTGGACGTCTTTAAAGCTCCTTTTGTCACTCTGTTCAATCACCGGCTGCTTTCGATCATCCTTCAGCAAAACTCCAGCAGTGTGCTAAGCTTCACTCACACAGATCCAGTAGAAGCGCAGTCTGTGAGAAGTCACAGTCCTATATCACAATTTTGGGATTTCTCCCTCAAGTTTCAGGTGAAGGTGGCATTGTTCAAAAAAACCTCAATGGATCAAGTTCAAAGAAACATGAAGTGTGGTTGAGGATTTGAAGTGTTTTGTTTTTGAATCGTTGGTGTCGCTGGTGAAAATCTACAGCACCAATAAAAAGTTTGGACACACCCACTTCTTGCTCCATTGTCCATTTCTTTCACTTATAGATGGACTTTGTAGTTTTACTGTAGTTCATCTGTTTTCTTTTGTTTTCAATCAAATAATACCTGCTCTGTGCGGATACTTTTGGGGTCCTGACCATTAAAGAACAGATTAACGGGAACTAACACAGTATATACTCACAGAATGACTACAGAACTAGACACTATCTTTATGGTAAGTGGATCTAATCAATTTATAAAAAGTTATTGATTCACCTGTTGTTTATTCTGTTAATTGTGTCTGTGCAGGAGTCTGTCTCACTCTCTTACTTGCTTTTTCTTTCTCGCTCTCGCTCCTGCACAGACAAAATTAACAGAACACGCAGCAGGTGAATCAATTGCCTCCAATGTTTTATAAACTGCAAATTTCAGTATAAATACAATATTCTGTATATATTATTAATTATATTATTTCAACACTGTCTAGCCACTAAATAAAGATAATTCCCCCACTGACCCTGATCCTGTTTTTTTTTTTTTTTTTTCTGTAAATAACAAACAAAACAAGTTTTCCTGCCATTTTCTGGCTCTTAGGGTTTTCAGAGTGGAATTCTGTAAATCTGATTTCAGACAATGCCCTGCTATAAAAAGTGCTTTATTAATAAACGTGAACTTTCTTTGTCTCCGCCTACTATTTACAACTAGGTCAACACCACTGCCGTCAACACAGCGTTAAGTGAAGATTATAAACATTTTTCAGATGTGTTATCTTGCTGAGCTCACATCTGGTCTAGTGGGATATTTCTTGAACGTTAAAAAGTCTACGCATCATTTTTACTGGGTCAATTTCTGCTTTTTTTTGCAACAATAAACATACCGAAACAATCAGCAGGTGCTGGCTATGCAAACACGTTTGAAAGTTTGCATTTATCTGACTGATTTAAGCAGCGATTACGTGAGTGAATTGTCCTTTAACGTATGTATCGTCATTACAAAGAACTGGTTCTGTTTCTAGGTTCAGTCAGATTAAAGGTTCACTGTTTCTCTCTACAGCAAATGGATTCTCTCTCTTCATAATGTGGGATCATATATTTTTTTATGAATCCTGATCGTTTTTTCCGTACTCATCTGACAAAGGCTTTGAAATAAAGATTTAAATGCAACCCCCACTGTTTAATCACATTGTCTGCTGTCGTCTTTTTACACTTTAACCAACAATGCAAATTAATTCAAGCACAACATTCCCTATCCGCGCTATCCTTTCAGTGTGTGCGTGAGTGTTTCTGTGTGGTGTATATGTGTGTGTGTTGAGTGTGTGGGTATCTCAGCGTCAGCCTCTCTGTGACAAGGCTTCTTACTCACCCTGTACGTCCTTTTTTCTTTCTTCCTTTCTTTTTTTTGAGAGTGTGAGAGCCTGGGTCAAATGGGAATAACGTTACTCAGAGAGAGGAGAAAGAGGGAGGTTCTTGTTTTTCAAGCCACAAGGTTAATTCTTTATTCTTCCTCATTGATTTTTCCTTTATCCCTGGAAGCCAAACAAGGCGCTGGCAACATACACTCGAGATAATGTAGGGAGGAAAAGACAATAAAGTGCACAAACAATCAGGTACTACTTTCTACAAATCAGAGAGAACAGTGACAGATCTTATAGAACGCTTCTTTGATCTTTGTGTCTTCTTGCACTGATTGTGTGTTTATGATGCCCTTTTTGTGTTTTCTTTTTTTTTTTCTTTGGAGCAAAATAATGGATCAATGGCATCTTGATAAAATGTCTTTTTTTGCTCTTGCTTCTTTTCTTTTTTTGGTGTTTTTCTCTTACTTTTGACATTTTTTTCTTACCACAGTAATACTTTTTGAATTTTCTCTTTTCTCTTTTTCCCCCCTCCTTTTTGTCTTAACCCTAGGTCCGCTCACAAAAAAACATGATGAATCTGCAATGAACCGGCCACGGGACGAAGGTATTTTTGTTGCATGTTTTTCCTTTTTTTCTTGTATTTTTTAGTCTTTTGGAGGGATTGAATATGGCCTACCCCATTAGATCTTTGTAGCAGTATTTGTTATCTATAAATTAAATACATGGGTTTGCCAGTGTGCGTATGTGTGCGTGTGTGTGTGCGTGCACGTGTAAAACACCTTTAAAAACACTCTTGAAACTACCAAAATCCACCATCAAAGTGGACTTTTTTCCATCTTGAGAGAGTGCAGATCTGACAGAGCTGAACAAATAAATGGGTTGCCACTGAAGAAAACCAAAAAAAAAAAAAAAGTAACACTAAAGACCATAAACGGGATAGAAACAATAACCGAACATAGTTGTTAAAGCCGTGACTTTACAGCCAAAACACTGTTGCTGGTCCGAGCAGCGCTGTGTGCGGCTTACAGAGATTATAATGGCTGAAATATCAGGCCGACTCTAATGAGTACAAATCAGCCTGGCTCTGTTCTGCACTCACAGTGTTGCTGGAGGAGCCTCTGGAGTGGCTTTAGCTGTCCTCGCAGTAAATACCACTCTGCAAATATCACAAAATCACTATAGAGTGGAGAGATGAAGAACGTCAATAGTGTATGAGCGTACAAACACACAGATGAACAAAGACACACACACACACACACTTCCAAATGTTCAGTCTCTGTTTATAAATATTTTACAATTACCATCTTATGAATGACTATTAATCTTTTTTCTGCTCTTTGAACTCGGTTCTTAAGATGGGTTTTCTGATGGAACTGCACACTTTCTGCCCCTCTCTCTTTTCTTAAAAAGGTTTCTCTGTTGAGCTACGTGCTTCTCGGACCTGCCACTGTTCTTGTGTCCTCAAAGAGACTATTTTCCTCTCTTTGCTATTTTTCCAAAGGGGTTAAGGGTTTTCAAGTTTTTGGCTCTTTGACGTTGTCCCTTTTACCCTGAAGACATCAGTGCAGTTTATAACTGGCCTCGTTGAGTGAAGTTGATGTGAGCATTTGCTCTTGAGCGCAGCATTTACTAATGTGGTTTTTAATAAAAAAAAAATGGTTTGGCTTATTTGCCAATGGTGATGGTCAAAAGAGCCAGTGGTATTATAAAATCTATACTATAGATTTTATTTCTATAGTTTATATCAATAATAAAACTACCATGTTATTCCAAAATTTAAAAGCAATTTGTTCATATTATAAAAAATTGTACTTGATTGTTCACAACCACTTATTGTCCATTACATATGAACTCGACATGAGGGGCAGGATGTGAAAAGCAAATACATAAGGGGCAAAATGCTTGACAGCATATACAGTACCAGTCAAAAGTTTGGACACGCCCCTTCTTGCTCTTTTGTCTATTTTCAATAAATGGTGCAGAAAGGAGGTGTGTCCAAACTGGTACTGCATATATATATATATATATATGTGTGTGTGTAATGCTCAGTCTCTACCGGCCTCAGATAGCATGTTAAATGTTGAAGCTCATGACCAGTTAGAAAAAGACTGAATAAGTACGGTTTGTATCAATGGGTTGCCAGGTGAATGTCTTTTATTCCTTAAAAGAACATGGCACCATAATTTCAGTACATTTGCATTAGAACAAACCACAAGATTCTGGAACAATGTTCTTTGGACAGACAATAGCAGAGTGCTCCTTGAGTAAAGCTTATTGTGCTTTCCCGGATTGTAGCGATCGTAAAAGTGTTTTCCTCTGTAGAAAATCACATCCTGCCCTCTATTTGCAGTTCACACAACAGCAACACAGTGATTTGATGTCATCTGCAAACAACCTATTTACATTCCTATAAAATACAGATTTATTAGGACAGTAGGATTGCGATTTCCCTTCCGTATATGGCTTATAAACCACTAGTAGTGTATTATAGAAAAATACTGTTTACAAAACTAGTGTGAAAAGAGTTACATTGTAAAATGAAAATGATGAATATACTGAATGTGGGGCTTCGTGAGCATTTCAAGGCCAGGCATTGAAGAGGTTGGTATTTGTGAAAGGCACGATGTTAAGCCAGCGTGCTAGAAAAGGGACTGATTATTTGCTGAAGAGGATGAGTTGAATGTCAAAGACGTGTGTGTGTACGTGTTTTGCATAAGTTTGCGGAAGAGCAAGTCACAGAGCACATATGTTCACCTGAGCCTAGCTGATAATCCTAAAAAATCTCATTTGAGCAAAACCTTTCTCTACTTTGGATTATTTATAAAATACAATGTAAGCTGTGCTTATTGAAACTGTTACAATGTCCAGCACGTTATTTCAATGAAATATATATATATATCTATGCGGCACGGTGGCTTAGTGGTTAGCACGTTCGCCTCTCAGCGCTAGGGATTCCCGGTTCGAATCCCCAACTGGGTGGAGTTTCCATGTTCTCCCCGTGTCTGCGTGGGTTTCCTCTGGGTTCTCCCGTTTCCTCCCACAGTCCAAAAACATGGATCAAGTCAATTGAATTCTCAAAATTGCCCCATATAGAGTGTGTATGTGTGAGTGAGTGTGTGCCCAGCGATGGATTGGCGCCCTGTCCTGGGTCTATCTGCCCAGCGCCCGAGACGTTCTCCCCTGGATGGGCATGGGGAACCCCACCGCGACCCTAATAGAGGATAAAGCGGGAGATAATGAATGAATTAATGAATATCTATATATCTATTAGGACATGCCTCCTTTTTCCTCCATTATTATTTTTTCTGATTATTTGGTTGGTGCATTATTCCTATCCCAGCAGTGTCACTGAGGTGTTTAAATTAAACTACAGCTGCACTGAAACACCCTCACCGCATCAGTGTCACTGCAGAAAAATACACCAACAATAGTAAAATAAACTTGGAATTTAATGTTGTTTAATTCTCATGTTGTTTGGTGTGGTCTTGCCCACATTTAACACCATGTCATAAACGTTACAGGTGGTAACAGTTTCCCTAAGGTTTTGCTTTGAATAGGAATAATAGTAAAACATATATGTTGAAGAATTATGACATTACAAGTATTGTGATCAGTTATCATGACCAAAAGCTTAAGATTTGCAGATGCAAATAGCTTTAAAGTACGATGTAAACAGACAAATAAACAGTGTCTTTAAAAGGTGGCTAATGGATAAAGCACTGGCCTCTTAAACTGTGTGTTGTGAGTCCCATTTGGACCGACTAGAATGTCTGCAGTGACATAATGGTTAATGTACCGGCCCATGGAGCAGAAAGTTAAATCCCCTGCGCTTCTAATCTACCGCAGTTGGGTTGTTGATAAAGTCTCTTAACCTTGAGTTGTTTGGATTGGATGATGTAATGACCTGTGGAAGGCTCTCTGGATAAGGGTATCTGCTAAATGCCATAAATGCAGCAGAAGGTAACTCATTGGAGTGTGCTGTGGTGGTAATAATGGGTAATGCAGGTGGTGAGACTAGGCGGTGCAAAGCTATCTCTAAGTAGTGTTTTAATAGTCATGTATGATTAAGCTTTTAATGTCAGTATTTTGGAAAACAATTAGGTTTTGTTGCCAAATTCTTAAACAATTAGTATTCATATATTATAAACATTGAAAACATTCTTGCCTTCATAAACAAACAAAAGGCAATTATAATTGTGTTATAAATTGTAGATTTTCCAAGCACTTTTATTGATTTAGCCTCAATATGCCGATGTAGAGTAAGCTGCAAAATGCAGGTTGAATCCCAAATGGGTGACTATTTATGTAGGCAACATAAAAGCTAAAATATGCACTGCTTATAAATTGACATTTACACACATGTTGGCCGTGGAATATGTGTTTTTTAGATTATGTGACACTGTATTATTTGCCTTGAATAACTCAAACTCAGTATTTGAATAGAGCAGTGCATCTGATCTGTCATTTCGATTTACAAAAACAGAATATGTTGTTATTTGGTTAAATTTGATGGATGATGAATTACAGGCCTTCTCAAAACATCTGCCTTAAAAATCTGTATATTTTAAGCAAATTTTCCCCACATACTGTATGTACTGTTTGTATTTTTGCTTAGTCTGGATTATTGTTAAAATCCACTGAAGAAAATATATAAAGGTATTATAGTAAAGACATAAAAGAAATGATACTTTGAGGGAAGGCAGGACCTAAAAGTAATAGATGGTGATTAGAGGTAATTAACACACCTGCCAAAGGGTTATCTAATAAGTGGGATGCAGCTTATATAAGCCAGAATGAGACATACAACATGTATATAGCGATGTATTATATATATAGCGATAGATTGGCACCCTGTCCTGGGTGTATCTGGCCAGCGTCCAAAACGTTCTTAATGGGCATGGGGAACCCCCCTCGTGACTCTAACTAAGTATAAGATAATGAATAAAAGTTCATTAAACCTGTTCCTGTCTCTGGCCCTCATTGTGTCCTAGCATGATGAGGACACATGCGGTGCATTACAAGCATCAATCATAAATCTATTTATTTTAAAATAAAGGATGCGATGGGAAATTTGTCGTGTTGGATAAAAGCATCTGCAAAATGATTTAATGTAAATATTATATAAAATCTCTGGTACAATTGCAACGAACCTTATCCAGCAAATGTAGATGAATTATAATAAAAAGATTTATAGGTAACAGGTTAATAGATATAAATGTTCTGTATAAAATGTTCCTTGTTCTCTGTCCAGTTCTATTGAGCTGTTACTGTTCTTAAATGAATTCCACATCTAATTTAATATGTACTCTACCACAAATTAAAGTGAGTGTCTGCAGAATCAACATAATTAGATTTTTATACAGATTTTACATTGATTTAATTCCACTGTTTGATTTTAACCAACTTCTACATTATTATGGATACAGAACTAATGGCTCTTTTATCTCAACTGTCATTTTCTTTGAAATGGCATTTTCCTTAATGCACATAGTCATTTGAGCAATAATAATAAACCTAAAATATATATATATACACCACTCAAAATTTTGGACATCACCTTGCGACTTGTTTTAAATTTTTTCCACTTACCACTTGGTTTAGCTCAGAACACAGGGTTGGCCATACAGTCTCCCTCGAGCAATGAGGGTTAAGGGCCTTGCTCAAGACCCACACTGGTAAAGTAATAGTAAAAAAATCCATTCTAAAAATTAAAAAATAAGAAAATCAAGAGAAGGAGAGAAAGTCTTTGAATAAAGTGCAATTAAGACTGCAGTGCCACTTCCTACCAATTGCACCACGATGCAGCAGACATGCCGCAAGTGCTAATTTCGACGATGTATTATGAAATCCTCAGTTACACACTGCCTATTGTTTAAAAAAGTCTAAATGAGAACATTTAAATATTAATGAGATCTAAAAGCCAGTCGTCAGTGATTTGTCATAGCAGTGGTTATTTCGCTTAACATGTCATGTTCGGCTTGCCTGTCAATGCACAAAATACTTGTCGGCGATTATTCTAATGAACCATATTTTCAGATTTATTAAGACTTACAATGTAGTCCTCATTTATGTTAAGCATTAGCGATTAGCACAAATGATCACTTAAAAGTCTATAATTAACTCTTAAGCAATATATGCCCACTTAGGGAAATCATACTACATTTCAAATGTGGTTTGTCAAAGATTTGCTCTGTAATTCGTTTAGATGACATAGCTGGCTTACAGATTTTAATGAATATAAACCAGAAACTCCACGAATGGGAGAAAAAAATACTCCAACATGGCAAACAGCATATTAAACACAGTGGTTTTGTTGGTGGTGGCTTTTTTGGCAGTTGCCAATGTGAGTCTTGGAGCAAGGTTCTTAACTCTCAGTGCCCCAGGGTGCTGTATCATGGCTGACCCTGTGCACTGCCAGTCACTTTGAATAAAAGTAGCTAAAAAATTACCTCATGTTATAGTTCAGCTATTATTCACCAGAGCAAATGTAGAATCTAGAACTTTTATAAACATCTCTGCGCCCTGTCCTCTTCTTATCACAGATACTGAGAGGACATTTGTTCTTTTAATAGATCTGTAAGTAACACAGAGCTTTTCACTGGTGGCTTAAAATATTTCAGGAGCAATGTGTGAAAACAGAACAGCTGCAGCCCTTGAGAAACCTGGTTGACAGGACCATTAGAGATGGTACGAAAAACAGTGTAGACACAGAATGGGTTAAATGGTTGAAAGGACAGTCTGTGTGTGTGTGTGTGTGTGTGTGTGTGTGTGTGTGTGTGTGTGTGTGTGTGTGTGTGTGCTCGTGTGCTGCATAATCAGCAGGCCTGTCAACTCTTGGCCGCAGCTGCACCATCTACAGGGCTGTCAACATCTTCGGTGCTGCCCACAGTTCTCTCTCTTTCACTCTCCCTCGCTTCACACAGACACACAACATGAATACACAAATACAAGTTAAATGCTGACAGTCTATATTTTGTACAGCAAAGAGAAAGAAACGAGAAATAAGCAATGCTTTGGGTTGTGAATTTAAGAGGGGTAAGATGCAAAGAGCAGAGTTATGGATACACATATCAAAAGGGAGAGAGGTTTGCTGTATCAGCAATAATCTTACTATAACAAGATTACAAGTTAATATGCAATGCTTTTATTAAAAATTGTATTTCAAATATATACAAGGTATACACTTTACTTTAAAATGGTGAGCGTGCTAAACACAAATCACCCATGATATACAAAATCTAAAATTTAAACTCGAGATGGTGGATTTTAAGATGGGCATGATTATGTTTACATGGCCTTATAAGCTGCTCCTTTCCACCACCATATGTGCCTAAAGTTTTCAAATTGGAAAATGACAAAGTGCTTGAATTTCATATGCAGGTTTTGATATTTTGGACACTGTATTTAAAAAAAATCCTCTTTTAAATTCACTCTCCAATCTCTAATCAGAGACAAGTAATTAGGACTAAAACAATGCAATGAAGGCACTTTTCCATTTTTTTTCTGAATCTAGGCGTATAGTGTTTTTCGTCATCATCTTAAAACTCATGTTTATTTAACAACCTCGGTGATCATTAAATCAATTCTGTACTCAGTTGGTGAAAATGTAATTTGTAAATTACTAAATCAACCTGAGCGCCCGTTTGCAGTTGGATTCTGCCTTTCGTTCTTATTTTTGTTGCTTTTGGAAATTTGCTGAGCCTCTTCTCTCTGATGCTAATTGAAACTACTTGAACATTTTCAAAGGGAATAACAAATGAGATGCTGAGAAAATGTGAAACAGTTCCTGCTGGAAACTAGGAAGTCATTTGAGCCGACTGAAAGTTAAAAGTGCTGTCATCATATTCACTTTCTAATTTTCTTATATGAATTCAAATCATCATATGAAAGACAAATGCACAGAGTAACTGTCAGCCTCCGAATTTCCAGGTCTTTGGCCGGACAGGCAACATCGTCATTGAGTCTGTGCTCATTTGTTCGCGTGTTACTTGCTCTGATTTTTATTGGAAGTTCAACTAAAAGCTTTAAATTGGTTTTATACACAATAGAGCCTCTCACTTTGTGATAACAAAAGAATTGCTGGTTTATTTCCAGCAAAACACACACTTATACTATCTGTGATACTATCTGTTATCATCCCTAACAAAGAAAAAAAAAACTTACATATAAAACATGTAGAGCAACAGATGTAACTCTATTCTTAGAGATGTAATTCTAGTAATTCTAGAAAGTTCATTTATATGATTAGTGCAATTAATTTTTTATTATAATTTTTTAAATTGCAATTTTTTTTTATTCCTATGTGATTACTTTCTGTCAGTGATAATAAGTCCCCTGTTGGTTCTCTGTTCTCTGTTGGTCAGGATCATCACAGAACAGGTATCATTTGGGTGGTGGATTGTTTATTGTCAGTTCTGCAGTGACACTGATGTGGTGAGGGGGGGGTTTAGTGCAGCAGTGCTGCTGTAGTTTCATTTCTCCACCTCAGTGACACTGCTGGGATAGGACTAATGAACCAACCAAATAATCCCCGAACTGTGGTGCTACTATTGGGGTCCTGACCATTACAGAACAGATTAAAAGTGACATACACATGATGAACTGTAGAACACAAACAGTTTAACTACAATCTGGAATTGTAGAACTAAATCTTTACAAAAAGTGGAATTGAGAACATGGACAAATAGTGGAGTAAAAAGGAGGTGTGTAAAAACTTTGACTGGTTTTGTACAAAGTGCAATTACTACATTAGAATAAAGTGCAGTCTAAATAAATTTAATTTTAAACAGCAGGAATCAGTATTGTTTTGTTTAAAAAGACACTAATAAATCACAGTTTCTTAGTCCTGGTCTAATCCAAGATCCCCGGTCTAATTAATCAGCTTGTTAATAGACTGTTATTGAGTAAAAGAGGCTGTTTAAATATACGGAAATAACTGAGAAGTGCACGGTGAAGTGGCTCCAGGCCCTGGATTTAAAAAAGCACTGATAAATGAATACAGGGGAATTACTAATTAAGATCCTTTGTGCTGTTTAATAATTATTATGAATGTCAAATGCAAAGTGTTTAAGATTCTTTGAGGCCCTGACTTCAATTCAAGTTACTGCTCTGCTGCTCGAAATGAATAACCTTTCGGTCTAGCTGCGTAATAAAGCAAATCAATCAAGTTCAGGATCCTGTGCCGGCTGTGAAGAAAATCCAGTTTTTCTATACCGCTCAGGGATAGACAGTTGAAAAGTTCACGTCATAGAGAGGTCTGTGTAAGGCAAGGGGAGCTGGAATTCAGGTTAAATTAGAGCTGGGGGAGTCCGAATGGACCGTGCTGCTATTGTCTGTTTTGTCACCATCATGAAGTAAACAAGAAGCAGAAGCACAACAGGCTGAAAGAGTGGCATCCACGAAGAAGTAGGGCAAAAAAACGCTTTGGAAAAAGGAATCTCAATGAGTAAAGACTCTCTTCATGCAAGAGAAACCATTGTTAGAGAATTATGAGGTGGGTTTTCGGGGCGATTTATCTCTTTTTAACAACACTGGAAAACAAATCAGCTGTTTAGCCATCCTATTTTAAACAATGAGAAAACAGAAGAGGAGAAGACAACATTGTCAAAAGTGTTGGGAGAGGCACAGAGTGACAGAAGCACAAAGATGAAAGCGAGATAGGGGAATGCTCAGAGCGCTAGGAGACGGGAGGGAAGAAAGCAGGGAGTTTGGTGATAGAAGAAAGGAGAGAGGGAGAGATGGTTTATTAAAGGAATAAAAAGAAGCCTGTACTATCTTGAGATTTGAAGCGAGGCGACTTTAGATGAAGTCTTGTAATGAGAGACCGGTGGGAGAGGAGAGACGAAGAAAGAGAAAAAGGGCAAGATCTGAGGGAGCGAGGGTAAAAGAGGAGGGGTACTAAGGAAGGGCAGATAGCAGACATGTTTCTGAAGTTGTTATTACGATGCTGTCAAGAGGAAGCATTTACTAAAGAGACATTACAAGCTAGTTTTCCTTCTCCATATACTTCCTGTCCAGACTTTTCTTTTGTTATAAAAGCTTGCAAAACCACCTCTCAACACTGAGGATCCATGTTTCCATGTTCTCCCCATAAGTTTTTTCCGGTTTCCTTCCACAGTTTAAAAACATGGATTACAGTTAAATTGGCCACTCTAAATTGCCCCTATCTAAATTGCTCCTATACAGTGTGTGTAAGTGAGTGTGTGCCCAGTGATAGATTGACAACCCTGTCCTGAGTGAATCTGCCCAGTGCCCAAAACATTCTCCCCTGTATGGTCTTAAGCCTAGTATAGGATTAAGCGGAGGATTATTTCTAAACCTTATGGCTGGTAAAGTCTCTAAATGTCTTGAAGAGATTTATAAGGCAAAGAAGTCGAGTTTTCTCCAAAAAGAAACCTGGGTGTTTTATAATCTCACTCCTTTCTTTCCACCTACACACTGCCAAAAGGTGACAATTAAAGTCTTTTTAGTCACAGTTTATAACACTCTATTTAAGTCAGGGGTTTTTTGCAAGAAATTCAAATATGCAGATGCACCGCTCAACTTCCTTACTCTGTTATCTTTTTCATCTCACTGGCTTTTTTCCTCTTCTCTGTTTTTATACCACAGCTCACTAAGGTTCATTAATATTAATAAAAGCAAGTGAGAGAATGGAGAAATCAAAAGATAAAAAATGAATATGACTGCGGTGTGAAAAACCTGGTTACCATTGTTGTACATGACCAAGTTGCTAAATGATATATTACATAAATATAGATTCGATTCTTCAATAGAACTTTAATAGACTAATCTATTTTCATTGTGCCCTGGGTATAAAACATATTGTGGGTTTTTTTTCACTGAAAGACTTTATTTTTTATTATTTTTAAGGTGTGAACGCCGACTCTGTGATCCATAGCAGAAGTGGAAATAAAAACTTCAATGAGTCATAGACTCTTTATAGCTCCTGCCCTTAAGCACAATAAAGTTTACTTTATTATTGCAAAATGTACTGGACCGCTAATCTACAGCTGCATATTAAATATCAGCCAGTGGGATATAAAATTATTTAATATTGTTTGAATTATACTTTTACCAAAATCATAAATATATAATATTTTACATCAACCAGTGTTTAAACATCAGCTCTGAACAAACTAGCCCCTTCTTGGCTGGGGTTTGTGATGATATTTCCTTGCAAACAGTAAAAATGTTAAATTACATGTAATTGGTCACAGTTGAAATAGCAGTCCACCAAAGTCAGACCACACCAGGCATTTGAAAAGAATGGCAAGTGACACGATGATTGGCAAACCATGCCCAAAACACACCCATAGATCATGTCGTCAAGATAGCAAAGACACACTGGCACGCCCTAAATCAAGCTGTGAGGTGCAGGGTTGACGACTCGCTAAAGATCTCTAAAATATTGTCCTTTAAGCCTCCCTTTACATTTTGTGGTAATCAAAGCAACGGTGTTTTTGTATAAGAAAAACACAAACAGGCCCAGACTTTCGACTTCATATATACAGATAACGAAAAAGCCAGCTGAAATTGCCATTTGTATTAAAATAAGCAGTAAACAAAATAGCACTGAGGATCATACCAATTAAAATGAGTAATTATTGCAGATACTGTGATATTTATTATTTAGACATCAGACAAAGCCGGGGCAAGGAGGAGTAAAATATTTAAACACAGCAGTGAATTGATCATGCAAATAGCTAACGTTCATGAAAGTTGAATGAATTTCACGAAGAAAATATGGATCTTAAAGCAGTTAATGGGGCATTCAGAGGGACAAGCTGAGAAAGCTAAATGCTGAAGATGGAAGGTGCCTGGCACTGGACTGGATGCTCTTGTATCATTTGACAGATGGTAGCAATGAGGAAATGTTTCAGCTGGAGAGTGCACTGTCCAAATACTACAGAATTCCGAAGTCTCATCCTTTTTATAGGAAGGTGGTGTTCAGCTGTACTTTGGAAGATAGTCAGTTACAAATAGATGGTTTCGAAAGTGCCATCTTTTTAGAAATATGATTACAAGAACTCATTTCAAGCCTGCACAAATGTACTTAATGAGTTCTTTGCAACCATGGCAAGGCTTATTAAGTGACAGATTTAGAGCGTGAGTTACAGTTCCTGGAAAATTTGTGACTGAGTGCAATTGAGAGCAATATTAAACTACCAATTAGAACAATTTCACATCTGTCCGTGATGACCAGCTTACAAGTTGAATTGACTTTGAATAAACTTTTGGAATAATGACATTTTACATTTATGGGTGGCACGGTGGCTTAGTGGTTAGCACATCTGCCTTTCAGTGCTGTGGATCCAGGTTCGAATCCTAATCTGGGTGGAGTTTCCATGTTTTGTGGTTTCCCCATGCTCATCCAGGGTTGAACGTTCCAGGCGCTGAGCAGATACACCCAGGACAGGGGGCCAATCTACTGCACAAACTCACACAGACACACACACTCGATAGGGGCAATTTAGAGTGGCCAATCTATCTTGAATCCATGTTTTGGACGGTCTGGGGAAACTGGAGATAGGGGCAATTTAGAGTGGCCAATCTATCTTGAATCCATGTTTTGGACGGTCTGGGGAAACTGGAGATAGGGGCAATTTAGAGTGGCCAATCTATCTTGAATCCATGTTTTGGACGGTCTGGGGAAACTGGAGAATCTGGAAGACCACGAGGATGCAGGGAGAACACCGATTCATCCAGATTGGGATTCAAACCTGGATCCCCAGTGCTAAGAGGTGAACATGCTAACTCCTAAGCCACCATGCCACTCAAAATAATGACCCAGTTCCTTTTTTATAGCTCTTAGGTTCAGCTATAGGTTGTGCTTTACCTTTCCCTATTAGTTTGGCTATGGAAAGCCAAAAATGTCATAAATATTTTCACTAGCGCAGTTGATAAAGCTACAACTTGTGAAACTCAAAACTCCAGTGCCGTTGCTCCAAAAACAGAACAATAGGCAATAACGATGAGCACAAAGCACACCAGACTTAGCAATGGGCTTATCCAGTCCACAGCCTCACATGGACCATAGCCCATTGTGTTGTAGCAGCATTTTAATGGGATGAGGGCAGGGGAAAGAATAAAGCAAAAGAATAACTAGCATGGCTGTGTCCAATGGATTTCGGACTAATTAAGTTCACACGAGAGATAGTGACTACCCAGCTAACTCTCTACTGCCACCAAACACCCACATATACACTGAGTGCAATGCCGTAAACAGACATTTGTGTTTAATCACTCGAGTGTTTGTGTTCTGCATGAAAGGATCAACAGTAAGTAGCAAGTTCCAGAGTCCCTGTTATTTTCTGCCCACACATCTTAATGCCTTTCTACCCTTTCGCAGGGAGTCTCTTGGCTCTGGTCTCGTACTTTTAACCTGTCACAACTTGCTCATGGGGTTTTTTCAGCTGTAGAAAACTCATTAACTGGTTAAACCACCCTACATCTGTTGCTTTGTCAACCTCATTACAAACTACGGGTGGCACAGGCTCAGTGATTAGCTCATTTGCCTCTCCTTGCTGGGGATCCAGGTTCAAATCCAAATTTGAGTTTCTCTGGGTTCTCCGGTTTCCTCCCACAGTCCAAAAACTAGGATTCACGGTAAATTGGATGCTCTAAATTGCCCCATACACTAGTATTTGTGTCTGTGTGAGTGAATGAGTATACTCAGCGATAGATTGGCGCCCTGTCATGGGTATATCTACCCAGCGCCCCAAACGATCTCCCCTGGATGGTCATTGGGAACCTCACGCGAACCTAGTAGAGGATTAAGCAAAACATAATGAATGAATGAATATTTCTACTTCTATGGTTGTTGTGTACCATACCTTGTGCAATATGGAACAGAGAGATTGCATATCTATCTTCATTTTTTAATATTGCATCTCTTCTGATGTCACTCCACTTTTCATAGTTTAAATTCTTTAGTCCTTCTACTTGTTTAGACCATCTGTACCTTTTTCCTTTTGGACCTACTAACCACCTTACATCATCTGCTCTTTACTTTCCTCCCACTTGTCAGTCCTACTACAATGCTTTTAAGATTCTTACTTTTTAGTTCTTTCTATTATTTCCCCTTAAGCGCTACAACTTCCCTCCCTCTGGCCATCTGTACCTCCATCTCTCTGGACCTACTTACACACTACATCTTCTCATCCTCACTCTCTTCCCACTAGTCATCCATACCACCTGTATTTTCATACTTTCGTTTCTATATTCTTTCTCCCTCTACCCTTTCATATCCCTCATGTCTATCTCATTTTCTCACATCCTATTTCATCTCCTTTAACTCCATAATTGCTTATCCTTGATCTGTTTTACTTCCCCTCAATCTATTGCCCTTCATACCTCCCCTAAGCCCTAAACCTCTCTTCACCTGGACTTTTCATTCTCTTCTCTTTCTCCAGACTTTCTCACTTCCTTTTGTTTAGCACTACCTACTTTTTCTCATTTACCTCTTCTGTCATGATGTGGGTTCTAGTTTCATTATGCCGAGTTTGTAAACAGAGCTGTAAAAATGAGTTTGCTTACAATCATTTACATGAGCGAACATTAAAAGCTGAGATGAGGAAGCAGAGAATTAAAGTGAGAAAGACAGAAAAGCTGGAAAAGGGGGGTGGATAGATTTATGTGGATTTACCAGAAGGATGGGTGAGATATAGGAAGGGTGTATGAGCTATGAAAGATTAATGCAAGAGTGACAGTATATATCAGAAAAAGTAGTAAAGATTCCCTCCTGATGAATGAGGAAAGTAATGTTGAGATTATATATCAGCAAACAGAGGTAATTATTCTCAAGTAAGGTTTTATAGATCTGAATAAGTTTTGATAATTGTAGAAAAGGCCTTTTGTTGCTCAAATAGGTGACAGTATGACATTTGTTTAACCTATATCTACCCCTCCCATCCAAAATGGCAAAACATTATTAACATTTTTATCACGGTGATGTAGTTAGCTCGTCCGCCTCTCAGCGCTGGGGATCCAGGTTCGTATTCCAATGTGGGTCCTTTGGTATCCTTTTATAGTCCATAAACATGGATTCAAGGTGAATTGGCTGCTCTGATTGGCTGCCCCTATCTAAATATCTCCTCTATAGTGTGTCTGTGTGAGCGAGTGTGTGCCCAGCTTTATATCAGCATCCTGTCCTGGGTGTATTTGCCCAGCACCTGAAACATTCTCCACTGGATGGGCATGTGGAAAACCTCCTCCCATGACCCTAGCAGAGGATTAAGCAGAAGATAATGAGATATTATTATTATCATTAGAACTTCAGTATGTCATACTGCCCATAAAATGTCCTCAATTCAAGTTAACAATTATGTTCTGTGAATCATTCTTATTATTAGATATCCGTGATCGCCGAAAGAAGCCGGTGATGCTGTTCATTCACGGTGGCTCTTACATGGAAGGAACGGGAAACATGTTTGATGCGAGTGTGCTGGCAGCCTATGGAAATGTCATCGTGGTTACAATGAACTACAGACTTGGAGTGCTGGGTAAGTGTTTCACGATGTCTGTTTTTCGTCTTTTTTCGTCTATTAGACAAGACAAATGATCTGCATCAGAAAATTTACTAGTGAGTCATAGAACCGCACTTACAGGTCAACAATTACTTATTGCAATGGCAATCCTGATCATTGCTCTTAGACTTGAGTTACTTTGCTGCTTCTTTTTACAGCAGTGAGGAAGAAATTCATGCCTAAAGCCAGTTCTTTCCTGTTTGATCACTTTAATTATATTAGAACAAATTCAGGTCCTTCCGTACGTGCAGCAGCCGCATTCTGGTTTTATGAAGCCTTTGAATCTGGTATACAGAAGCATTTAATAACCTTATATGTCTGCTTTACCAAACGCAGTTATTCTAAATTCATCAGATTGGACGTCCTCACATGAAAGCTACCTGTGTGATAAGATGAAATCTAATCTGCACTATATAGAGAGAACATGAGAATTTTTGCTGGCGGAACACACTTGTCTGAGCTACATGTACTGATCAATAAGCCACTTTTGCCTTGATCAATTGTGCCATTACTTTCTTTGTTTCTGCAAAATAAATTATGCCGTCTTGGACTCAGTCAAAACAGGAAAGGCTGAGGCATCATATGAGCATCTTATGGTAATTGGTGCATTTGAAGAGTTTTCTGCAGTGTCTCTGATCCAATCAAGTGCATCCATGTATCCCACACACTTCACAACATTATGCTAAGACAGCTGATTAAGCTCACGGTGACGGTGTTTTTTAGTCTGAGATGGGATCATTACATCACATACATTAGCTCGTTTAGCAGAGGATTTTATCCAAAGCGACAAATTACAAATGTAATGTAGACTTTGCCACATCCTTGTTAATTAAATGAAACAGGGTGTGAACTCAGCTGATGAGTTCAATTACACCTGACTCTGATTTCACTTTTGGGTTTGTTAAAAAAACAAAATGTCCTCTGCTAAGGATTAGACACAACATATTTCAATGCGCCAATTATTTCAGGAAACATTAAAAAAGAAGTAAGTGCACCTTATTTTCATACAAACAAGATTTTCAGGTCATGTGGTTGAAGCTCAGACTAAATTATCACCCATTCACCTCCTCGTTGTGTTGAGCAATCGGCTTTATTTACAATGATTGCAATGAAATATCTACTGAATGTAAATGCTTTTTATTGGCCTATTCATAGCAACACTGTGATTAAATGCTAACTTTTCTTTATGGCTCCATAGCACACCGTTTCATATAACTAATATGTTCCTGTAAAAACTTTTTAAAGTATAAAAACTCTTTTACTTGTAAATTCTAGCACAAGGTGTAATAATTATCCAAGTCTGTGATTACTATGATACTATGGAGACACATGGTTGCATTTCCGTTTTTCTTTTTATCTACAGTGCTGACCAGAGCAATAGCTTTAAGATTTTTGCTTCATTAGCATATATCTATACATGAGGCTGAGTAACATTGCAGCAGTGCAACTTTCTTGAGCATTTGCAATCAGAAACTCATCACTTGTATGTTCCCACTGTATGGGATGCATAATGCACGTTCCGCAAGCAGCCTCAGGGTTCAGCGAGGAAGGCGGCAGTTCCTGTTCAGAGTTGATAATTCATGAGGAATTTAGAAGAACAGATTGCACAGGTTCTAAAGCATACTGCAGTGTTCCTTTTTTCTTCAGAAAATTATCAGTGCCATACATTGTTGTTCTGGCCTACGGCTCAAAAAGCAGTGCTTCTGAGTTCTGATAAAGAGCTTTGTGTGTTCATGTGTGTTTCAATTCACAGATGTGGGTGCCTGGGAAAAATGCTCAGTGTAACAGAGCAACAGATGGACTAAACAGAACAAATTTAAACTGAGAGATTAAGTACACACGCAGCACAATGGTGTAGTGGTTAGCACGTCCGCCTCTCAGTGTTGTGGATCCAGGTTTGAATCCTCATTTGAGTGGAGTTTGCATGTCCTTCCAGCGTCCGTTTTGTCCAATAGTATTTGTTAAGATACCATCTTGGTTCAGTTTTTTTTACAGTGTGTGTGTGTGTGTGTGTGTGTGTGTGTGTGTGTGTGTGTGTGTGTGTGTGTGTGTATTTGCCAGCTCAGGTGCCTGGACTTCTGCAGGAGGTCTACAGGTCTAAGTTTCTGAACACTGTTTAATGCATGCACTCATCACTTCATATTTTTCTTTTTTCTTGTAATTTCTTTTAACCATCAAAGCCATAGAACTTTTTGTGGCTGTTTATGACCTAGAGCCATAGTACACACACACACACACACACACAAGCACACAGGTTTAGTGTAATTCACTAGATGCCAAAAACTAGGTCATGGCCTCCAAATCCAATGAACACAGGATTAAGGACCTGCTCATATCAACCAAATATGTCTTATTGCTATAATTGTCCCAAAAGTGCCTGGATTTCTACATCTATGAAGAATAAACGACTTCAGTTTAAATGCATTTACCCTTGTTTTTACTGAACACATAGTGGATGTGCATTTGTTTGTTTGTGTGTGTGTCTTCCATCCCTTACTGATGAGAACATGGTTATAGGGAGCATATTGTCCCTGCCAGTTTTACCTCCCTCCACTCAGCATCTCCTGTTGCCTTGGCGGCGGTTGCCGTGGCAGTGGGGGTGATTGAGACTCAGCTTTCGCCCCTTTCCGTCTGGTTGGTGATTAAAATGTCGTCTAGACCATGAGGTTATCAGGCAAAATGGGGTATCACACCCGCTCTGCTGCTAATAAAGCAAGAAATTTTATTCTTTACACAAATTCTTTCTTTTTTTGTTTCTCTCACTTTTTATTTCACCCTCTGTGTGTGTGTGTGTGTGTGTGTGTGTGTGTGTGGTCAGTAAGCAGAAAGAAAAAATAGGATAAGAATCGAAATTCTCCCTGAATGGGATATAAGAGAAAAAGAAAAACCGAGATGAAAGGGTGTTAGGAGCAAAATTTTAGCAGACCAAAGCGAAAACCAGGAGATAGCTTAAGAAGGGTAAAAGTGCAAGAGCATGAGAGTGATTGGAATGGGGGTAAGAGAGGGGGTAGCGGCAGAAGACCATTTGTTGCTAAAAATAGAAGACACAGCTGCCTTTTTTTAAATCTGCAGCGAGCCATGCACTTACTAAAACAAAAAAAATGCTTTAAATTGTTAGCTGGCGTGAGTATAGCACACACACACACACACACACACACACACACACACACACACACACACAGACTCGCAGCCTGCAGAATGAAATGACATTCAGGATGTTTGAGCGAGGACATGTCCAGATTTCGGGTGTAAGTGTGTCTGTGTGACATGCAGTTTGCCTCAATACAATTGTGCAAGATATTAAGTCGTGAACGAAGAGCTTCTCCAAATCCAGACCATCCAGACAGTTTCCATAGCAACCTATAGCAGAATTGATAAGCCAGGGTCTCTTGACTCTGATAGAGAAAGCCCAGGGAGGGAGAAGGCTGGAAAGGAAAGAAAAAGTGAAGGGAGGAAAGAAGGATGACATTAATAAGGTCAGACAAAGTGAACATCATGCTGCACACAAACATCCCCTTATTCTTACTTCCCTTTCCTGTTTTCCCAATTTTCCCTTGTGATCTTGTATTGTCTCGTGTTCTTTCATCTCTCTTGACCTCTTTCTTCATTACCTGTTCCATCTTTCCCCAGCGTCCTGAACTGGATGGAAAGATTAATGGCATGTCTGGTTGTGATGGGTGTATAACGCTTTAAAACTGCTTTCCAGAAGTTTCATAAAACTTTACCTTCTATTATAGCAGCAAATGCATCATGCCAGACAGGAATCATTGGGTTTTCACACCCTTTTGTTCACCGTCTAACTAAGATTTAATATCCCACAGAGATATGGTATTAAGCATGGCATTTCGGTTTGATTCCAGCATGAATCAGTGGAATGTGTACCTATCGATGTCAATGTAACAGCCCTGCTGTATTTTTGTCATTCTTGCACATTTAATTCGTAGTTTTTTTCTCAGTACGATCATGATTCAGTCAGAGCGGTGCATTGGAATGTTCTGTCATTCCAGTAGGTATTGGTTGGCTGCAATCACCTGCTACTACCCATGAGTCTAGGTCCAGGTTTGACCTCCATCTGAGCCTCAGAGCCAAAGGGATTTTGGAATGTAATGTGTGAAATGGAGTGTAATGGGATGTGAATGGATGCGAATCTTCTACCTCGAGATGTCTGTCTTTCCTTTTCTTTTGCTGTGACAACTTGCCCTTGAGCAGAAGGCTCTGAGTGGGCTCCAGCTGCTCCAAGCCTCACTCATCTTCTCAGAGATGGAGCTTCAATAAGTAGCAAATGAGGCCTGTTGGAAAGATAGCGTCTTCTTATGTCCTCATTTCTTATGACCTTATACTTCTCTTGCTTTAGTTAAACTTTCTTTTGTATGTGTTTAGATTAATGTATTTGTTTTTAATGGTACATCTGCAGTAGTTATAACCTCTTTACGTTACTTCTATGGGTCTTAAGAAAAGGTAATTAGATTTGTTTGAACATTTCATTTCTATGAGATGTTTATTCATTTTTTATGCAATATAGACAAAAGTGTTGAATGACATTAATCATTGAATTTTTGTGTTTAATTGTCCTATAGTCCCTGGTATTGAAATGGGTGACATGGGGATGGAAATACGTAGAATTTATTAAAAGTGTATTTATTCAAAAGTTTCTTAGATAAAAAGTGCATTATAAATACAGGGCGGAAGTGTGTGTGTGTGTGTGTGTGTGTGTGTGTGTGTGTGTGTGTGTGTGTGTGTGTGTGTGTGTGTGTGTGTGTGTGTGTGTGTGTGTGTGTGTGCCCACACATTAGCTTCATGTTATTACCATAACATTTGAAATTCCAGGAAGCGGCTTAAGATGTATCAGCACCTCAACATGGTTCTAGCAGCAGCACCAGTGATTGATGGAGATTATTGTTATTGTGCACAGAAGAAATTGATATTTAGCTGATGTACATGTTGTTTGTTTGCAGAAATTACCAATTACATCTAAATTATAGTTTACACCATCTGAGGGAAATGTCATAACGAGCCAGCTCCAAGAAGCAGCTAGTAAATAATAAAGAATAAAGTTCAGAGGTCAACATTGAGGCAATGAGGTAACGTATAAAGTTTACTGTTACCAACAAAGTGACATTGATGCTATATTAAATCCTAGGCAGCTAGCTAGGGAACTAAAAAATGATGTAACGTGGGTGTAGACAAAGCATAAAAGACATCAAGTTATTATTCTATTTTATTTTTGAGTTGGAGGATGCTGATGGTGCTTGTGGTCAGCAATGTATTCAGATGATATGTGCGCACAAGTCAACGCTAAACATATATGACAGCAAAACAAAAATAAGAGCCAAAACTCCTTCTGTGCTGAGGTCCACAGATGCAGTAGCTCCAAGTCCATCTGTATTAGTTTCCACATTTATTCAAATCTCATGAGATTTGTGAGCAAAAATAAAACGAAATGCTTCTTCACTAGGACCACAGGAATATTTAGGTGTGTGATACCTGATATGTGCTACATCTCTGGCAAACTGAAACCCAGTGTGTATTGTAATGTGAAAGTTAAAAAGGAATGGGAAATAAGATATTATAATAATACACAATGTATCTGTGTGTGTACTTTACATAGACTTCCAGTAATTTTGTAGAAATTTAGCAAAAACTTAACCATCAACCATAACCTTACCCTAACCATAGACTAACCATAACGTTAACCATACATGATTTAATTTAACTTAATGATATACATTGTAGAGACCTGTCAAAGTTCCATACCAGTTTATAAGGTCCCTACAAGTGTGTGTGTGTAAACAGATTTTTAGTTCCCAGAATGTTATATATACCTGTACACACACACACACACACACACACACACACACACACACACACAGAATGATGAGTGAAGGACATGACCCCAGGTGAAAATGTGAATGGCTAGAGATCTTGTGAGTGACATAACTTTAGCCTCTTCCTTCACGTAAGTCACTGCTGTAAAGAGCAGTTGTTTAAGAAGACGACAGATGGAGGGAAGGTGAATGATGTGAGCGTGCAACAGAATACGAAACAGTAAGACAATTCCACTTGAATGTAAAGAAGCCTGACGGTCCTGTCGGCTTATCACAGTGGACCTTTTTTGCATACTCAACACACAGTTGCATTAGAACCTTATTGTAGCGACCGTTATTATGTGCACTGCTGTTTTTTCCTTTTTACAGGACTAACAACAAACTTCTGTTTTTATTACAGATCGTTCTTTAAATTACTGTGTGAAATAACGTTTCATTTAATCTACAAATTATTTTCATCTAAAAATTTCTTACCATCATTATAGTTTCAGTTCTAAATTCCTAATTGGAAAAATTATATTACTTTTTAATTACTAAAAATGGATGACAAAGAGGCTAGCACTTTGGGAATCCAGGCTCAAATCACGATCTGGTTGAAGTTTCCATGTTCCATTATATACATTTGGGTTTCCCCCTGCTTTCTAAAAACATGCATTCAAGGTGATTTGGCTTCTCCAAAACGTTCTACCCTGGATGAGATCAAGAGGATGATGACGAGAAGTTTAGAATGAGATGGAGCCAAAGCATGAACAAGAAAAAAATGGAAGTAAATGAAGAGCTAAGCTTAGCTTTGTTTATATGACCGCTTTGTGTACTCGTAACAAAATGGGATAGCTGCTGAGAGAGAACACATTCACATTTCTCTCTATCCCTTTCTCTCTCAAATTGTCTGTATGATACATTATCCAGCATGTGCGGGGAATTATGCCACTCGTAAGTGATAAGGTTAGGTTAGGTGAACTGAACCAGTTGAGTGGTAAGTTAAATAAAGTGGAAAGCATGGAGTCACAACATAAAATAGCATCAGGATGTAAAAGCAATTACATTTCTTTACAAAAGCCTCACTTTTAAGTGATTCACATTGCCCAAATTGCTAAACGTAGGTCTCTAATGGATGTAATTCACATTTATTGCTAGTTGCCATGGTTTCCCTTATGGTAACTAGTTAGTGCAGCACCATTTTCACATTTCCTTCTTTCATTACATCAAGTTAAGAGGTAATTGTCTTTCTATAATTGAAGAACTTCTTAATTTTAATTGAAGATTCCTCATAAAAAATGTAAAAATAATTCAATTTTTCACACCTAATGACCACTTAATACATTGACTTTAAACTTTTTTATTTAAAAACATTTTCTCACTTTTACCATTTTACATAGTGCTTTAGTTAGATGACTTGTAAATGAGGTTGTACAATGTTACATTTTCTTTTAATCTCAGCTAAGAATTGACATGTGATGGGAATTAGATTTCCGAAGATTCACAGTGGGAAACATTCGAGCCCTCTCCCGAACAGGTGTCCTCACTACTCATCTGCATTAAGTTAAACTGAGCATTGTTTTCATTTTGGCAGTCTCAGCCATGTTGCTTTGCCAAAAATTGACATACCTTCTGTCACTGCGATGCAAAAACTCTGACACTTTAGACACTTGCTGGCATTGCTGCTGGTATGAGTGCAGGGTGATGCCAGTAGATCCTTCATCCACACAAAAAGTGCATTGAAGAAGTTAGCAAACAGATAACACTCTAAGTCTGATGAAGGCATAAGTGACTCTTTACTCCTGACTGATCAGCACACTGATTCTTAAATTATTACCTCATGAACCATTCTTAAAAGTTTTTTCACTTTTCCCATAAGTGAGTTTTCATATAGATACAATGCCGTACAGTAGTATAATATTGCTTTATAATTTATTTCTATAAGGCTTTTACATACCTTATTGTATTTATGGTCTTAAAACTGTTCTATTTAATGAAATAAGCAGAAACTCAACTTTTAATCTGCTCTTTTTTTTTAACTAGTATGGGTTGGTGACCTGTACAAGGTGTTCCTCTGCCGTTCATCCCTTGAGCACTTGGTAAAGCTCCAGCATTAAATAAATGACTGGATCTTCCTTTAGAGTGAGTGAACACAATACTCGTCAGCGTCTTTGGGACTTAAAGAGCTTACAAACTTATTTAGTTAAACGAAACCCATCAAATAAAAACCACTACACTAAGTAAAACTACATTCATTAATAAAATGTAAAGCAAAAGCAGACATGATTTATTTTAATATAAGCAGACCTCTGTTCTCGTTTGCTGTACGATATGACAGCATGCTAAAAAAACATTAAATGTCGATTCCACTACTAAAGCAGAGTTTATTGAATTTTCTCTAAATAGCAATGTGTCGATATCACAACCCTGTTGTTTATGATGTTAAGGACTTATTGCAGCATTCTCCTCTCAACGACTCTCTAGAGAACATGGTGAAGAGGAGAATGATGCCAAAATGCTTTAATGTCATGGACTACACTTACAACCCACCTGACAGCACAGTACATGGTCTCAGCAGTAGATTTAGGATAAATTAATGCAATATAAAATGCCACACTAGTCCTTTAATGCCATTCTCAACTAGACTGTATAACTCATTCCTTTCTTCGAAGACCAATACTATACAACCTAATGTCTTCACAATGATTCACAGCAATATCTGTACTTTTATAGTGGTGTGTGGGCATATCACAAATGAGAAGGGACTCTCTGCATTAGTTTGGGTTAAATACGTTGTTCCAGCTGAAACATAATCACCCCTGCAGTAATCATCTAGTGGGGGGCTCTTACATATTTGCTTAGTTAAATCCAGGTGGTGACCTTTTTTGGCCATGCAGCGTATACATATGCAATGCGTTGTTTGGTTTTTTTGATTGACTGGGATGCTGCTATATTTATACAGAAACAATTCAGAGTGACTTTCTTGCTTAGGTGAGCTATACTTCAAAATCCATTGGCCTCATGACAAAAATGGGTTTTTAAAATTCTCAGACATACTTTGTGGTTTTTGACCCTGGAACAAACATCTACTTTGCCTAATTAGCCATAGAGGAGTAAAAACCTCTCTGTCTGGCAGCAAACTTCAAAACAGAATTTAGACAGAATTTACATACCATATCCAGCATGGTCTTACTACTGGTTTTATAATGAAAACTGATCCCAAAGAAAGTACAGATTAATTCTGATTAGTATTCTATGTGTTAGAAACTCTGAAAAATTTGTAACATCTGGGGCATCAGCTCATCCTCTAGCAGTCAGATGGCCATATTGGTGAAAGACAGGTAATTTATTTTTGTTGGACAGCATGGCTATGGTTGAATTCTTAAAGTGATACAGGGTGTTATGGTATAGACAAGGTGTCTATATGGAATGTTATTAAGTTCTTTGCAGTATTCTAGATATGAAAGAGACCTGCGACCTGAAGGTCCCTGGTTTGATTACCAGTCCCACCTAGTACTATGGCTAAAATGCCCATGGACAAGTCATCTATCTACAATTGCAGGCACCGCACACAAGGCAGCCCACCACTCCAGGCACGTGTGTTCACTTTCCTCAGTGTGTGTGTGTGTGTGTGTGTGTGTGTGTGTGTGTGTTCCACTGCACGGATGAGTTAAATAATGAGGAAAAATTGCTCTATGTGTAAGCACAGTAAGCAAAATAGATCACTATCAAATTAAGAATCGAAAAAAAGAACATCTACATTAACTTCAAAGAAAATAGGGAAAACAAAACATTTGGGTGAGATTCATTGAAAAAAAAAAACTTCTTCAAAGATAAGACATGCAGTGTCCTGTTTGATCACAGCCTTGTATTGATAATGATTTTTCCACATTTACACCCCTTCCTCCTTTAAGCATTCAGCACACCCTTCTGGGTCTCAGTTAAAAGATTAACAAGCATTTGCACTAATTGGCTTCATGGTAGAGGAGCTTCTCTGTGGCTTACTGACTTCAGTGATAAGGGCAGAGGCAGACAAGAAAGGTCACCGTGTGCTCTCACTGTGGTTACAGCTAATATGAGACCTGCTTTATGTGCTACCCGGTAATAATTAAGGCTAAGCTTGCCATGGCGGTCCAGTATTTTATGCTTCTACACGAGATGGGCCACAACTTATTCAGTGTAGTAACTCCATTACTGGGTAAATCAACACTGTGCTCATTATGCATTTTTGAGGTGGTTTAGAAATTCTTGGTCCATTCAACTATAAAGAGTCCACCATCACTTTCTTTTGGGATAAAAATAAAGACATAGCTGTTATCTATAAAATAACATTATCGAGGACACAGTTATCGTAATGTGCACAGTATGGTTGCAAATGTGAACATTACCGGATCCAACCATACGAGACAGAAAACCACTACAAGCAATACCATACCTTGCCAGTCTTACTTGCACAGTTTGCTTGCAACAGATGTTTACCTCAGAGAGCATGTGCACACCAAAAAAAACAAGAGGGGTACCTATCTACCATTTCTCAAGTAGCTGCGTTTATTGTGTTGAGATACTAGGAGCGAGTACTCAGCCCCCAGCTAGCAAATCTCTTCACTCTTCTTTTTAGCAGGGAACTGCATGACTATGTAGCTTGTCTTGAACTGAAGACTGCCACCCTGGTATCTTCCACCAACAGGTCCCTTTTGCATGTTCTAGTACAACTTCGACTTTTGTAGTTCCTTTAACCACAATGTGCCAAAATGGTAGACAGGAGCTGTGCATCCCTACTAAAGAATTCAGCAGCCAGCAAAATCATGGAGTGGCCTGTGATGAGTCCAAATTATATGTTATTATAAACACAAAAAAATACGACAACAAAGAATATTTTGTACATTATGTATGCATACTGTAGTCTTTATTTAAGTGCTTGTATTTGGAATGTGCTTCATTTCTTATTAAAATGTGTAAGTGCAAGTGAAATGCTTTTGCAGACCTCTGTATGCCAATTCTTTAAAACGGCTTTGCTTTGGGTACAATTATTAGATGGTATTGTTAATCTTATGTTGTAGCCTTTTGAATATTACATTTAAAGGCCAAGACGACAATCAAAAAGAGATTAGGATTGAAAATGCATTAAATATGTAATGCAGACCGTGTTAAATTTGAGAAAGCAGTAACTAATATTTTATTACAGTAATGCATATTTTAATATAGCAAGTTACCCACTTTATAGCTAAAAGAATTTCTGTCCCTTGGTCCCCATAATATATGGTCTTGCCCATTTGCTTTGCTGGGCTGAGGGGTATAAGTGAACTCACACATATTGTGCCATTTCATGCTCTTAGTTTTTGCCCCAAGTTCATTTTGCCGCTGTACATTTCACTTTACTTTCTAACATGGCTTTTAATAATGCATGGCTTTGTTTGATCTATAATTCAGCAAGGGGCCTACAACAGACTCAGGCCAAGCCCACATTCCTCATTCAGTTGCACTCATGCATATTGGTTGGGGTGGCAGTGAAAGAAATCCTATTTTGCACAATCTTGTTCTTTTTAACCACTACGTTAGTGATTCTATCAATGATGTTAAAAATAAACGATATTACTCATGGAGTGCATGTGCCTGATGTCAAATTGACTAAATAGGACATGTGCATTACTCACTGCAGTTTAATCATCAGATGATTTGGATCCGTTGATGTGAGAGTGCAGCAGCAACCTGTACTGATTTTAATTGCGCTGTCATTAAACGTGACAGCTGTCATACCATTAAAAGTATTTTGATATTAGAGCTGTAAGTATTGGGCAACAGTCAACAGTAAATAAGCTTGCTTCATAACTTCTCAACTTGCAAGCACAACACAGCATTAGGTTGCTTTACGGAAGTTGGTGTCATTTGTCATACTGTGCCCTGCCAATCATGCTTTATTTAAAAGGCATCAGCAGCTCAGAATAAATATCTATAAAATAATTGTTATTGGGGTGGCGTGGTGGCTTGGTGGTTAACACGTTCACATTGCGTAAGTCTATTGTGTGGTAGCTTAGTGGTTGGTCAGAAGGTTGGAAATCCACAAATATGTCTTGTCTGAGCTCTTATGTAAATGCCCTTGCCCCTCATTTTTCTGCACTGTTTTCCTAACCATCAGGTTATAATACTTGTAAGTAGTACATGACTGGTTTTAAGAATCTACAAAAAAAAGCCTAATGCATTGCAGTAGATTGTATACTCCATGTAAACATTGATGTAAACATGGTGACATACTAGGATTGCATGAACAGTCAAAGCAAATATCCTGCAGGAAGTCTACAGAAGAACTTTAATGAGTTCAGCATGCAGTCCGGAACAAGCTGCCAGCTGAGCACCACAAAAAAAACACACAATGCACATCAGAATACCCCAAAGAAATGATGTGGTTTTTCAGGAAAAATAAAATATTAAGTTGATTTCGGTTTGGTTTGTTTATTACTGTGTGCAAAGTTAGTTCAGTATGAAAGTAGTTGAATTGATTCTGAACTATTTTTCGAAGAACCTATTATTGTATACACCTGAACATTGACTTCTTCATCCTATTATCTATTCAGCCAATCATTGCAGCAGTTCAATGATAGAATAGGGAAAAAATTTATTTCATTGAGTTTGACCATGGCATGATTGTTTGTGCCAGATGGACTGGTTTAACACTCTTTGGAAATTCTGTTATAGGGTGTTGCACAAAAATGTTTTAGGTGTATTCAACATAATTCAAAGAATGAGTTACATTCACTGAGTGATTGCCATGTCTGTATAGTTGTGGTAAGCAGAAAAGCATAACAGGGCCTTGAAATTGAATGCAACATGAGAGACCCTTCGCTGTTATAGAGTAGCATGCTAAAGTTTGGACAGTGTATTTATATATGAGAAACTTTTAGGATAAAAAATTAAATACAGTAATAATAATTTTAATCATAAAATTCAATTGTATCTACAGTACCAGTCAAAAGTTTGTACACGGCTCCTTCTTGTTTTTCTGTGTAAATGAGTGAGTGTGTGCTTGGCAACATACTGGCACCATGTACTGGGTGTGTCTGCCCAGTGCCCGAAACGTTCTCCCCTGGTCGAGTATGGGGAACCCCCACCACCCTAGTAGAGGATCAAGTGGAAGAAAATGAATAACTGAATGAATGGACTACAGTCTAAAAATTGTGAAACTACAAAGTCCATCTATATGGTAAGTGGAGGAAATAGACAATAGAACAAGAATGGGATGTGTCCAAACTTTTGACTGATACATGTTATTATTATCCATCCATCCATCCATCCATTATATTCCACTTTATCCTCAACTAGAGTCCCAGGGGGGATTCCTCATGCCCATCCAGGGGAGAACGTTTCGAGCGCTGGGCAGATACACCCAGGACAGGGCACCAATCTGGGCACACACTCACTCACACACTCATTCCATATGGGGCAATTTGGAGAATTCAATTGACCTTGTTTCTGTGTTTTTGGACTGTGGGAGGAAACTGGAGAACCTAGAAGAAACCCACTCGGACACGGGGAGAACATGAAAACTCCACAAACTGAGATTCGAACGGGGAATCCCTAGTGCTGAGAGGCAAACATGCTAACCACTAAGCCACCTGTTGTTATTATTATTATTATTATTATTATTATTATTATTATTGTTAATAAAATAGTTTCCAAGGGCATTCTGGTTTTGCGTTCTGGTTTTGTAATTTCCATCAGACAGATATATGCAGAAGTTTAGTTGTTATGACAGCCTGCCAGTGTCCATTCACCAACTCGTCTCTTTTCTTTTTTTCTTCCACTCAGTCTTTTACTCCCTCCAGCTCCACTGCTCAGACATTTCATATCCCTCAGCCTCTTGTACGTATTCGGCCTGCGTCTGCTCTTCTTCCCCTCTCTCTAGCCTCATCATCCATCATTCGCCTGTTGTCTCCTCCACTTCCTCTCCCTTCATCTCACACATTAATAGCCATCTCCTCATCTTTTCCTGTTCTCCCCGCCCACCTGCCTGTCATCTGTTTCCTGTTTAGTATTTCCTTTCTCGCCTTCTTTGTGCATCTTTAAGACACACATCATTAGGCCAGTGCATCTACTCTCTTGGTCTAGCCTTCACTTCATGTCTTGTTCATTCGTTTGTTTGATATTTTATTTACACTTTATCAGCTTTAGCTAGTTTCTGTCTGGTGTGTCAAGGGCTATAGCACAATGAGTGATGGCCTGTTTGACATTTAAGCTGGGTATTGCTGAAGCACTCCAGTCTCTGCTTGTAGGAAAAATATATGTGAAGAAAGACATATATTTAATTAATGTCTCTTATTTGTATTTTGGTGAGGAACAAGGGAATCTGTCATTATTTCAAATTTTATCTGTCGATTTGCAGTCGACTTAACAACTTAGGTTTTCAAAGCTTTTTCAAAATTGTTTCTCCAGTGTCTTGTTTCAAACCTACCTCCATGAACACCGGCGTGTTAAAAATATTTAATGTTTAATTGTGCCTTGTGATTGTTTTTTATTGTTTGTTATATAGACAGTAGCAGCCCAATGGTTAAGACTCTGGATTGTTCAAACCATTGGACTGCAAAGTAGCAGTCAAAGGTTTGGACACATCCCATTTTGCTCCATTGTTTATTTTCATTGTCAAAAAGGGGATGTGTCCAAAGGTTTGACTGGTACTGTATATGAAGAACATAATGCTGTACTATGTGCCTGAGTAACGATGTGTGACAAAGGCATCATTATCATTTCATTTCTTTTCATAACACAACAGCAACAAGTTACCACTTTAAGCAAGTGTTGCATGCATTGCACATCTGCTCATTTCAACATTTCACTATCACCGTCCCTACTGGACCATCACAAAACTGCAGAGATTTTAAGCATCATGGGAATTCAGACTGCTTCCTCCACATTAGAAACAAGTTGCCTTTTATTCTAAAATAATATAAACGCAGAGATGCAGATGGCTGGGGGAGTGAGGGATAAATGAATACCCGCTGGAAATAGAACTGACAGATTACCATTTAAACGTTGTTTGGATTGCTTAATTGTCTTTAAAATGCAGGGTATATTTTATTATGAAATTGACATTGTACTAGAGATCGTTTACCTATATCACTGTGCAGCAACACTACTAAAGATCAAGGCATTAAAAATAAATCCTTCTGATTTCGGTATTTGAATGTTTAATTTCTGTTAAACTTTTCATTTTTTTAGGAGTCACTTTTGTGAGTGCACTCCAGGGCAAAAATTACTCAGCCAAACCCAATAATTTGCTATTCAGATACTCGTTGCTTTAACTGCTAGAAGCAGGAAATTTCACTGACCTAATCATGTTATAATAAAAGTCCACATGTTGATTTTATCACTACCACTTACCATGTGGATCAATCTGATGGAGCGATTATTTAAGTATAAACTTGTGAATGATGTTTACTGTGGTAAATTAAGCTGTTGTGAGTTAAGTTTATTAAGTATGATCGGACACAGTGGTGCCCAAACCTATTATCTATTAAACCTATTATCGTCGGTTTATACTTAACAATTTGGACGTCGCCATCTTTTTAACTGATATCTTAACTTAAAGAAAATGAGAAATCAATCTCAGTGGACAGAGCCATGTGGCGAGCTTTTGACAAAATTAAAGTAGCACTTTATAGTGGCTTGATCCTGCATTCTGCTGACTTCACTCTCCACCTCCATCCTTCTGCAGGCAGACACATTAGAAGGCTGTGAGCTGTTTTGTCCCAAGTGGTGGACAAAGATAAAGGCCTGGTGCTGTACATCAAAAAAACGCTCACCATATGAGGACGAAAGTACAGCACTATTGAGAAGGAGTGCCTGGCAATCAAGTGGTCTGGCCTCACCCTCCAATAATCTTTTGTGAAAGCATTCACCCTCTGCTTCATACCCCTATAATGGTTCCCCTGCAAGAACAATAGCCATACATGGGCACCCCGTCGTCAGGTATCTGGCCCTCCAATTTTTTTAAACTCTAGGTGGTCAACAGGTAGCAGGCTGGGAAGTCGGTCACAGGCCTGATGGTGCCTCGCAAGCCCTTTATAAAGCCCAGTTTCTGTATACTATAATGTTTAAAATTAGACTCCTGAGGGCCTTGGACCTTGTTACTTCTTATCCCTTCCTTTACTTTACCCGTTATTTGGTTTAGTCATTATATGGATAAGTGAGATACCATTCATTGTAAGTATGGTCATGGACCACTGGCTCGTAAATAGAAATGTTTATACAACATTGTGGCTGCAGCTTCCACATGCTGTGTCTTTAAACTGCAACTTGACTTGGTGCTAATGAGCTTTGCAGTGTCCACTAGTTCTTGCTTCTGTCCAGATCTCAGTTGTTTATCCTAAACTCTTCAGCCTTGTTATATCATAAAATGCCACTGGCATAAAATCTAGTGCAAAGTTGTTAGTGAGCTTCCCCTTTATAGCTCCTCAGTGATGACCCTTAAATGCCAATTAGATGGTGTTTCACCTCTTATTGTGTTTGTTTGTGTGTGGGGGGGGCATACAGGTAACTAATTAGGCTGAGGACAGAATCTACTTGTATGAGTTAAAATGATCAATTCCATTTCAGATTAGTGACAACCTGGAAGATCACGCTTATCAATACATGCAAACACACCCAGAGAGACGCACACATGCAAAGAGATGCAAATGTAAGGGGTTAGAATATGTTCAAATTAACACAAACTATACCACCTCTTAATATTTTTTTGTTTTTTCTGTTTTTTTTTGCATTTTTTTTTTTTATTTCAGCATGGGATAAAGTAGTTTAAACTACTAAGTCTGTAGACGGCATTTAGTTGTTATGGAATAAATGAGAGAGTTCCCCATGCCCATCCAGGGGAGAACGTTTCAAGCTCTGGGCAGATAACATAACAGGACATTAACCATAACCTAATAATAACAAACTACATCTATAACCATAAAACATGAGTAACATTGTGAGGACCGGCTTGCAGTCCCCACTAATACCTGAGGTTTCCACAGTGTAAGTGTGTAAACATTCCCACAATGTTTTATATATATATATCAAACTCAAGGGACTAAAGACCTCTATTAACCCATTGCTGTAAACGTGTCACTGCCATTCGGGAACTGTATGATTGATTACAGCACATTTTAAAAAGAAAAAGAAACTATTTGTTTGGTGAAGGATTCATGTTAAAGTGCAAGTACCTCTTTATAACGTTCTATCTGCTCTGTGGAACAGGAATCTTCTTCTCAGATGTACCCTGCAAAACCAGGACTCTCTTCAGACTGCCATACACACCAGTTGATAAAGCTTTGTGTATCATTACAAGACAGTTGGGTGTTAAAGAGCTTCACTTAGGGCTGTAAAAATGAAAGACTTTGTTTCCTTATCTGAAGTCACTGGATAATTAGTGTTTCTAGCATTGTGAGTCCCATGACTCAGAACAGTGACTTGAATTATATTCATAGCAAGATTTGGATTGTAGAAGGAAACCGGAGAACTCAGAGAAAATCCAGACAGATATGGGGAGGACATGGATACTCCACCCAGATCGGGATTAATAACAAAAATGAATAAAATTCTCTTGTAATAAGAAAGCTAAATAAAGACTACAAAAGAAACGCGAGAACGCAAACGGCATCAACTGTAACAGCCTGCATGCACGGTTCCCACATGCGCTCCAGGTGATTATAACATCTGACTAACATGCTACTCAGCTGTACCATTCTATATCCAAACGAACACAGTTTTAATGTCATTGTAGTATTTAGCTATTTAGATACATGTAAATTAAAACCGTAAAAGCTAATAGCTTTGATTAAACATTAATAAATATTGTTTAACATTTATATGCTTATTTAATTCTTTAGTGTTCAACATTCAGTTAACTATTAGAACATAGGATGTAGAGTTTCCAAATAGAGCTTGGCATTATAAAAAAAAAGTATCTGATGCACTTACAGTACTGCCATTTATAAATTATGAAATCTGGACTAAATTAATTACAGGGAATTTTATTGTTGTGCTGTAAACTTTGCAACATGTACACAGTAAGAAAATCAATGAAACATTATTGATTCCTTTATTATTTGAAGTTTCAGAGCCCTATTATTACCGTTTGCCAAAGCAGTGAGAGATGTTTGAGATGAAAGCAGAGTTTGGAATATTACACAGTTCATAGTCACAGGACATAATACGATTTTTCAGGGTTCTGTAAAGGATCATTTGCGTGGGAAAGTTTTACTTAATTAAATTTCAAACTGCAAAGCTATGAAATCTGCTTAATCTTAATAGATGTTAACGTGATAATGCCTTCAGCAACACTGAGGTGTATTTCCCTTATCATTAAGAAAATTTAAGTAAGTAGCTCTCACTCTCACACCCAGCTGGTGGTATTTTTGAGATCAAGGTCAAATGATAGGTAACTGCTGATGCTTTTTATTTGGGAAAAGAACATCTTTAGAGGCCTGTGGTGAAATCGATGTTAGAGATGTTATACGAAAAATGTGTTTTATACAATTTTTAAATAGGCGACTATTATTATTAGACTTTAATGACAAAAATGACCTTATTTTTAATAACATGTCTGATAAAATAGGAATAGTTTTACTAACAATTTACTAGCATTAATGAAATGCATTTTTAAAGGTTACATTAAATTACATTTGATCTTTTAGCAGACGCTTTTATCCAAAGCGACTTACAAAGCCAAATGCATGTATGTCCTGACATGTTGTTCAAATGACAAACACTTAAAAATTAAAACTTGAAACCAAAATTAGATGGGTAAACTAGACGAGTGGTTGATGATAATGAATTAGAAAGCAAGAAAGTTCAGAAAGCAAAAGTTTAGCCAATTAGCACCTCCTGATTGCCTCCAGATCCTTAGAGAAACAGATTGATTAAAGAGTGGGTGTGTTTACAGACTAAAGATATCCTCTTCTCTGTTCTCTGAAAACAAGAGGTCTGTACTGTAAACATCTAATACAGCAGAAAGAACAATGATGTGTTCTTAGGGGTCAGCAACCTCGATATAGAATGCTGAGGCCTCAGTTGAACTTCAATAGACATTACAGATTTAATGAAGCAGTCTTTGAACCTTTCAGCTTTGTTCTTTTTCTACTAGACCAGATCCTGTTCATGGACCTGAAAATTACTCTGACTACAGAGCGGGTTTCTGAATTATTCTCTTTAAGGAACACATACAGACACATTCTCCCCCACATTAGTCTCTCATCATCAAAGCGTAATACACATTCACTCTAATTCATGAGTCTAAATGAGTTGGAATCTAATCTCATGCCTACAGACATCTCATTTGTGGCTGCACAAAATGACCACAGCATGAATCCCAGTATATCCACCTGTTCCTCAGTTACTAAATACAGATCTTTAATTTGAAAACTACATAACGGATCGTTTTATTATTTCTCACAGCATTTTCAAGACAAACGCTTAAAGCAGAAATAATTATGAACATTGCTTTTTAAAGGTCTGAACTCCATATTGATTTTACACTGCAGTGAAAATGATTTCTTTTATGTGTTTCTTAGTTTCGAGGTACCCAGGGTTTCTTTTTTAATGTTTGTTGTTTGAATCATTTTTGTCCACTTAATCATCTACTAGGGGGGCTCCCATACATACAGTCAGGTCAGGGCTCCAACCCATCGCTGGGCACACACTCACTTACACACATACACTGTATAGGGGTGATTTAGATAGTGGCAATTTAGAACAGCCCATTAACCTTGAAACAATCAGGATTCAAACCTGGATTCCCAGCGCTGAGTGGCAGGCATCCCTTATCTTGGTGCACAAAGCTGGTATAGAAAAATTCTAACAGACTGATGGCTGTAATTAAAGCAAAACATGATGTTTCCCAGTATTACATCAAAGCAGTTGGTCATGTACTTAAAACCTCTAGTTATTATTTTTTCAAAAAACAAACAACTTTTGCATATTTACTTGAATTTCACAGGTTAGTAAACCTGCATATTTTAGGTTGCAGGGTAAAGAAAATATTTAAAATACTTTGATATCTTTCTGAACTGCATTTAAAATGCTGTTATTTCTGCCAATTTAACATTGAACTATTCAGAGGTTCCAAACTATTATGTACCTTTTGCAAATTCATTAGTACATTGAGAGCCTGTAAATTAGACAGGTTTTGGCATATTTAAATGCCTTTAAAAATGCATTTTTGATATTGCAGTTCTATTGTTAAATAGAGTGACATATAGATGGTCATGTAATGAGATCTGGAGTGGTTTGTGTTTTCTTGGCATTAACAAACAGCAGACCTTTCTGTGTGGAGTCTGCATGTCCTCCCCATGCCTACAGTACATAGGTTTCCTCCCACAGTTCATAGGCATGTTCAACGGTAAAGTGGAGATACTAAATTGCCCTAGTCATTGAGAACACTAAGAGTACTGTTCCTAGGCCTGAACAAAGGATTAATTCAGGAATGACTTCGGGTTTAAACTTGTACTAAATTCAAACATGTATCTTTTCAGATTGTTACAATCTTTAACAAAAAACACTAAAACAGTAGATTAAGTAGATTTGTATATGATTAACTAAACAATAGCATTAATGTTATACCATATCTATATATATTTCATTGATTAATATTTTGGCTTAATAAAACTGTACATATTAGGAGTTATAGATGAATTACTCATAATTTGTGGTTATGTGTAAATGTTGGTGTTGGCTTGTAGAAGGAATGTCAAAAAATAGTTTTTTGTGTTGTCATGGACATGTGCATTGACAGAAATGAGTCATTTGGACAAGTTTCACTCTTTCTCTTCATTACCGCAGCCTTACCTACCTCTTTAATATAATTTGTTTTAAAATACAGAAGGAAAGTGAGGAGAAGTAAAATGAGGACGGAAGAGAAAAACAGAAGTATATAGGTTTATAGAACAATAGATTTAACTTTATATACTCAGATGCTGACTGCTGGATGATGTACACACACAAAAAGAGAAAGAGACATTAAAGTAGATGATTGCAGAAGAGAGTGAGAGATCATTCAGTGCTGTGTATGGGCTTTTAGTAAGTGCAGATAGAGTTTGGTCTGGTCAATAAACTATTGTTTATTACAATTGAAAAGAAAAAAAAATATTTAAAGAATATTCTGAAACTTTTTAAAGCTAGACCCATTGCTGCATTTGCAATTAGCTTTTCATTGATTATAACAGACTTCAAGGATGTGCACGGACGTTTTGAAAGGCTGCTCCAACATTAAAAAGTAACCCTTTTTCTAAATGTCAATCAGTTTGTACCTGAACAATATAAAATAATAAAATACTAATAAATTATTCTAATATCAGATTTTTACAACACAGTGTAATATAGAATTGTTACAATCAGATGAAGGACATTTTATTTGGGGGGAAAATATCAAGAAAAACTGATCCTCACTTTTGAAAATGTTTCAAAAAAACATTTTGAAAATTGTTCCTTTTTTCGGCTTCTTGGTTGTAAGGAGAATAACCACCACAGGGTCCCAAAAAGTAAGAATGAGAAATGTCGTGGTAACCGAATCAACAATGTGGATTTGTATAGGGAACACTTGCGCACACACACACACACTCACAAAATTCCATCCTTATTTACATATAAGATTATAAACCATGATAATTCTGTATTTTTTATTTGTTTTTGGGTTTCTAGTGGTAAAGTAAGGGATTGCACATTATGGCCATCAATACCTGAACTCAATGAAAGTAAATCCTACTCGTAAATGACTCAGCATACTAATTCTTAATCAGAGGTAAAAAATAATGAGCAAGTATGATGTGCACAATAATCTGTTTGTGGCGTTGGATAAAAAAAACTGACTCCTACCATCATTTTGATTGTTTATTTTTTCTGTGAGCCTTCGTTATTCATTTCTTCTATACAGCAGCTGTGTCCCAAATGGTATTCAATTTAGAAATATCTATTTAAGTATGAAATAGCCAACAATTTATTGCTAGCATATTTATTTATTTATTTAGAAATGTATTTTTCAGTAGTGCTTGCAGAGTGATGATTTTTAAAATCCCCAGTGGCTTGTCTCGTTAGTACGCCATTATACATATCTCTTCACATGCTGCTAAATGCTTGCAACACCCCCACCCCCCACCCCCCCAACCATTACAATTACATTGCAGCATGTAAAGAGCAAAAAAGAAAAATGCTCAGTAAATTCAATTAGAACATTACCCGTCGTTTTAAAGTATTGTCATGTTGTGTTCTCACAAGCATCAGTCCCATGAGGTGACCCTGTCTGCCTGGCATCTGACATTAGAGAAAGAAACGAGCATTTACACGTTTATTTCAAGGACAGTGTGTGCTTTGGATTTCTGTTCTCTGTCGCTCTGTTTTTGTTCTGTTTAGATCAGTGATCCATGTACTAGGACAACAGCTGAGATGCAAATTCAGACCCTTAACCCACGCTGAAAATATCAAACTTAAACTATATGATTGTATTTTTCTCAGAGTGTGAGGGAAGAGAGGACAGTGAACTAAATATAAACGCATCTATAAATCCAGAAGACACACATGAGTAAAGTCAGTACAGGATTTTCTTCGGAGTGTTAGGAAAGAGCTAAATGACTGTAGAAAACGTTACCAGACCCCCTTCAGAATTAAGTTGGGTAATTTTTGACACCACAGGTCCTTATTGCTCTTTAATTAGTGAGATTGTTTATTAAGTCCTATGACCACACAGACTCACTATTCACTTTATTAGGTATGTGTTCTTATTTCAATGCAAATTATTAAGATTATCCTTTCTGCTTACTGTATGAATGCACTTTCTAGTTCTACCATTGCAGACTGTAGTCAATTTGTTTCTCTGCAGAATATAATAACCATTTCAGATTTGTTCTCTAATCATCAGGACCCCCACAAAGCAGGTATTATATGAGAGCTGAATGGTTTTTAAAACTGCTGTGACATTGTTGTGGTGGGGTATTAGTGTATGTTGTGTTGGTTTGTGTGGCAAGAAAATCTATAGACAAAAGCTGACAACTCTGTCTTCTGTGCTGTTTTAATGCTGGTTTAATACTTTAGTGTGCAGACTTCTCAGACCTCTACAATATATTTTGGTAGTTTAAGGGCTGGAACTTTTGGTGTGATTGTTTAAAGCCTTGCTGCGCTATAGGTCACTACCTTAGAGTATTTTATTTACAGCTTTAATAGAGGGTTTAGACAGAGGTTTAAACTCTTGTTTTAGATTTGCTCATTTAAGGCTTAAATTAGATTTTTATACAGCTGAATTATTTTGCTGGGAATGTTTTTGCTAAAAACTATACACAGCCTTGTTTTTTACGTTACAGTACAATACAATGGCTAATTTTCCAGATGCTTTTACCCAAAATGACTTACAAGTATCCAAATTTGATGGTTGGTAAGTATTGGGTCAGCATGATACAGCATCCCTGGAGTAAGAGGGTTAAAGACCTTGCTCAAGGGCACAGATTGGTGGAAATGGGAGATGAAACTCCAAACTACTGATTTATAGACCCAGAAACAGTGTTGAATGCTACTGTATGAATGTTATGAATTCACCTTAAATTATTGTTATTTAAATTTTTAAAAAGACATTCATGTCCAAGAGATTATCTGTTCATTCATGCTGCTGAGTGTTTCTGGGATTAAAAGTTTGTGTGTATTAAGCCATGTTTAAATAGACTCATGAATACAGAAAAATGAGCTGCCTTGCCATTTGCCATAATGAGGCTGTCCGAATAAAAGGCAATAATTAGGAGGTTAGATAAAATCATGGCTGCCAATCTTTTTTCTATTCATGTCCAAAATGAGCTGTGGAACTACCCTGCCATCCTACCCTTCTGTGACTGATCGTGAAATTGTGAACATCGGCAGTGTCAGTAAAAATGGTTAGACATTTACACATTAAGGGATTTTAATGGCTCTCTTAAAGAGATGGCTGTCACCACGTCTATTGGCTTGCTTAGTTCACTTACTGTGCCGTTGACTGAGTATTGAAACTAAAGCTGCTTAGACATTGACTAATCAATACCCTCATCATATTTAATGATTCTATTCTAATCTTCTTATTTTAACCAGGGCCTGATTTCAGTCTTTTTTTTTCTTTATTTTGACCTTCGAGCTAATTAGTAGAGTATTAACTTTGGTCTGATAAAGTAAAATATGGGATTCATAGAAAACCCTGAATATATTTTCCATTAAGCTTTTCAGAGTAAGACCCATCAGATTAAATCTCAGGATCTGAGTATTAGTGTGTGTGTGTGTGTGTGTGTGTGTGTGTGTGTGTGCAGTAGAAAGAGTTATAGTGATAGAAAACTTGTGTTTGCCAAACCATAGGCTAGCTCAATTATGTGAAGGGAATAAATCGTCTTTGCTTAGAGTGGAACATAACTGAACACAGAGCTGCATAATAGAATATGTAAATTTTTTATTGACCTCTGACATCAGCTGAGTAAAATTGAATTGTGTGTCTTCAATTTATATAAAAATGGCAAAAGGTCTCTAAGGGTAATCTTGCGGTGATGAACCGCCAGCCTTATGAGGCTCGATTCTGCAGTTTCATGTATGAATATGTGAATTGTGTTGAGGTATTTTAATTTTAATGGAAGGAGGTCAGAAACTCCTGTATTTTACACACATGCCTCCTTCTATATGATTTTACCTGTTCTCTTATCCCATCTCGCTCACTTTCTGCCGGGACTGAGTTTCCCGTAGTGCTCGCTTCATATTCATGAGCTGCCTAAAATCTGCCAGTCTAAGCATGAATCTCGCCCTGAGTGTGTGCACTCATGTAATACACACTCTGACTTACGCATGCAACACACAGCCTCATAGACAATGAGACAGATATAGAGGGTTTGCCCGATCTTGGAAATGCTGCATCTTGTTTCTCATCTCAATTGCTATTGATGGTTGCCAAGCAACAGCAGAGTGTGTGGCTCAAGGGCTCAAGGGGAGGAACTTTTTGCTCCTGAGGACGTGCCTGCAAGAAACACCTTATTCACACAGTGGGCTATTTTTCTGCTTTTGTTTTTCATTTGCCCCTGCTCTGCCTCTGTCTCCCTTTTGCTGCAGGTGTACCCATCAAAATGCAAAATAGTTCTAAAGACAGGTGAAACTATTGACCCTTCCACAAATATTAGCATTCCTGGTAAACATTAAGAAAATAAGCTGTAAAAACATTCTATAGTGCTTATTTTATTGATCTTTTAAATGGTAACAAAGCCTAATAACTCAAATATGTATATATATTTTAAATCTACAGATTAATGAACGTTTAGTTAAAAATATTTTCAAAGTAAAAACTGTATATATGTATATATATGTATATATAGCTACATAATGGCTGAATTTAACATCTGAAATATTTCAAATATTAAATTGAATCCAATACTCTGACCCTCATTGTGTCTCCTCACATTAGCAAAACCAGTAAATAGTAATAAATTGTACAGTTTTAATATTTTACATTTAGTAAAAATTTATTTATTTCTGTATATAAATTATGTCATTCTTTCAGATGCTATAAGGCTTGGTCAGTGTTGATCCGTATGTGAGCTGAAGCATGTTGTGAGTTCTTTTGTGAATACCCCAGGCCCACATGCTGTAATTGTGGTTACTGTGACCTGCCTGCTCAATCGGTGGAAAGATCACAAAAAACACTTTAAAGTTAGATACTTTTGTAAACTTTTGTTGGAATTGTCTTGGCTCGTGCACCATTTCTGATGAAAGCACTTTTGTGTCTTTCAGCACTTGCATTCATTGCTCCTTTCCATCGCGTTCTATTCAGGAACACGTTCATCCTTGCAACTATATGCAGGTGGTTAATTTTTTATTCACCTCTTTTAAAAGAACAAGGCTAGAGATACTGGGGCAGAGAACTGCATGCTCACACACACGCAAACACACATACACACACATTTGTTTTGCATTGTTTTTTTCATCATATTTAAGGCTGAATTAAACTGGACAATCATTTTGGTTATTTACTTAAAATTTCTAAACTTTCTGTAAGGATCAGCTTGGTCTGATTGATATATTTAGATTCAGATATGAAGTCAAACCAAATCAGGATGAATAATGCCATTTTGTATTTTATTTAGTTATTTGCGTGTAATTTCTGCTTCAAGGTCATTTGAATGAGGCATGGTTATTCATTGCACATGCTTGACTCTGCTTTACTTTGCCTTTAAAGGAAAACTCAGGTCCCCAGGGAGACGTGCGAGAGTTCTGTCATGTAGTGGTGGCCAACCAACCATGTCATTACAGTTGCTTGCATGTTAGGCCTAAAAACCTTAACTGTGGTGTTCTACAAAGCTCAACTGAGGTAACTACACAAAGGAGACACATGAGAAAATAGCTTTAGTGTGTATTTTTTGTAGCTCTTGTAATGTTACACTAACTGTTTCAAAAAAAACATACAACTAAATTAATTTAGGACCAAAAAAAGTATGGGAACTGGAAAGGAATGAATCACGCGCAGTTTAACATAAAATTCATGCTGAAGTTGGCACCTTGTTTCCCAAGTTCACACCAAAGCATGCAACACCTCTAATTATAGTCATGTACAGCTGAGTGTGTGTGTGTGTGTGTGTGTGTGTGTGTGTGTGTGTGTGTGTGTGTGTGTGTGTGTGTGTGTGTGTGTGTGTGTGTGTGTGTGTTTCCTATGATATGCTTACAGCAACACACCCTCTAGTGACCATTTCTTTAACACAAAACCTATATTTGTGTATCATATCAGCCGCAACAGTGGTTTCAAGTCATAGAACAAGCAAATAAATAGAAAGAAATAAAATAAGTGAAAGAATGTAAATACCTGCCTGTCATAGTGTAGAAAAAAAAAAACATTGAGCTTGTTAGTTATAAACCCTGGTATATTTAGAAAGAGCTGTATTTGATAAAGTCTGCAATAAAATCCCCAAAGAAATCCTACAATAACTGAATGATGGGATGCCAAGGATTCGCAAAGCACTGATCTTACATCATAGGTAGATGGAGTAAGAGAGAAAAAGTATAAAACTTGAATGTATTAAGAGTGTGCTGCTTTCAGTTTTATTCCAACTTATGCACTGAAGTTTTTGAAATGTGGAAAGTGGGGGTTCAGTTCTATTATGAATTGTATTTTGTGCTTGTCAGGTCTAATTCATGCTGCAGCTATACCTCAGGTGACTCCTTCTGTATATTTATTTGATATTTACAAAGACATACACAACAGGGGAATACATGGGATGGATCTTTATATAGATCGCTGTGATATTAGTGTCTAACTTACAAATCTGTATATACAGATGGAGAATGTTGAAAAGAGTAGAGTTTTACAGTAAATTGATGATGATGATGATGATGATGATGATTGCGATAAAACCTGCAGGCAGTATCAGCTGCTCAGCCAATTCAATACCTGCTGTTTATTTTTCAGTACTTTTTGAAAACCTGAAGAAAGCCTGTAGACATTGCATTGTAATACGTTAATGAACATAATGCTGCACCTGACTGTGATGCATATTAATGTTTATTCTAAATGCTCCAAATTACAAGGAGAAACCTACTGGCTACTACTTAATGTGACCCCTACACCTCATAACTTCAATAGCAAATTGTTCATTATTATAATTAGTATTTGATTGTCTCTTATGTGTGATGGTACAAGGTTTTTAGCATACAACTTCTGTGAATTATAAAGTTACTTGTAATTAATTCCCATGTCAGAAGTTCCACCACCGTCAGCTCTTTTGTACAACCTGGCAGCAGGGTTCAGAGTCGTAAAATGTGGGGAAAAGAGCTCTCAGCCTTCAGTAATTGCGCTATAACCAGCCAGTTGAGGAAATTACTGCACTGGCCTCGAGAATTCCCTAATCTGCCCTTTTTACCCAACAGACAGTCTGTGGAATACCTGAACTCCCAACCAAACCAGTGGCACCATTTACGACTGGAACACTGGTCTCCTGTGGTTATTTGTTGAGGTTTATATCACTTGAATGGCTGGAAATCGTCTCAAATCATTATGTCCTATAATACGCAATATTCTGTATTCTATTACACCTCATATCTGTCTGTCTTTGTGGGCGTGTGAATAATTTAAACCTAATCTTGACAAAGTAGTCAAGTGAAAAAAATCAAACTGGGCATCTGACATTAATGTTTAAACTATGATTTATTTCTGGGCTCTTCATTCAAGCTGAATGTAATCAACTGCTTAATAAAGGTGGACATAAAGTGGGCGAAGAGGCCCACTGAGATAAGTCCTGAGTAGGTGGAGTGTTCAAGCAGGACTTAAATGTGCTGGCGCACACAATGTTTTTTATGTGCACACACCGAAACCCAAATGCACATAGACATCTGCACACACATATGTTTCTGCTGAAGAAGCTGCAATCACGTTTTGATGCTTGTGACCCATGGAGTGTGTGTGTGAGGGAGAGAGTGTGTGTGTTCTATCATACTGTGCTTGGCTACAATTGGCCATTGTCACCCCATTTCACTCCCCATTACCCCTGCCAGAAGGGCAGGATAGGGAGCAAAGAACATGACTAATGGTGGACAGGAAAGAAAGAGAGGTAGATTGTGGAAAGGCTGAAGCTAGAATGTAAGGGAGATTCTGCAGTATGTATTATATACAGTGTGGGTGGTGAATATTCCCACAACGTTGTATTTAATGTTATGTATTCATATAAATGTATGTAAATGTATTATTTATTCATTTTTACTCATACTTAAAAAGTTTTAGCATGTACAGAACCAGTTAAAAGTTTGGACACGCCCCCTTCTTACTCCATTGTCTATTTTCTCCACTTACCATATAGATGGACTTTGAAGTTTCACAGTTACAGACTGTAGTACATCTGTTTTCTTTGTTTTGTTTAGCATCTATCATAGAACCGGTGTACATTACAGAATTTTATATTTCTGTGCACATTTATTTACATGCACTCATCAAAATGTGATAAATGAGTTATATTCAGTAATATCTGTAATATTAAACATTTTGCAGCTGTTAGTCACCTTCAGATGGCCTTTGGTTTTCAGTGGAAAGTTTTATTAAAGTTTTTAAGAATGTGTAGCATGTCAATTGTATATTAGAAACTAGATCCGTTTTATTCAGAGCATAACCACTGAGTGAGAGAACAACAACTTCATCACAGTCTAAGAATGTGCTGAATAAAACATGAAGGCTTCCAATCAGCAAAAGAACTGTCTAATGTAGGCAAGGTAGTGATCGTGTCAAAGGACAAAAAAAAACACTGCTTTAGAAGGGTAATAAATGGCTTAGGGCAGGGTAGAAATTATTTAAAAAAAATAATTTTGAGTAATTTTTACATTTTGTCAAAAATTACTTCAATACAATGTACAGCTTTGCCAAACTCAACAGCTGTGACTTAAGGAATCATCCTTTCACAGCCATACTGTGATAAAACATAGGAATGAATGTATACCAAAGCTTTACAAGATCAACAAAGAACTTGGAGTGTTGATTGTGAAGAATTTTCTTAACAGTCCTTTAAACAACTAATAAAAATTAGGACTTAATATTCAATGTTACTGAAATATCGCAGAATATATTGTGATAGTGCGGCACGGTGGCTTAGTGGTTAGCACGTTCGCCTCTCAGTGCTAGGGATTCCCGGTTCGAATCCCCATCTGGGTGGAGTTTCCATGTTCTCCCCGTGTCTGCGTGGGTTTCCTCCGGGTTCTCCAGTTTCCTCCCACAGTCCAAAAACATGGATCAAGTCAACTGAATTCTCCAAATTGCGCCATATAGAGTGTGTGTTTGTGAGTAGTGTGTGTCCAGCGATGGATTTGTGCCGAGTTCAGGGCGCCAATGCTGAGTTCATGTTAAGCCTAATGATCAATAATGAACTCAAACATGTTTTGTGTACTGCTGAAACATTCGTTTTGGCAAAATGTGTTTATACCTCCATTAACTGTTATTGCGAAAAGTAAAAGTAAACCAGTAGACATGAGGGAAGCAGCAGAATGTGGTAATGTTTATTTCTGGTGGATATTATAGGTCATTGCTGGTTTTGTTTGGAAGCTTAAATAGCTGTGTTTTCTTCTTACTAAGTAGCTTATTTTAATAATATCCCTTACTGTGGCTCAGTAAAAGTGCAATAATGGCACACAAAGATCATTACCAGGACAGCATCATGAACTTTGCACACATGGAATGATGACGTTAATGATAATGATAGAAAGAGCATTAAGAGAAATAGCCAACTGAAATCTTTCTGGACACTTTAGAAAGAGGGTTTTAATGCACATACAGTGGGTGTCTGCAAATATAGCGCATGTCATTCACATTTTTCTCAGCATTAAATGCAATGCCTTTTATTATAAATCATATAAATAGCTCCAAAGCACAGTTCTGAACGTCAATGGATTTTTTCAGTCACCATCAACCATCAAGCATTCATTCAGAATTCTGAAGATTTAGTTAGTGCTGCTATTTTTTTAAATTAGCTTTTTTGTTACCCACAATCTTTCCATTAAATCTTTTCACAATGTGGTTTGAGATAAATTAATAAATCAAATCAAAATAGAATCATTGTTTCTTGTGAGCCTTTGGCTCCTACAGTACAATGCAAAAAATCTGGTAACTGTCTATTATTTCTAATAATAGAAATTATTTGGTTGCAACAAAAAAAATCAAGGCTTAAAATGCAGACTCACTTTAAAACTCTAATAATCTAATAATTAGGATTAGACATTGATCAGTGCAATTCATGAATGTGATAAATAATATAACATTTAGAGAAAATATTTACCAACAACGTGTTAACCAGTTGAACAAATTCCAAACCTATTCTCATGGACACCCAGTTGTCAAAGTCAAGCCAAAAATACACATACACTCTCAGATACCCAGAATAACAAAGAACATTAAATAACACTAGACTTAAAATAGGTATTATATATATTTACTAGCCATTCTAATCCTGGACTTGTGATGATGTTTCCTACAAATGATGTAAATTTAAATGTATGTGTTAATTTACATCATGTCAAATGTAAATTAATCATGTCAAGTGGTAATCAAATCAATGGTGTGAATTTGTATATGGAACACACACACACACACACACACACACACACACACACACACTGACTTTAATCCTTATGTATAAGATGATTTGTGTGTTTTTGTTTAAACAGACGTGGTATCAGTAAATATTGGTTGAAAACAGTCTTGTTAGTGGTCTCAGTCTTCTTCACAGTACTGTATGTCAACTAGATTTGGCTGTTAAGTGAACAAGCTTTCACCATCATTAAGCGAGGTCTGTGCTACATCTGTTAAAGCTCTGTGATTCACCAGCCAGCCATGTTTCCACTTTACTCCAGCTGCTATTACCCCTGAGCCATGTAATCAAAATTAGTCAGCCTTGTATTACCTTGATCAGTTGGTTTTGGAATTGCCTTACAACAGAAAATGGATCATCGATGCAACCGTGCGGATTTGTATTAGGAACACAGATTTTCGACTTTTTATAAATGTATAAATGTAACTCCAACCAGTTTGTCTAACCTGTTAAAACACTCTACATAGTTGTTGCAGTTAGGCTTTGTGTAGCAGTACAATAACATTAAATTCAGATGTTCCAAAGCAGTTCTATTGCTTTTGTATATTTATTTTGACACCTTTTCGAATGCATCTCCGCTCAGACAGGACCAGAACTACCTGCTTATTAGTATAATTTAGAGACCCAGCATTTTCCCCTGGTTTCTCTTGATATTTTGAGGTGAATTGCATTCATGCATTTTTTAGACCCTCTTTATCTGCATGTCTGCATTCGCGTGTGTACTGTGTGTGTGTCTGTGTGTACTCTGTAGCATCAGGCTTTGATCATGAAGAGTTGCTGGTGTCTTGGAGGCAGATGAAACAGTTTCTTCAACTCTACCGAAAACAAACCCTTCCCTCTCTCTTCCTTCTCACCGTGTTTCTCTTCCAGAAATTCATCAGAAACCGGTCTCATATATTTATTATTTACTAGTGCACATCGTTTCTGTTCTGCCCGGAATTTAAAACACTGAAACTGTCTTAAGACTTTTTAAAAAACTTTATTTAGAGAAAATGGGGAGTGAATTGGCATGCATTCTGAGCAAAACATTACGTACAATTAGTCATTATCCTTCTATTTTTTTAAAAATCAAGTCGTGGGTGGAGAATCAAGACTCAAGTGTGCATAAGATAATGTTAAATATGATTTCTTACTCATGACATATGCACATCTTCTGTCTGTGTAGGTTTTCTCAGTACCGGAGACCAGTCAGCTAAAGGCAACTATGGACTGTTGGATCAGATCCAGGCTCTGCGCTGGCTGAATGAGAATATAGGGCATTTTGGAGGTGATCCAGAGCGCATTACAATCTTCGGCTCGGGAGCTGGAGCCACCTGCATTAATCTGCTCATCCTCTCCCACCACTCAGAGGGTAATCACACTCTGTCTGTATGTCTTTATTTTAGAGGTGCACATGTGTTTGTGTGAACTTTGCATATACACTACAACTTTTTCTGTCTGCCTTTGTCCTGAGATGCTTAATTACTTAACTTAGTTTACATAAAGGTTTAACCTGCACCAACTCACAGTCATTAAACTCATTACACTGTGTGTCTCCATGCTGACTCACTCTGTTCTTCTCCTTTGTCAAAAACAAACTGTCCATCATTGCCCCTATCGTCCTCATCCTCACTGTCATCCTCACCTAACACCAGCTGTCCAGCCCTGACCTGTCAGTCAAAGCAGGTAAGCCATGACAAGCGTTGTCATTGAAGACGCCAATCATGTCAGCTCAGCTTTGTTCAATTACCTGTGTTAAATCCCAAAGGAAGACACCCAGCTTCAGGCAAATTCAGTAGGGCATGGAAATGTAGAGCAACTGAAGACAGGTCCATCACGCAGCCAACTAACCAACAACTAAAAAACTCCAATGAACCAAAACACATGGACTTAAATACTCTCTGCGATTTATTATAGATTCATTTATTTCAAATTAATTTTCATTTTAAATAATTTTGCATGTTTAAAATCAGTCTGGACCAGAACATGATGTACTATTTCGGTTGAAGCTTTTAAACTGAGTGAAAACAAATAAACGAGTTCATTCCAAAATCGAAAATATTAATTATTGCAGTTTTTTGTAATTAATATGTGACCTTCCATTTATAATTAAAACAATTTCTCTTAACTTACTGTTTGTATATAAAACAAGGCACAAAAGTAAGCAGTGCGTATGTGAGCTGAGTGATGATCAATTTTGGAAAGAGCACACCAAGGTTAGCACTGACTAAACTGTAGCAGCTACTTAATGCTATTTCTTGGACTAGAGAGCCAGCATGCTTTTCAATAATTAAACAGAGTGAGACAGAAGCAGAGGCCCAAATTGTTCACATCTGTTATTGCGCCTTTTGTTATCCATGACACTGATGTGCCTCTTCTGCCGACAAGTTAGATATATCAAATTGCAATAAACATAGTGTTGAAACCCTGCATGTGTAATTAGAGATGGGCGATTTGATGATTTTATATCGTGATTAATCTCAAAGATGCTCACAGTCTACTCATCAAGACTTGTTAGGCTGCCTTCTTCCTATTGTTTACAAATTTTGCATAGAGCTTAAATTGGCAGTTATAACTCCGCATTCACAATCTTATCAAATGACGGCCTACCAGGTGGCTGAGCAGAGCGCGCAGAGAGGCCAAATTCACATATCATGCAGAAATGCTTATCAAATACCAAAGATATCTATAAACATGGCCGGCACTTCTGAAAGTAATATGAAAAACTATTCACCCACCTTGAAAGAAAAAAAAAATCAAAGCAACATGGCACTCAGGTCAGAAAAATCTCATTTATCGTCATCTCACAGTCCATAAACAAACACATTGACGTGTTAAATCCTTTGCCAAATATGATAAAAAAATGATAGGAAGAGGTGACTGAGGCAGACTCATTCAAGCTGAAGTTCTGGTGTCATTTAAAGCTGAGAGTAATGTGGGATTGTGAAAGCATAGTTGAACGTAACAGTGAACGTGTATATATATATATATATATATATATATATATATATATATATATATATGATTAAAACTGTTTACAACCTCCAAGAACACCGCTGTGTCTGATCCACTTGTGCCAGCTCAATTCACACTACTGCAACATTCAGTGCTCAGTATCATCCACCACCCAAATAATCTCTGTAGTGGTGTTATGGAGGTCCTGAGCATCACAGTAAAGGATGCACAGAAACGAAGTGAATCTATGTGGTAAGTGAATCTGATAAAATGTAGATGAGTTTAAAACCTTGGTGTTCAGTAAGTGTATTTAAAAACTATTCCTTAATGCCCTTACCGCAATATTGTGTGTTAAATGGTGCAGATAGATTTTTAATAGGATAAAAGATCTCACTTCAGACTGTGTATAATGACTGTGAGATTGTAATATGTTTTCTCATGAAGATTATCTACCAATATATGCAAGGATGTTGGCACGGTCAAATGCTGCACTTCAAATTGTCCCAGCTCCGTTTTTATCTCTGCAGTTTTAGTATTCATGTAAGAGCCTTAAACCTGACAGCGTCAGAACTTGAGTTGCAGTTTCTCAGACCTCTACAAGACTAAAGACAGTTAGGATAAATAAACAGGAGTCCCGCAAGTCAGCTTATATTGAAGCACAGTGGCTTAACACCTGTCTTACAAAGACTACGATGCCTCAGGAAAACTAAATTAGGCACCATTCCACCCTACTGAAGTTAGAAATCCAGCCTAGGCAAGGCTTATTTGTGGTGCTCATCTCATATTGGTTTTCTTTTTTCTATTTTTAAATCAACAAAATAAATATAAAATTGTAAGTAACACTTTCTATGAATGGAACCTTTTTTAGCTCAGCTAAAGGCACACAATTGTTTAAGAGTTTTTATATGAATTTAAAATTGCCTAGTTTTTAGGCACATAATTTAAAATGCTCTATTAAGGGCCTGTTTTTTTATATGACTATAAATTCTTAACAGCAGTGTATCAATGATGTGAAGTTGGCTGTCAGCTTAAAGAGAATAGGAAATGGCTCCCACTGTGACCTGAGCATGAGGAAGACCACTGCCTGCATCTCCATTCAAGAGAATAATCTCTTTAAGATCATTCTTGATTATTCCAGTGAAATATTTATACTTTGTATATTTATATATACAGTATATACTCATATTTATTAATTAAGTTGCTAAGACAACATACCAGTTTCTGTAAATAATTCTAGGGTCATTCTTTGAGAAGAACATGCTTCCTGCTATTTAAAGAAATTCCATTATAGTAGTACTTCACTTATTAACACTAATCTTAGATATTTTTTCTTTTGTCTCATTAATGTTCTCCAGCCTTCACACATTTAGATTAAAAAAGCCACTTACACATTCATGTTTGCATATACATTTTTATCATCATTTCTAAAAGGTTCATATATATTGCATGGATCACAAAATATTAGAAAGCTGCGTTAGACTTGGACTTTCTTCAGCACAGAGATTTTTACAAAAGGTATTAGAGCACATAGGACCACACTACAGGCCCAGATCCCTCTCCACATCTGTCAGTCAATCGATTTATCAGGAGGAGTAACTGCTACAGCCTCAGGGAGGTGAATCTCCCAACATGGCCTTATCTCCCTCAGACATGACCAATTGTACCTGGGAAAGTCTGCTATTTCCAGTGAGAAAGGTGGGCTTTGGAGTAAATGCCTACAATAACTTGAGCTTTATTAGTCTCAGACTACTACTAGCTTAAGTAGGGTGTCCACGTGTCCATGGATATGCCGTTTGGATAACAAACCAATAGCATGCTTTCTGATAAATGTCAAAATGTTCTTGTGAAAACAGCCTAAGAATAAATCATAATGGTAAAAAGCTATTCATCTCCACTCATGTCATAAATATTTCATAGAACCTCATGTGTGAACTTGCAATATGTCCGATGCTGACATCTCATGGCTCATTGTACTTGTGCTCCGCTGCAGGCCTTTTCCAGAGAGCCATTGCCCAGAGTGGGTCAGCCATCTCTAGCTGGTCCATCAATTATCAGCCCCTGAAATATACGAAGATCCTGGCCCGTAAGGTGGGCTGCACATACAGTGAAACGGCCGATCTTGTGGACTGCTTAAGGAAAAAAAGCTTTAGAGAACTGGTGGATCAAGATATCCAACCAGCGCGGTACCACGTCGCTTTTGGCCCTGTTGTGGATGGAGACGTAGTTCCTGATGACCCGGAAATCCTCATGCAACAGGTTTGATTTTGATCTAAACTTGAATTTTATTATTTTCAAAGCAACATTTTTATGAGAACAGTCAACATGGATAACATTGTGGGATGCGGGGGTTAATGATGAAGATGAGAGTTCTTGGTGCATGGTCAAGGGTTCTGTGAGCAGTGTAGAGTACAGTATTGTGTGTGTGTGTGTGGTTAATTGTTAGTAAGTTAGTTGTTGTGGCAAGCAGACAGTTTATGGGTAGGATAGGTAAAAGTCTTGTATTGGGTGTCAGATGGCAATATTTAAAACAGACGATGGCATGGCCATGTGGAATCCCTGCAGATACACAGAGGTAGCCTTCCTAAAGCAGCATGAGATGTAAGTGTAGTTGAGTTTCGAGAGTGAATTCCCAATCATCTTACAAGAGCTGAAGAGCTTTCCTGCCTGATGCTATGAAGCTAAGATACCAAACAGAATTGTCATCACCAAGGGTGCTCTCCATGGTACTGCAGTAGAAGGTCACCAGCAGCTGTTGGAACCAGAACAAACACTGCTTTACTTTTTAACCAGACCATTTGGGTTGGGGGATGAGATATGTTATCCAGGAATCTGAAGGTGGACACCCTCTCCACTCTTTTGTCATTCATAGAGATTGGAGAAAATATATTCTTGGTTTTTGCGGTGTTGAATAGCAGGCTGTTTTTCAAACTATACAGTGTTTAGGTTTATTCGGTTGATTCAGTGCTGCTTTATTTCTTGTGATTGCACAAGCAGGATATGCATATGTCCATAAATCCTTTTTTATTGCTGTGTTCTGGTCCACTTTATAGCTTTAGCAGTGAATTTTGGAATTTATCGAGCTCCGAATAATTGCTACATCTGCACATTCTTCCATTCAAGAGATGCTTAAACCTTCACATATATCCATTAGGGGGAGTTCCTGAACTATGACCTCTTGATTGGCGTGAACCAAGGTGAAGGGCTGAAGTTTGTGGATGACGGTGGCTCCGAGAGTGAGGAGGGAATTTCGGCAGCAGCCTTCGATTACACTATCTCAAACTTTGTGGACAACCTTTATGGATATCCTGAAGGTAAGTGTTATCAGATACAGTCTTTTTTCTTCTAAATATGCAATCCAACAAGATTTAATAGATAAGTAATAGGCAACATATTCTGCTATCTCCTACCTACAATTCCTTTCTTCACACGGCTCTCCCTGCATCATGGAGTAAATACTTGCAACTGCCAAATCCTACTATACGAGGACAATAGTAGACTATCTCTCAGGAGTGTGTAAAAAGGAATTTGTAGGGCTGTGGTGTTTTTCAAGGTTGCTTATCTCAGCATTCAGGGCATGAGTTGCCTTTTCAGACCCTTGCTGCCCTGCTGCCTGGAATATACCTTTTTTTATTACAGGCCTTGTAACCTGCACTTCCAAAATAATACACTCATTTGTTGCAGTAAATGTATGGCTGTCCACAAACTATAAATTCCTTCTTCATCTTAATCTATTGATTTATGATCATTTAAAATTTCTCATATGATTTTTGTCAAGTCACAACTCACCTTGTTCCTTTCATCCTTCTCTAGGTAAAGACATCCTGAGGGAGACCATCAAATTTATGTACACAGACTGGGCAGATCGTGATAATGGTGAGATGCGCCGCAAGACTCTCCTGGCATTATTCACAGACCACCAGTGGGTGGCTCCAGCGGTGGCAACTGCCAAACTGCATGCAGATTATCAGTCTCCAGTGTACTTCTACACGTTCTATCACCACTGCCAGACAGAGACTCGGCCAGAGTGGGCAGATGCTGCGCATGGTGATGAGATCCCGTACGTGTTTGGGGTGCCCATGATCGGTGCAACAGACCTGTTTCCCTGCAACTTCTCCAAGAACGATGTTATGCTCAGTGCGGTGGTTATGACATATTGGACCAACTTTGCCAAGACTGGGTAAGAAGCTGAGTTCCTTAAAGTGCTGATGGTATTTATTGGGTAGGGCTATTATTAAAAATAATTCCCTCATTAATAAACATTAATTAAATTCATCATTTCGGTGACAAAGGCACATTACTTAAAGTACTTAAATGAGATTATTATTCTGCCAGAGATCTTAATAAATGCACACATTAGACGCTGAGCTCAACATATATTCTTACTAATCTATAATTGATGACTGATAAAGCTCTCAGCAGATTTCTCAGGCTTTTATCTGTTCCAGAATTTGAAGCCAGAATGAGTGTTTTTACTTTATATCAGATGAATGGATACCTAATATAATATGGATCGACGCTTCATAAAAATCTTAAATATTTAAGCCTAATTATCTTTAGGAAGCAAATTTGGAAGACTGAATGGTTGTTACATAATATCCAGTTTGTCCCTCTTTAATGAAATCTAAACGATTTTCTCTAATTCTAATTTTAAAACAACAGGAGTTCTTTATAAAAAAAACTCTTTATGTAACAAGAATTGATTTTTGAGAAAGACACTTACTTTCAGAGAACTGAAGATATTTAAACTATGATTCCAACGCATCTGCCTGGAGATTTCCAAAACATTCCCCATCTCAATATTCGGTGTCTCACGGATGAATTTGAGTCTGTGAAATAGATCCCATCAAGAAGTTGGCTCAGGAGACTCCTCATAGGGGCTTGCAGTATAAGCACTCTTTTGACTCCTCTTAATGTCTATCTGGTCATCCAACTGCTCAGTCAGAGCTATTTCAGGCTTGTACTTTACTGCTCCTCACACCGCATGTCAAGCAATCTGTGCCTATCAGCACTGGGGTCGAATCCTGGTCGAAGTTTTACATCTTTTCCCAGTGTCCACATGGGTTTTTTCCAGGTTCCCCGGTTTCCTGTCACTCAAGATATTCAAGGTAAATTGATATTCAATTGTTCTAAATTGCCCCTATCTACATTGCCCCATACAGTGTATGTCTGAGTGAGTAAGTGTGTATATGCCCAGCGATAGATTGGCATCCTGTCCTGGGTGTATCTGCCCAGGTCCCGAAACGTTCTCCTTTGGATGGACACGGTGAACCTCTCCATTACCCTAGTACCAAGTATAGAATTAAGCAGAGGACAATGAGATAAGATGTTCATAATTAGGCTTGAAGGATTGTTGAGATAGTTAAATTCATACTAACAATACCTGCAAAGTAAAAGTCCCAGTGCTGTCCTACTCTAATGGGCTGCCTTTTGTACAGTCAAACACTTGCTTAGAACTTTGTATGTAATGCTGTATTGTTTTATGTATTATGTATATTATATCAGTCACATTAAAAGCGCACACATATTGGGGATTAGAGGCTAATTTATTAATAATATTGATTAAAAATCCCAGCAGTTCTTTACAAAAAACATATATTTGTACTTTTAAGTAAATCTCTCCACACATCCCTTCGAGCTTACCCGTTTTAATTAGGGTGTCCATTCCTTTCTCAGTACTGTGTAATGTTGTAATTGCTAGAATATTTCAGTTGTTGACACTAGGATTAAAAAAAGTACTGTAATCTTGTATTCCTGACTGACTTGGTGTAAATCAATGTCAAATCACTGACATGGAAAGATTTAACTTGAGCTGTTGGGCATAAGTATTGATCTGTGTTATTATTTATAAATGAAATGCATAACAAATCTGAATGTGCTTTATATTTTTAGGGACCCTAACCTGCCGGTCCCCCAGGACACCAAGTTTATTCACACGAAGCCAAATCGCTTTGAAGAAGTCATCTGGACCAAGTTTAATTCCAAGGACAAGCAGTACCTGCACATCGGCCTAAAGCCACGTATCCGAGACAACTACCGCGCCAACAAGGTGGCCTTCTGGCTAGAACTGGTCCCTCATCTGCACAACCTACACGAGGAGCCGTTCAGTACTACCCGCCTACCCCCGGGCACCACGCGACCACCCAGCTGGAAGGGTACTGGCTCCCGTGCCACTCGCCCACCGTATCCCACCTTTCCTCCCGACCCAGATCTGGAGGGCTCAGAGCCGCCGCGTTTCTCTCCATTTCCTGGAGACACACGAGACTACTCGACCGAGTTGAGTGTTACTGTGGCAGTGGGTGCATCTCTGCTGTTCCTCAATATCTTGGCATTTGCTGCGCTCTACTACAAACGGGACCGGCGGCATGAATCCCGGCGCCACCGCCTGTCCCCACAACGTGGTGTACCCGCCAATGACCTGGCCCACAGCCAGGAGGAAGAGCTCATGTCATTGCAAATGAAGCGTTCCGAGCAGCGTGACGTGGAGCCGCTGCGGCCCGCGTGCCCGCCAGACTACACTCTGGCACTACGGCGGGCACCGGACGACGTCCCTCTCATGACACCCAACACCATCACCATGATCCCCAGCAGCATTGCGAGCATGTCTCAGCTTCACGCCTTCAGCAACTTCCCCACCACCGCCGGGCACAACAACACACTGCCTCACCAGCACTCCACCACTCGTGTATAGTACTGCCCTATTTTTCTTTCACAGCCCAGCCTTCTCTCGCTCATCCTCTCACATAAAGAAGTGCAATAGCACCCTCTGCTGGTGCTCTTAGACACAAACAGCAGCTCTGAACTGTAAATTTGCGGGGTACTGCTCTTTCCAGTGCTGTGGGGAGAGAATTGGCAAAGACTTATCGTCCATTAGTGATGGCCACTATGCCCTTAGGGAAGGGGGGTCAAATCTATTCATAGACACTATTCAAACAACATTGCTATGAATGGTGTAAAAAAAAAAAAAACGATGAAAACAAGAAACCGGTGGATGTTTTCTTGTTTTCCTTGTTCTCCCTGTCTGTGCAGAATGACTACCCTTAGCAGCACTTCATCTCTCAACAGATTCATCTGATGTCTCTTTGTCTTTACCTTCATTGTCTCATGTCCACAGTCCTTATTAAATTATCCACTCTCCTGAACACTGTGCAGAAATGCACAGGATTCTTTTTTCATTCAGGATGTAATTATATGTGCAGTGAGCAAATGATACCTGATAAAACATGATTATGTTCTTTCTACCAGCAATCTTGGTGCCAAGTATATGGACATGACTGAAAAACAACTGCAGTCTAGAACGAAGGAGGAAGTTACAAGTGCCAACCTGCTTGCTCTCTTGTATTTGTTATTGGGCTTTTTTATAGTTCTTTGTGTTTTAGACTGTCAGCGTGTCACTGTTGCTGTGTATAAAACTCTATGGCCAAGAGCAGGGATGGTTCACCAACAAACAGAACACCATCTCGACAAAACAACAAGGTATAAAAAAAGAAATGGTTTCCCTCCCTTGCTTTTGGAGTGAAACGCTGGGTCGATCATAATACCTTGGTACTATGATTTTAATGTGATAGGTTCCATCATATCAGTGTTATTGGTGCTATTGTTTAAAATTAGTCAACCACTGACCGTGATGGTATTGTATCTTCAGTCTACTCAAAACCTCCCAGAGCATTATGCTGGCTTTAAAAGATAAACACAACATAGATGGAGTTGAAATCATTCACAGAGTTACACTTGCTTCTTTTTTTTTTTTTTTTTTTTTTTAGAATCCACACTTTATTGAATTCTTTCATTATCACCTTCTCACACTTTTTGCACCCTTCTTCACAGAAAATGTGAAATCAGAGCTGTCTAGAGGGCACCAGTCATGTTTGAGTCAGAGCATTACTCATGTCAGCAGTGCCACTAAAGAATACTGCTAATTGGAGAAAAATCCCTGAGTGAGAGGCAGGATGGGAACAGTGAGCAGGGAAAAAGTCAATTTGCCCCAAACAGCCAAAGTTGAATTCACCGCATGCCTTTCGGATTTCACTTCTCAAAAGTCTCTTTCATTAGCATCGCCTTCTTTTCTCCCAAACTTTGACATTTCAGACGCACTAGATGTGCACAGCTCGGCAAAAAGTAGCTCATAACATTTCTTTGTGGCACAAGCTGTGCACAGTTAGGGCATGGTTACGACAAGCACAGAGAGTGAACCCAGTAACCCAAAACTATGGAAAATCAAATCTCCATGATTTTTGTTCAATCAAGGTCAAAATGCCAAGCCGTGTTGGCAGATCCATGTCTCTGAAGATGCGTCTAGCTCCTTTTGTTCACTGGCAATATGTTTACCCTGTGATTTAATGATCCTGTAGCACATGTGGCCACCTGAGAGGGCAGCCTACATACGCACTCACCGATATCCATCCAATGCCTTGTCACATCCATTTCAACGGATTCTGTAAGAGAGACGGTGATGAAGCGAAGCTGGCATACAGAGCAAAAGAGAACTGCTGCTGTGCCCTATCCAGAGTGAGGGGAGTGAGAGCAGGGGTGAGGTTCCAATGCTGCACAATGCACTGTAACATATGGACTAATTTTAAAAGCATCGTCAAATAAGCATACATGATCCTGTATGCTGGAGAAGAACACCAACAGTTCCTGATGTTGGATACAAACTAGACACAAGTTGATGACATAATAGAGAATCTACTGTGAAAAAAATGGTTCACGTGTGTTGGACCCAAATGAAGGCAACCGGTTGGGGGGGGGGAACAGGTACCTTTTCTTCAGGTTTGACATAAATGTGCAAAGTTTGTGGTGAAGAAGGGTACAAGCAAAAGTCCGAACTCTACCGTCCTTTTATTTTTGGCTGAGTTATGTATGCCAAATCGGGACAGGAAGACATTGGGATTCACTTCCAGTTGCAGCTCTGGTTCTAATGAAACTTTTTGTTCCCAGAAGGCAAAAGGTACAAAGTTAAAATGGACTGAAATGTACATTTTTCATTGTAAGAACCAACCAACAAAAATATTTGTAAATATTATGTTTCTTGTTTGTTTGTTTGTTTTCTGAGTGAATGAAAACTTATTTTGTGAGCAGGACAACAGGTTCTCGTGGTAATACAGCAGCCAGGCATCTCTAATGTTTCATACAGTTTACAGGAATACACTCATAACATCATGCCCTTGTTACAAGTTGATGTTGAGTTTTAAATCAGTTTTATTGCAATACTGCATTTCATTCAAATATATTTAATGAAACCTAAAAATGCAGCTGAAAAACAAAATCCTTTACAAACTCAATTCCCACTTTTTACAGTTACCTCAATTTGAGGCTTTGTATTTAAATATGTGAACTCATTTTTAGCAAGGTCAGAATGATAACGTCATGCACTATGCCAGAATAAGAATAAAACACATATGATGCCGTATCAGGGTATAAAGGAACTAACAATGAATACTACAGGTGATAATTAAAGGTAATTAAGACACCTGCCGGAGGTTCGCATTAATGGTCAGTGTGCAACCTATTTGAGCTCAGCGTTGATGTCAAACAGCAACAGGATTTTTAAGCATAAAACAGGTTTTATTTACAGATTAAAATAAACTAAAAGCTGCAGGCTAATGTAGCTGACATCTCACCATTGCTTATATAGTGTGTATGCATTAATTACCTTAAATTACCACCTATTGTCCTCGGTACTGCCCCCAATCACAGACTGGATTAAAGACATAGACTGGTAAATCCTCCTTTTACTAAAACTGTTTAATTTTATTTAACATCAATGCACAGTTATATAAACAAAGCCTAAACTATTTTGTTACTTTAATTCTAGTACTTCTTAAAAGAATATATATTATCTGATTCTTATACAAGTATAAGGTGGCAGATTCACTTATTCACATGAAGCAGAAGCTAATATTGCACCTCTGCAATATTGCCCCCCCCCCCCCCCCAACATCTATAATTGGAGCATCTTTTAGAGAAACACATTTTAAAAATGTAATAGTCATGTAACACATATTTAATATTTAAAGACAAAAAGAATTTGTGAATCTGTTTACTGTTATGACCGCAGTTGTTGCCTATAATAATGATACAGTCACATTAAAAATATTCCCTGCGCGTATAATGGAGGCTGACGAAAGGTTTTCAATGGACTCTTATTGTAGCATTTGAATTAAGGAGGCCCATGAGGACTTTGTAGTCACAGCCTTCCTCTGCCATCTGCATTAGTAAATAGTAACCTGGTTTTGTCTGGAAAGCTGGGCTACATTTCTACATTTTTAATGCACCTACTTACATTTCATGTTCACGCCTCCTGATGGGGGAGTGAATGAGTTTGACTTTCCGGTGTTGGAATTCTGGCAGCCTTGCGATTTGAAAAACATAAAATGTTAAAAGCACATTATTCATCATCTTTGAAGGAAACAGATGAGGTAAAAGGTTTTTGCTGGATGCTTAACTTGTACCTGTTGTCTTGTTTTTACTTTCTTTGTTGAAAATCAGAAGAGATGAGATAAATATGTTAATAATGGACTTTAACTAGATGACTATTAAAAAAGAAAGGTAAAAATATATAAATAAGGAGATGATATTTCTGTTTAATTTAGAAACTATTACACACTGTATGCTGTGACTCTGATCTGGGAAACATTAAATACATTCATAGCCTGAGAAACAGCCCCTGTTTACTTTCTGAATTTTTTTCCATCAGCCTTTAGTGAAGCCTTACAGAATTCATTCTGTAAAGATTAAAACCTTGTATTAAGTTTTATATATCTGATGCTTTTTAGTTCTGTATACTTTTAAAAACAAAAGGCCATTCCTGTGTGTCTCTCACCCTCTGACTAGACAATGAATAGATTCATGAATACAGTGATTTATTATAAAGACCAAATACCAATTTTATTTATGGGAGTTTGTAACCTTTAAAATAGACATTAAGTGAAATTAATTAAGTTGTAGTGCCAGATGCTCCGAAGACGTGTTGCAACCATCTAATAATTGGATATGCACATCTTATTAGCTATAAATTCTATCAGTGCCATCTTATAGTTTGCATTGTAGTCTTGTGCTCTTTATATGTTTTGAGGACATGGGCAGGAGTAAAAATTTCAATAATGAACATTTAGTCTGGCTATGAACTCGGTTTGTTGTAATGAATGGTTGGCGTGGGTGAAGTTCCCATATTTGGAGAGATTAATGGTGGCTAGATACATATTTTTAAACTACTTAACTCCACTAAAGGTGTGTGTTGGTATTTTGATAAATAATACGTTTTGTTTAATTTAACATTGTTTTAGTTTGTAATGTTTGATATTCAAACTCCTCAGCCAAACATCATCATACCTGCTTAACCCCCATATTTGTACTCAAATCTTTTTTTCTTTTTTTTTAACTCTCACTATGCTCACTATGCTCTGGATTACTAATCTCAAATGGTCATTGGTTGAAGCTGTTCTATTTCCTTCTGTTAACATAGCAGAATCAAAGAGCTAAACACAGAGAGGTATAAGAACTAATACAAACAACAGGGTAAGTACATAATGAGACCTAATATCTGCTAATGATGTCCAGTTTAGGTGGCCCATGTGGTTAGTAGCTACTCTGTGGGAAAAAAAAACAATAGCTGCAATTACTGATTATTGGGAGATATACCTACTGATGTAAAAACATTGGAAATTAATATGGGAATATTTTTGCAAATATCAGTAGTTTTTTTCAATTGGTTCAGTAATACAGCATCCAACCTAGAACTGAAAAATGTAGATTTTTTGGATCATTCACAGCATCCCCATGTTTGGAGACAATAGAGGGCAGAGTTTAAGGACTTGTGCCTTATACATGGTAATACACAGAGGTTGCTCTTTGATGCTTTGGGGCTGTCTAAGAGCTGTTGTTCAATATCAGAATATTTTAAAATGGCTGAAATTGGGAGGTTTTTCAATAAAACAAACATACTTTTGACAATAAAACCCTGAATTGTATACATTTGTCAAGCTTTAAAATTTTACTGATTGCATGTTTGGTTCTTTTTTTTTTCAAAATATATTTATTTATTTCTATTTTACATTTTTTACATATCTCTTACATAAGATCCACTGAATTCTTCATCATTGAAAGGATGTGGAAGACTTAGCCATCTGTGTACAAAGCTAGAAATCTTCTTCAGTGCACCTAGAGGTTATTTAAAATAAACTCTGAACAAAACTATTATAAATATAAAAATAACACCATGCCATCGATGAGCTTTAAAATCTCTCACGTGCAGCATTGTCTTCAAAGTAATGAAACATATATGTTAATGCAAAAAACTACTGTAAAATCATTAAAACATATGTTAGTGTGTCAAAGGTCACACCAGTGAGACAAAATGATCATGAACACAAAGAACAATTTAATATATTTTATTAATTTCACTGGGAATATATTCAGTTATAAGCTTGGATACATTAACATGCATCAACAACATTCATGCATCACACCAATTATGTCAATATACAGTGGGTTGCAAAAGTATTCATACCCCTTGAACTTTTCCATATTTTGTCACATTACAACCACAAACATACATATATTTCACTGGAATTTAATGTGAAAGACCAACACAAAGTGGTATACAATTGTGAAGTGGACGGAAAATTATACATGAATCAACATTTTTTTTACAAATAAAAAACTGAAAAGTGCGACGTGCAAAAGTATTCAGCCCCCCTGAGTCAATACTTTGTGGAGCCACCTTTTGCTGCAATTACAGCTGCAAGTCTTTTAGGGTATGTCTCCACCAGCTTTGCACATCTAGTGACTGAAATTCTTGCCCATTCCTCCTTGCAAAACAGCTCAAGCTCAGTCAGATTGGATGGAGAGCGTTTGTGAACAGCAGTTTTGAGATCTTGCCACAAATTCTCAATTGGGTTTAGGTCTGGACTTTGACTGGGCCATTCTAACACATGAATATTCTTTTTTTTTAAACCACTCCATTGTAGCTCTGGCTTTATGTTTAGGGTCGTTGTCCTGCTGGAAGGTGAACCTCCGCCCGTCTCAAATCTTTTGCTGACTCCAACAGGTTTTCTTCCAAGATTGCCCTGTATTTGGCTCCATCCATCTTCCCATCAACTTTGACCAACTTCCCGGTCCCTGCTGAAGAGAAGCACCCCCAGAGCATGATGCTGCCACCACCATATTTGACAGTGGGGATGGTGTTTTCAGAGTGATGTGCAGTGTTATTTCTCCGCCTCACATAGCGTTTTGCATTGTGGCCAAAAAGTTCAATTTTGGTCTCGTCTGACCAAAGCACCTTCTTCCACATGTTTGCTGTGTCCTCAACATGGCTTCTGGCAAACTGCAAACGGGACTTCTTATGGTTTTCTTTTAACAATGGCTTTCTCCTTGCCACTCTTCCATAAAGACCACATTTGTGTAGTGCACGACTAATTGTTGTCCTGTGGACAGTTTCCCCCACCTGAGCTGTGGCTCTCTGCATTTCATCCAGAGTCACCATGGCCTCTTGGCTGCCTCTCTGATCAGTGATCTCCTTGTTTCGGCCTGTAAGTTTAGGTGGACGGCCTTGTCTTGGCAGGTTTACTGTGGTGCCATACTCTTTCCATTTCCGGATGATGGATTGAACAGTGCTCCGTGAGATGTTCAAAGCTTTGGAAATCTTTTTATAACCTAAGCCTGCTTTAAACTTCTCCAAAACCATATTCCTAACCTGTCTGGTGTGTTCTTTGGACTTCATGATGCTGTTTGCTCCCCAATATTCTCTTAACCAACATCTGAGGCCGTCACGGAGCAGCTGTATTTGTACTGAGATTAGATTACACACAGGTGGACCCATTTGAGTCATTAGCACTCATCAGGCAACTTCTGAATGCAATTGGTTGCACTCAGGAAAAGGGGGCTGAATACTTTTGCACGTCGCACTTTTCAGTTTTTTTATTTGTAAAAAAATGTTGATTCATGTATAATTTTCCTTCCACTTCACAATTGTATACCACTTTGTGTTGGTCTTTCACATTAAATTCCAGTGAAATATATTTATGTTTGTGGTTGTAATGTGACAAAATATGGAAAAGTTCAAGGGGTATGAATACTTTTGCAACCCACTGTATATCAAGATAAAAAAACAGATATCTTTAAAACATCTGCAAATAATTCTGTAACTAAAATCAGCAATTATCATTTGTGAAAATATAAAGACATCAACAGTAAAGATCAATGTAAAATAATAATCAACCAACAGTAGAGAGTATTTGCCATTTTTTATTATTTGTAAATAATTTTTTTTAGTCATCTCTTGTTTTGTTCATTTTTATTATGATCCATGTGATACGTTATTAGCAACCTCAAATAAACCAATGATTATCAGTTAAAAGTTAAGACTTATTTTAAAATGGTGACAATTCTCATGTCAACTCTATTTTTGCCAACTCATTTTTTATAAAGATATTTTTCATGATGAAAATAAACCTCACGGTTTTCATTAAAACAAATTTTAAGCAGAAAAAGAAGAAAGATCCTGGCAAAGTCACTTTTCAATTCTATTTATTTGATGCTAAAGGATTCTTTTAAACTGTTTTCTGCTTGTTCTTTTGTAATATTGTTCCAGGCTGGAGGAATTTCTGCAGGCAATGCATCATACTCTTCAGCAAATTCATTATTGAATCTGGCCATCACATATTTCCAGTAGTCTGAGGCTTCGACGCTGGGATCTGCAGGGATGTGCCAATCGGGAAAGATCTCTCTGTATTTCTTGTAAGGATGGGATTCATTATTTGTTTTGATGCATCTGAATTCTCTTTCACTATTTATGTCGGTTGAACAAATGTTTGGCACTAATCTTTCTGACAGCACATATGTGAAACTACCGAGTCCTTTTGGTCTGTGTACTGAGGCGCAGTGCTCTGTGTGTGCCTCTCCTCCTGCCTCACACGGTGCTTTACAGAACGGACATTGTTTTCCACAGCCAAACACTCGCTTAAACAACTCATCCTGTGGTTTAATTTTGAGGTTCATCAGTTTGATATGAATGTTATACTGTTTGAGCTTCAGCTTTAATGCGCTCTCCATTTCATTTACAGATTGTACGAGCCAGTAAACAAACTGCTTTTGGTTTGCAGTACTTAAAGCCATAATGGCTTCAGCTCTATCTTTTGGAATAACAAAAGTTTTTCCTAGATTTTTGCAGATTTTTTGTATAAATTCTTTTATGCTTTTAGTTTCACTTGTCTCATTCTGTGTTTTTCTAATTGACTCGTTTATTTGCACAATAACAGTTTTGAGGCTTTGCTCTTCTAGCTCATAGAGTTTGTGTCCATTTGAAAATGTTTTTATAATGTGATTTAATATCCAGCCTTTCACAAAACTTTCATATGACCTTGTATACTCAAAATAGTTCTGAACATTGTCCTCAGACAGCAGCTGTTTTAGAATTGAGTACTGAAAAAATGCGCGTGTGCTGAACTGAAACGCATTTTTTCCTTGCAGCATTTTATCAACAATTTCAGCTCCCAGTGAACTCCAGAGAAATATCTCAACTGCAGGTTCCAGACAAAGTTTTGTAAAATCTACTGCCTTTCTTTGACACTGATCACGATTGTTAAACAGATCCTTAAAATCAGCCCGATACTTATCTTTAAACTGCTCGAGGGTCCGGCGTGGGTCATTTTCTTGAATGTAATGATCATGCATTTTCTGGAATTCTCTTGCAGAATTTGCACAAATGTGCAGCTTAAGACAGAGCACAAAATTTTCTGAAAATCCCAATTTTTTTTCTGAAGACAATCTTTTATCAATTGTGTGTAGAATCTCCTGAATGTAGGTGTCATGAAAGTCTGATCTTCTTACTTTTCTGTCGTTAATTAACTGTTCACATGCATTAATTAGACTGTCAGCCATTTCTTGTAGTCTATTAATGTATTCAGAATGTATGTTGAGAACATTCTGAAATTTCTGAAAATAGGTTTCAGGTTTAACGATGAACTTGTCTTTGGCAAACCGATCCAGTTTTACTTTAGTTAACTTCTCAGAGACTGAGCTTCCCTTTTGGCTCATGTTTTGACGTAAATGTCTAAAAACAATATCACATATGTTTTTTTTATTTAACCCCTTGAATGCCAACTCATTAAGAGTTTCCCGCCATGTTGTTTCAAATATCTTATCTAGCTCTCTTTCTGACATACTGTCTGATCTTTTGCTTTTCCGGAGCTCCTCCAAAAGATTTAAGACTTTCATTTCCATTTTATTAGTGTGTGTCTTTGTGATGTTTTCAAGATTGTTCTTTCCTTTCTTGATTTCAATTATTGCTTCGAGTTCATTTCGAATAGAGTTTTCAGTTTCCCTTCGGAGAACCTTCGCACTGCTGATAAAATCCTCTTTGTATTTTTCCACAAGATAAACATGTCCCTCTGATTGCTCAAAGTATTTGGTAAGGTTTTCCAAAATGTTTTTTTCCCATTTATTAAGTTTAGAAGAGGCCTCCGCAGTCAGGATAAGGAGTAACTCTGACAGGCTTGTCTTGTCCAACTCTGATTTCATTATCTCAAAATTCGACACCCTGGTTTCAGCGTTAGTCATCCAGGCGAACATTTGCTTTTTGAAGGACCATTCCCAGTTATGATATTCAGTGCACAGCTTCATGTATGCATCAGCTACCAAGCTATTTCTAAAGCTGAATATAAAATTTTCATATTTTACTGCATTCCATAAACTTTTTGTCCATTCCAGAAATTCTGTTATTTTGTTTGTTGACAAATTGTTTCGATCAAGAATGTCCATCACCATGTTCTTTTTAAAATCATAGGCCACCTCAGAATAGCCAGCATTAACAGGTGCCATTGGAGGGTTCCCATGCCAAAGTCCAGGTATATACCAGTTTCCAGTCTCTGGATCATACTCCATGACATCCGTGAACTTCCTGTAACCTTCCTTGTTCTCCATTTTGGCTGCTGCCTCTGTCATTTCATTAAGCTGCTCCAACAGAAGCTTGCGGTCCCTCATGTTTTTGTCGTGTGCAGAAACATCTGCTACATTCTGATGCACAAAGACACACTTGGGTTTCTTGCCTACTTCCTTCATTCTGAGGAATGCATGCACTACAATCTGAAGAATGTCTTTCATTTCGGTGGAGTTCTCCATGGCGATATTAACAATGGTAACATCACTTAATCCAACAACAAGAGTGGCCAGCTCATTGTCATGTTCGTAGCTGTCATCAAGTTGTGCCAACTCTGGGGATTTCAGTCCCTCTGTGTCAATGATCACCAAATAATCACATTTAAGTTCTTCTTTGAGGCAGTCTGAGACTCTGATCAACAGCATGAAGGCTCCTCTTGTACAGCGTCCACTGCTGACTGCAAACTGCACTCCGAACATGGTGTTGAGGAGTGTGGACTTCCCTGTGCTCTGAACCCCGAGAACTGTGATTACCTTGATCCTATTCTTGTGATGTACCAATGTGTTCAGCTCTTTCAGCACATCACTCACCCATCTTATCGGTATATTTGAAGCATCTCCATCAACGAGTTCAAGAGGAAAGCCATCTAAGAGGAGCTTAGCACACATTTGGGGTAAGTGTTCCATTTGTTTTCGTTGTGGAGAGTTTTCTAGCTGGGAGACTGCAGCTTCATACAGTTGACCCATTTCTCTTAAAAAGTGTTCAGTTCCCAAAGCACTGTTCGAGATCTGCCGGTCAAGTATGGCAAGCTCTTCCTTCTTCTCAGATGAAGTCTGACATTTTTCTTTATACAGCTCCTTAAGACCAGATAGGTTTTGTCGTGAAAGATTGTCCAAGTTCATTCGCATCCATTTTAAGAAGTAGGCCCTCTCATATTTTTTAGTAGACAGTGCACTTATGAAACAGCTCATGGCTTCTGACATTTCGTAGCCTGTCTGCTGCTTTCTGAGTTCCATCCTTTGTTCTAAAAGCTCACCTTTATAGACCTCTATGTTTTTATCTCCAGCTTTTCGAAGTCTACACTCCTCTTTTTCTAATTTTCCCAGTTTCTTCCAGATCTCACCCTGTAACGGAAGCTGGTTCTCCTTAAATTTCAGTGTGTTTTTTATCTGGCTGGTGATTGCCTCTGCATTTTGTTTGGCTCGCTGACATTCATCATTGTCTTCATCAACTAAAATTCCAAACTCATATGCAACATTCAACATTTCTTCCAACTGAACAGTCCTTCGTTTGTTTTTGACCACATCACTAACAGCAGCACAAAGATCTCTAACAAAATCTGCATCGTTCAGTTTGGTCTTTAAAATGATGTTGCTTTTTGTAAGGTTCAGTGCAACAGCTGTCTTTTTCAGAAGTTCTAATTTAAAGCCTTTGTCTTGAGCATTACCAACTAGAAATAACTGTGCTTTGGTGTGATTATTGGTAAGTAAGGGGTAGTTTGATTCACAATTGTCACAAAACACAAACACTGCTGTGGAAATCTGACAGAGGAATGAGTACTGAGTCTCAAACATGTTAAGGTCACCTCTCAAGTTTGCAATAGCAATAGGTTCGGGGAAGATGTCTATGTTTTTACTTCCACATGGCAGGTACCAGCTAATCTCCACCAAGCCATTAGATATTTTTCTTGTCACATCACCACAGTCCATGTCATGGTGCACAAATGTGTCATGGTACTGCTGTGGGTTACTGAGCAGCTTGTTCAAAATTTGTGATTTGGAAATGCTGCATGCACCAAGTTTTACAAAGGACACTAAGGGTAGATCAGAAAGAATGATTCTGTCTTCCACAAATCCTCTGGGATCAGCCAGAGAGTGCGGCCTAAACTTCTTTACAATGTCTCTCAGGGCCCAAAGCATTAGCGTGATCTGCTGTGTATCACAATTTGGAAGTAGAAATGGCACTGAGAATTGGCACATTGACATTTTTAAGGCCATTTCTTGCTGAAGAAAACTATCTGAGCAAAGAAAAAGGGCAGTAATGATATCTAACGGATTGACTTTATCGTTAGTGTCCTGGTTAAGGACCAGACTATCCAAAGCACTAAACATGTCCAAAACAGAAGAGTCTCCACTCTCATCAGTTGATGGAGAGCATTTGACTGTTCTTGCAGTGACATTTACCATCATCAGTTTCTTTAGGAATAGCCATGGTAAATCAGATCGAGACTGTGCTGGCTCATCGGTCACGGTTCTTCTGCTTATCTGTAGAACTTCACTCAGAGAAAGTTTCTCCCTGAGGTCCCTCAACCCCACATCCTGCAGAAAGCTCTCAATTCTGGTGGCTGTTTGGATTAAAACAATTCATGAAATATTTTTTTTTTAATATATTAAAGGATAACTAGTAAAAAAAATAATAATAATGATCAATACTGACGTGTGCGAGTTATCTTCATGGCTCTCTTGCTTCTGAGGCCATTTTTAAGAACTGTGGTAATGTAGAAGGAGTAGGATTGTCCCGGCTTCAGGTCACTGATCACAAATGTATTTGATTCTGTCTCAACCTCGCGAACAGTTTTGCTGTTCTGATTACACATCACATGGTAATTCATCACATGTGGAGCAGTTGCAGGTTCCCAGCTTAAAGTAACTGATGAACAATCAACATTCTCAGTCTTAAAGCCCTCAGGTGGTTCTGGCACTGTAAAGAAAAAAAGGTTTCAATGTCCCACTGTTATTTATAACTACCTTCAACAATAGACCAATTATCAGGTAAATATGAATCATTACTTGTGTGTGCAGATATTTTCGCTTCAGGGGTCCTGGTTCCATTTTCCAAAATTCCAACTATTGAGAAAGTGTATTCGGTGCCTGGACAGAGATCTGAAACCTCAGTGGTACTGGATTCTGAAATGTTCTTGGTGATTGAAGATGTATCATTGTAGCATGTCAGCTCACATGTTGACATGTTGTCTGGGTGGTTCCAGTCAAGTCGGATGGAACTGGTTCCAGCAACCTGAACTGACATGTCACATGGTGCAGGAACATCTGTGTAGAACATCCGAAAAAAACAACTTAACAAACAATATACACAACAACTAACAATGATCATCACCACTATGTACAGTATCAATAGATTACCAATGTAAACAAGTGATTAACTTTGTGTTTGAATTGTGACCACACAATTAAACTAAATTATTCATTCATTCATTATCTTCTGCTTTATCCTATATTAGGGTCGCGGGGGGTTCCCCATGCCCATCCATGGGAGAACGTTTCAGGCGCTGGGCAGATACACCCAGGACAGGGCGCCACTCTATCGCTGGGCACACACTCACACACACAGACATGCACACAAAGACACTCTATATGGGGCAATTTGGAGAACTCAATTGACTTGATCCATGTTTTTGGACTGTGGGAGGAAACCGGAGAACCCGGAGGAAACCCACGCGGACACGGGGAGAACATGGAAACTCCACCCAGATGGGGATTCGATCCGGGAATCCCTAGTGCTGAGAGGCGAACATGCTAACCACTAAGCCACCGTGCCGCTAAACTAAATTAAATAAAATATATAAAAAAACTAAAATATGATTCATAAATGTGTTTATCAAAGGCATAATCATTAATAAACTGGTATTCCATAACATAATCTAGTCTGTTTTTTGGTTCTAACAATCAAATACCACCATTTAGTGGCCAAATTACAGAACTATTGTAAATCAGGCATTGATACTAATGTAAAGTGGTCATAGGTGTGTGTTATTGTCAATAATGACACGGCTGAACAATGGCTTAGCCAATCAGATTTAAGGACTGGTTTTATAAATGTTTATAATACATACCTTCGAAAGTGAAGCTTTGCTCTCCTTCTAGTCGTGATTCATCAGACAGTGGTTCAGACACAATTATAAATTCACTTTCAAAGTCGTCATTGGCATCTTGAAATGTCTTTATTAAAACATGATGGATAAATTTGTATTCTGTACAATACATTCTGTATTCTGTACACTTTTTGTATATTATTTGTACAGTTATATGTAAATAATACTGTTAAGATAAATTATTCTCCTTCATTACATAACATCACATGATAAATATAAATTTTTCCCATACATTGTTTTATATTTCAAGGCCTCGCTGTTTTTCCCTTATTTTGTTACTTCACTCTTAATGTAATTCATGGTTTAATTGATGTTAATTATGTCACTCGGTTCTGATTGGTTCCTTATTAAGCTTTGGATAGTGTTTCTAGGTATCTGCTTAGTGGCTTGTATGAGTTTATTTTGTCATTTGGTGATTTAACTTTCCATTATGTCTTATTTATATCTCCTGTGTGTTAAATTTAATAAATAAGTCTAATAAATATTTGTTTTTTTTTTGGTCTTGTCAGGTTTAGCTTTGGTTTTGTTTCGAGGCCTTCTTGCAGCTTATGAGGTATGTTCTCATCAAATTCATTTCTGTCCAAAATGTTTTTATAATCTAGATTATTAACTGTTAATTAAAATTTATATTTATGTAGAAGCTGCTCAGATTGATCTTTAGCCCTTATCATTAATATTACTAAAATGTTGTGCAGTGTATAATGCTTACCTCCTCCTCATCATACAGCTCCATATCACAGCTGTTGGATAACTGTGGTTTAAGCTGAACAGTCACACTAAAAAGTTCCTACAACACAAGTTAAGATTGTAGTCAAAATTTGTAACGTGAAGTATTAGCATATTTGTAACTTAAGGTCACATGACTTATTTTAACATGTTAAAAAGAAGTAAATTGATGATATTAACCCCAATTTAAAGTGTTTAAAAACATGAACTTGAGTTTGAAATGAAATAAAGAACATGATTTTATGTAAAGATATGCTGCAATTTTAATACGTTTTGTAATATTTCATTTATTAAATCCTTTTTTACTGTTACATATAATTAACACATTTCTGACCACTAATACAACAGTGTTAATATTTTCTGAACAACTTTATGTTTTTTTTAAGTAAATAAACAAAATAAAACTAAAAATAATAATACAGAAGAGCAAGAAATCAGTCAAGCTGTTTAGATTTTCTCGGGAAATTTTGCAGTGAATTGCCGTTTAAAGTTTATATTTTTGCAGTTTATATTGAAAACAATATATATGGTATATATATGGTTATTTTTAATTGTGTTTTGTGACTAATTTATTATTTGCCACCAGGAGGCGCTGTTTCACTGACTTCAGTAAATAATTACACTTGCAAAACAGCGTCTCTATGGGTCAAGGAATTGAACTGTTATTATATTTACTTGCGTTCCATTTGGTCATTTAGCAGAAGCTTTTATCCAAAGCGACTTACAAGTAACCCACATTAGTTGGGGTCAGAATTTACGGCTGGACCTTGGATTTGAACCCACAACCTTCAGATTGATAACCCAACGCCCTAACCACTTACTGACTTGTATTTAATATTAAACATTTCAGCCATTAAAACCAATGTTCCGCTTTAGATTTGTATTGTGATTGTAACAAACTGTGGTGTATAATAAAAGACGTTTATGTTTATAGATAAAGTTAAGACTTTATGTTTCGAATTTTCCTAATTTACTTACTACAGCATAAAATATTAAAAACCATAAAAGCACATTATATATATATATATATATATATATATATATATATATATATATATATATATATATATATATATATATATATATAAACATAAATAATTACTTACTATTTCTGAATGACCTCGCGTTTGATTTCTCTTCACGCTAATGATTCATACAGGCTTTGAAACCAGGTTTCTGTATGAAGATGGATTAAACCATTCAGGGAAACGGGGCAGTGTCATGTAAACTATATTGTAAATAAAACAGCAAACACTACATAATACTACTCTAAAAACTCTCAATAAAAACTTTTAATTCAGCTACTTTCTTTATTCCACTTAAGTGCAAAACAGCAAAAATGTATTACGGAATTAAAATCCAAAACAGTCGATGGTTTAATCCGGGAGCGAGCTCTTATTACTGAAAAAAGAAAGTGAAATTAATTTATTACGGAAAACGAAACTGTTTGTTGCGCAGTTCTTTAACATTTTACACATTTTAGTTTTTAGCAAAACTCTTGTTCCTGACTTGCTCTCGTTTAGAAAAATTACTTAATTAAAGTAGAAAGTGAAAATAAATAGGTAATAAACCATAGTATTACAGCAGAGACCCGTGAATGATGCTCGTAATGTTGACCACACGAGGGCACTGTTTCAACGTTAAGAAAAATGCAAATGATTCAGTCTAATGCAAAGTTCGGTTATCTTCGGTCAATTCAGATGTTTTAATGACGTGAAAATCCTTTGCTATTACAATGTAACTCGACTAGCTGAGACGATTCACGAGTTTTTGCAAAGATATATTTTGCAAAGAATTAGGTTGCATCCCTGGTACTATGCAAACAGCATACATCTGAAACTAAACACCAGTACACACTTATGTACAAACTGAATAACAGAGGTCTTAAAACCCTGCGGAGCAGCATACACTTAAATATTTTAAATTGATAATCAAACACACGAGATTTTATTTATCTGTGTAAATCAAAGTGCAAATATTTAGGTTAGGCCTAAAACCATTAGCTATGTTTATAATTTAAAAAAATAACTTTTTTTAAACAATATGCAAACAAGTATCTTTTAATAAGTCTAAAAACATAAACATTTAAGTTTTTCTGACCAAACCAAACTATTATCAAATTTGTAAACCTAAGATGGCTGGAAAATGGACTATTAGAGTTTGTAAGACATCAAGAATAAAAATACATTTAAACTAAAGATTATCATTTTTAACTACCCTAAAAAAGAATTAGCATTAATGCCTTTTTCCTGACAGCCAAAATTGCAAATGATACAGCCATAGGAGGAATTTAATAACGTCATTCTCTTTGGCAACTAGAAAATGTATTATGTTTAAAAATACCTTTAAGTTCCTCGGGTACTTAAGGACCACATTTTACCAAGTATGCAGCAGATGCACGTGTAACATAGTATCATAATATTATTATCATAATTCAATTTACAAATAAACCGTTCTTTACATCAGTAGATTGTAATGTTGTAAAATGAACATTTTATTGAAATATTGTGAATAAAGCATAAAATGTGGCCTCGTCAACAATGCTATATTTCTTTATTTAGTATTCTACATTATTTAGTCATTAAAATATTTATATAGGAAATATATATTTGTATACTTTCTCTAGAAAAGATGTAACATCTCTCTCTCTCTTTATGAATAATTTATTTATATGAATCAAACACAGGTGGCACAGTAGCTTATTGGTTAGCATGTTCGCCTCTGAGCGCTAGAGATTCCCAGTTCGAATGCCAATCTGGGTGGAGTTTCCATGTTCTCCCCGTGGTTGCATGGGTTTCCTCCGGGTTCTCCGGTCTGCCCGGCGCCCGAAACGTTAGCAAAGGGAACCCCCCTCCGTGACCCTAGTAGAGGATAAAGTGGTAGATAATGGATGGTTGGATGAATAAAACACATGACTCTAAATTAATTCTATGAATTCATGGATAAAGTTTAATGTGTGTTTTTTTTTGCAGTTTGATGCCATTTATTTTGTCAGAGAGTATTATATGATTGTAGATGATGTGCATTCCCATTCCCCCACCCCATGGACAGTGTTACAGAGTTTAAAAGGAGTCAGGTTTGGGTTTGAGGCAGACAGAGGTTGTAAAAGGAGTTTGGATCAAACGTGTGAATCGGCCTCCACGTCACCCAGCCGTCCCGCTGCAGCGCCTCTTTCTCCAGCGGCGCTCCGTAATAATGGGGGTCCATGACCAGCACACTGCTGCCCTCCTTCCCGCTGCAGACCCCCAGGACAGCTTTGGACGCGTTGTCCCGGTCTCCACCCATCATGACGGGGGAGCCGCGGGTGGAGAAGTGCTGGTGAAGCTCAGCGGCGGCTCGTTGGAGCTCGGTCCCGCCTCTGCGCGTGTGGAGCAGGCGGCACGGCACGTCGTAGAGCTGATCGAGAACCAGGGCGGCTTCGTAGGTCCCGATCCACTCCCTGGAGCCCACGAACGATTCGGGTTTGTCTCCCACCGTCACCAGAGCCTGCTGCATGTCCCGAAGACACGGCGGGGACCGGGATCCGCCACCGCCGCCTCCGCTGGATGATATCCAGGAGCATATAGTCTGAAGAGTACGGTAACCGCATCCCCATCCTCTGTCGTCCTGACCGTCACAACCGTAATGATAATAAAGACAGCGCCCCGAGAAAACCGAACACTGATCACAATCTGACGGAGGCTTCAGACCTTCATGAGCGTTCTGCACCAGAGCTGCTTTCACTCTGCTGTTTCCAGCAGAACCCTGTCCGCAGAACCTCTGTCCCCAGTCTATCCCGTCCATAATGCTCTCAATAAACCATGCGTCTCTGGAGTTATGTGTCTATAAGTATATTTACGTTTTAATACACATTTAACCCACAAGGATCTTCTTCTTTGCTTTTCTTGCTTCCTCTTCTTCTTGAAATCGATGAATCAGTCTTTGGGGCATCGCTGCCACCTACTGGGCTCAAATCTAGCGAGTGTTCGTTCATTCATTCATTCATGCATTATTCATCCATCCATTATCTTCCACTTTATCCTCTATTAGGGTCGCGGTGGGGTTCCCCATGCCCATCCAGGGAAGAACGTTTCGGGCGCTGGACAGATACACCCAGGACAGGACACCAATCTATCGCTGGTCACACACTCACTCACACAGACACACTCTATATGGGGCAATTTGGGGAATTCAATTGACTTGATCCATGTTTTTGGACTGTGGGAGGAAACCGGAGAACCCGGAGGAAACCCACGCGGACACGGGGATTCGAACCGGGAATCCCTAGTGCTGAGAGGCGAACTTGTTCATTCATTCATTATCTTGCACTTAATCCTCTACTAGGTTCTCAGTGGGGTTCCCCATGCCCATCCAGGGAAGAACATTTCGGGCACTAGGCAGATACACCCAGGACAGCGCGCCAATCTATCAATCACACAGACACACACTATATGGGGCAATTTAGAGCATCCAGTTTACTTTGTATCCATGTTTTTGGACTGTGGGAGGAAACCGAAGAACCCGTAGGATACACACGCGGACACGGGGAGAACATGGAAACTCCACCCTGATTGGGATTTGAACCTGGATCCTCAGCGCTGAGAGTAACTAAGCCACTGTGGTAATGATTGTTATTATTGCTAATTAATTAACTTATTGCTGATCAATCCACTATATAATGACAAACTAAAATGACTTGTTTGTACTTCATTAGAATGTTCTGTAGTGACATTATTCATCCTTTTGGTTACATTCTTTGAGCTGCTTAACCCTATCCTGTGATATTTAATGACTTAGGATTTAGGCTGATTCATTTATACCAGACATGGCAACCCTGTCATCAGGTGAAGTGCGTGTACGTTGATGAGGTGTGCTCTGATTAATTGTTGGATTGAATGTATAGTACAGACCTAGTGTTTGATTGCGTTTTAAAATGAAGTTAGTGTTGATGATCTGTTTATGTGCACATGTGAAAATCATGTCGCTTCATGAATCTGATTTAAATCCTGAAGCCAGTGAGGAGAAGAGGTTTCCAAAGCAGACTTTTCATAAATCTCCCAAAATATTCCCGGGACGCTCTCGTTTTAAACCCAAAACTATTCCAGAGGACGAGGACGTGGTGATAACATGTGGAGAGAGGACTGGTGGATAGTTTTGAGGAGGCAGAACTTTGTACGCGGTATTCCTTTAGCTCCTGAGTTTGTTCGGCTGGGAACTGATGACGCGGCAAATCACTGCAGCCCTGTCCAGGACTTTCTCACCGCCGATGACGTCATCATTTCTGCTGGACTACAGGAGTGTGGAACTGAGTCTCAGGTGAATGAAATATAATAACATGCATATAATGTAATGCATATAATATGTCTTAATTCAGTTTGGGTCACAGCAATCAAGTTAACATTCATTCATTATATTTCGCTTTATCCTCTATTAGGGTCGCGGGGGGGTTCCCCATGCCCATCCAGGGGAGAACGTCATCCAGGGCGCCAATCCATCGCTGGGCACACACTCACTCACTCAGACACACTCTATATGGGGCAATTTGGAGAATTCAATTTACTTGATCCATGTTTTGGACTGTGGGAGGAAACCGGAGAACCCGAAGGAAACCCACGCAGACACGGGGAGAACATGGAAACTCCACCCAAATGGGGATTCGAACCGGGAATCCCTAGCGCTGAGAGGCTGAGAAGTTAACATGAGTGTACTAATTAAAGTGAAGATGCCATTAAGTTAATTTATGAAGTAATTCTTTAATTCGTGAATTTTTTACATCCCCTTTATATATGTTAATAAAACTTTATTACAAAGAATCTTTTTGTTTGCAAATTCTATTGCATTTCTTTAAAGTTGTGCACAGTAACATCAGTGTTGCTGCTTTGGTCTTGTCTCCAAGGCCAAAAAAATAATTTAAAACCTAAAAATAATAATAATAATAATCATTATAATGATAATAAAACATAGGCTTTAATAATTCTACAATGTAGCTGTTTTTTTCCCTTATCTGTTAAGTAATTAATGTTGGATATTTGTGTGATATTATAAAAAGAAACATAATTTATTATTTTGGTTATTACTTTTGTACATTTTTAAACTTTATTATTTTGAATACAAACTATTTCCCGTTTATTTTCAGATAAGTGGTGAATGGCTTATCTATTCTAACAAGCTGGTGTTTTCTGGACCTGTTCTTACATGGGATGGTATCCTGATATTAAGATCAGCTCCAACGGTGCTGCCTATCGAATGCCATTACAAAAGGTTGGCTGTGTCTTACATTTAATGTGCATGTATTATTTACCAATTGATTTCCAAAATATATTTTGTGTCCAACAGAAGGTTTAGAATCAGTGCAGCTCCACTTAGTCCTACCTGGATACCTGTGACCTCAACACTTGAAGGAGCTGGATTATTGCACTTCTCTCTCCATCTTATTAAGGGCAAGTCATAGCTTTGATTTTCTTTGAAAAGATTTGCTTTTTGGAGTTCTGTTTACCCTTATTGTTTGATAATGCTATAGTTTCCAGATGTTTGATTTAAAAAAATCACAACAAGCAGTCTGTATGCTTTTTAGGTTTGTTTTTTTTTAAACACAGTGGTTAGGGTGTGGGGACTATCAGTCTGAAGGTTGGGGGTTCAAATCCTGAATCTACTGAAGTCACCAATGTGAGCCCTTAATCAAGGTCCTTATCCCTTATTGCTCCTGGCGTGCTGTATAAAATCTAAACCTGTACTCTGTCGCTTTGGATAAAATTGTCTGCCAAATAACAAAAATGTAAAAATAAAAATGTAAAGTGCAAAGTATTGTCTGTGTGAAATGACAGACAATTAAAGACCAACTTTACTCACTACTTAAAGTAGCAGAATAAATAAAAAATTAAATAATTGGACTTTTATTTAATAATAATCAACATTTACATATTTGTGTGGATCTATTTGGAGCAATTATCTATACTGGGTCTTATGAGGAATTTTTGAAATTCAGACTGTTCACAGTATTCATGATATTTCATTGTGTATATCTTTTCTTCTCAAAGGAGGCAGGCGGTCTCGGGGTCATTCCGCTATGTTCCAGCAGGGGGAGCCATTGGTCTTTGAAGCAACCGTACATGGCCCGTCTAAACCACGTTTTCGAATCTATGTTGACTTCTGTGTGGCCACTCTGACTTCTGATTCCTTTTCCAAACCAACTACGAGTTCATATCAAATCACGGGTTCGTCTCCACCTCATCTAAACACTTCAGACATGTCTGCAATAAAACTCCTCTTAGAGCTCGTTTTCTTCATCCTTTAGATGTTTGGTTGAAAGTTTATTACCACAGTCTTCATCAAAATTTTACAGCAGACAGAAGCCAAATGTGCTTCGCTTCAGCGTTCAGACGTCCAGCTTCCCTGCAGACATGAGAAAACAGGTGAAGCTCGGACGGATGGTATAATCACCACATCCGTTTCATCAGTCAAGGCTTCTGTAACTATTTTTTTCCCCACTCTTGCTCAACCTAGTTATGTATGTACTTTAATTGTTTTTAATTATTTTGATGCAGTACATCTGGAATATCTTTAATACAACTACTCTGCAATATTTAGATCTTTATCACCTGCCATTTAAGGGCTACTCCTGACTCCAGCACACCAGATTTCCAAAACAAAGCATGCTATTTCCATGGCCCCTCATTTAGGTGAGTTCATTTAATTTCTATCAATATTTATCTCTCTCACTCACTCTCCCTCCCTTTCACTTTTTATTTAGTAGAGCTTTCATATTTAAATAGTTATGGAATTATGTTGGTCACTAAGGCAATCTATCATTTCTGATTGGTGCAGATGGCATGCACTTGAGGGTGACAACGCTGTCTGTCTGTGCTGTGAGACGGAAAGCTGTAAAACCAAAAATGTGGACATGTTCACCAAATACCTACACAAAGGTATGTTAATAGATTTTTATATATGTGGTATACAGTTGCTTTAAAACTATTCCTAAATTCACATAAAGTAATAGTTGCAAACTAAAACTTATCTCTTAAAGGGGAACAGAGCAGAGTGGGTTTGGGACCCCTGCAAATTCTGCCTGTAAGCTCTTCATTGCCCGGCAAACCAGCCACAGGAAACACAAGTATTACCTAAGCTTTTTTATGGATGCCACTCGGTACAATATTAAGCTTATTAAGATAAAAGTAATAAATACACAAACACACAGCATTTCACTGCAGATGGACTGTTGAGTGGGAATAATGATTTGATGTTAATTTATTTAAGGGGCATGTTTCCTAAAAAAAAAAATTCCTGATTTGACTTAATCTCGTTATCAAATCCATAGAGATCAGTAATCAGACAAAAGTTTCCTTAGTTACTATGAATTTGCATTTAATGCATTTCTTTTATGTACTGATTGTACAGTAAATTCGATTAAGCATTTAGCCAAATAAAGCATTGTAAATATACAAATATCACAATCTAATGATTATTTCTATTCAAATTGTCATATCTTTACTTCAGTAGAAATATATACAGACTTCAAAGTTATGATAATGATTATTATTAATATTTGGTTATTTACTGGAGCTGTAAAGAAATTAGTTTGGATTTACAGAATCAGTCACAGAAAAAAAAGTTCCTCATTTACTGATTTATTCATTTAAAAGCAACCTTAGTCACGCCTTATTATCTGTTAAAGCCCCCCATCATGTGACTGGGAAAACCATGAAAAGCTATCTCTGAGGCACTGGGTGCCAGCTGCTGTGTTTATTTGGAACTTTATAGGACTGCTGAAAAACTTCAGGCCCGTTTTCCTTGTTTTATGTTTGATTGTGGTTTTATAGATTCACAGGGTTCACATATGTTGATTAAGGTTTTTACTTTTAAATAATCTGCTCATTCAGGATTTCTAAATCAAGAGCACCATTTTTACATTGACATCAATGGATTAGTATATTCTTTATTTACAAGTCTGCTTCACTACAACTTTGCTCTACACCTGTGTTTTTTCACCCTGGAGGTCTGCATTTCACATCGTGGTTGGCTATTAATTAACAAACCTTTTTTTTCTCCAGAGAGAGTTTGGCAGTTTTCTAATTAATTTGTTCTGTGTAATTAGTTTAAAACTTAATCACACATACACTTTAAACCAGAACTTGCAATCAGTAATGTGAAGGGAATTTCATAAATGTTAATGATGCATCATCCAGTAATATTTTCGACATTTATATGCTTCTAATTGTGTTTGAGGCTTATTTGTCTCACATGGTCTTCTGCCATGTAAGGTTGACAAAGACCCAGGTTTACAATTTACTAAAGGAACTCCATTAGTATCTTAAAATTATCTGACTCTATCATTATTAACGGCCATATCATCAGCAGCAGAGGGCTCTTTAACTGTCTGAGCCTAAATTTCATATTATTTAAACCAGGATTTTGCAATGTAGTGAACAATAATAGTGGGATGGCCACATGGACTATTGTTTAGTGTTTTTCAGTTAGCTCAGAGGGTATTGTTGTGCTATCAATCTGAAAGTTTGGGGTTCAAATCCCACATCTGTTAAAGTTACCAATATGGGCACTTAAACAAGGCCCATAACCCTCATTGCTCCAGGGGTGCTTCATATTCTGAATGATACTTAGAAGTCACTTTGAATAATAGCATTTTACAGAATGACCTAATGTAATGTTAAAAATTTGTATGCAGTAAAAAATTTCAATGAAATTTTATGGCCCAAGTTCCAAGACTCGAAATTAATGATGTGTATTAGAAAAGTGACATTTTATTGAAATGCCTGCCCTGTTTCTTTGTCATTATTAAAGATAGACTCATTGAAAACATTTCCGTTGTTTTATGTCTAATTCATTTACAACCACAAATCCAAATGTCAGAATCAGAGGAACCTGGCATCAAATTCACTGCAAATGGATTCGGTGTGGACCATTATTGGAGACGCGAAGTTCTGCTTTTGTTTTCCAAGCATGTTGCTGAGATGAGGTAGAAACAGATTTATCTCCAAGCATAGACTGGGATTCTTAAGCTGGAATGCAATGATGTGTGACATCAAAGTATACTCAAAAAAACTTAAATCATATATAAGTTTTGACAAACCATTTATTAGGTGTCAACAGATTTAATGTGTTCCATTTTTATCAGTAATAAAGAGAAGCCATAACAGCAGGCAGTACTAAGTTCAGTATAGCAAGCTGTGTCCAGAATTTAGTGTTTTGATTTGGCTCGTCTCAACAATGGACCGGTGCAGAGGGAGGGAAATAACTAAGAGTGAAGGCTACGCTGCAAGGCATTGTGAGCACAATGGAGCTGAAAGCAACACCTAGAGGATTTAAAATATCCCTACACGTGTAACTATGGATGTATTGGCACATGAAGAGTGGCCCAAGATTAAAAGTACTACTGGTAAGTTTTAAAGGGTTATTAATTGGTGCATACTGTGTGTTAATATAGACGTCTCAGGCATACTTGAGAGGGAGACTTCATTCGTTGCTATAGCACCATGAACACATTGTATGTTCGTGTCTTCTATTTTTTATTTTTTATTATTATTTTTTTTTTGTGGCATAGGTAACTACATGTTGGATCTTCAAATATGCAATGACTACTATTATAATTGTATCGAATTTCATAATTTGCAATAATCATAGAGGACCACCTTCTTTTTTTAAGCAGGTTTGGCACTGCCCCAGTGACATTATTAGTCCGCACCTGCCTGCAAGTATAATAGTTGCTGAGCACAGAGTGCGCATATTGAATGCCAGAAATAAATTTTTACTTATGATGAAGATAAAGGCAATGGCAATTACATCTGGTTCACTGTAGTGTGTTGAAAATGGATACTTATATATTTGTTCTCAGATATTTTCAATAATGCTCTGTTCATTCTGCATTCACATTTGCTATGTTAAATCATGCATCATATAAAAGAATGATCGGAAATTTAGTTAATGCTGGAATGATTTAGGTCCCTTTATTGTAAAGTGGTTCTATTGCATTTCCCTCACAATTGCTTATTTACTTGTGGGAGTGATGGATTGCATGGTGCAGTGTACTCATATACTTGTTTGTAATGATGCAAGTCCTAGTGAGTTTTATTTAGAGAACCCTGACCTTTGCATTTACTAAAAAAAGTGAGTTGTGCTTTAACAGATCAGATGCTAAAAAAATATTTTATTTCTTAAGTAATTGTACATGAACTGGTTCTCTATATTCATTATTTAGAAGTGATGCAGGTTATCATTACATTAAGGCTAGCACCACAATGTAAGTAACCTAGCAGATATCAAGTGATCACTAGGCAAAAAAGATAAGAGAAAGTAATTTATCAGAAGCCATTAGGATTTCTATATTTATTTTATTTGATTAGATTGTAGCTGTGGATACTAATCAGCAGTAATCTGTATTTAGTGCAATGCTGAAGTGCACTCAAAGCTATTTTCTGTTTTTATTGCAGAAGGGTTGTGTATATTTAACTGTGTAAACCTTCCATTTAAAAAAAATCACACACACACACACCACGTGTGCGTACTTATTACAAGGTTACAGAGGCCTAGTCTGGCAATAGTACGATTGTTTCATCATTCATCTAGCCAGGATAAGTGGTTTCCTCTTGGTTATTGGCTACTTCTCACCTCATTAAGCACGGACTTCACACATAAACCATTGTGAAAATGTGTGTTTACACAATAACTGTGTATTGTGTCTAAGACACATAAATCATGTCTTATAGCAGAGTGCAAACTGCTTCAATACTTGTGGACAGCATGATGGGGCGTGGTATGACATGATCAATGTCTGCATGTAGTTTTGTGCATGTTCTTCCTTTTCTGTGCAATTTTTTTAAAACCAAAAAAAAATCTTGGAAAATTGGCCCTGTTGGACTGAGAATGTATGTATGAATTTTGTTTTACAATAGACTGGTATATCTTTCGGATTCCAGTGCGGATGGACTCTAGATCCATTGCCTTTTTTTCAGAAATGCTGCAGGAATATTTTTTTTTGTTTGTTTAAGGGTTGGGGGAAATGTTTTTTTTTTTTAGTTTTTGAAGCAAACACCCACTTTTGCTAGCTTATTGGGATTCCTCTTCACTCCCAACATCGAATCCATGATTCATGGTTCCTCTGTCTCTGCATATTCAATAAGCAGCCAACTGTTGTACTTTTTGCACGTGCACACCCAGTGTACGTAAATGGTCATGTAAAGTGTTTCCAGGTATTCAGGTCTGATTCTGACACCTGTCTGGATGCTCTGTTGATCTGAAAACCTGCTAGTGTGGACATAGTCTTACAGCTTGTGTTTGAACCCAGGGCTGGGCTGCAACCCTTCCTTTCAAAAGGTAAAGGGTTATCAGAGGGTCGCACCACTAATTTGACAGTGAGCAATTCCAGTTCAGTCCTACGCTTGAAGATGTTTAAGAATGAAACTACTGGAGGTTCAATTACACGATAATATTTCTTAAAATAACCGGACACAATAGTTTTCTTTGAATACACATCTCAAAAGCAAAATCTAGCCAGTCTATCATTTGTGAGATAACCCCATCTTGACAATTCTAACTTGGAAGTAACAACATCCGTCAGGTGACTCCAGTGGCTCCTTCAACCTTGTCCCGCCATTCTTTCATATAGATTTCCTGTCTTCTGTCGCGCCAGTTGTCTTGCAGCAGGAAACTCTAGTTGGCTGTTTTCCCATTGAGGACATAAGATGGAATGAATAGCCACAGATTGTTTACTAGGCAAATGTCCCATACATTCTCTTTTAAGCACTCTGTGGCTCTGCATCGGTGACTCCTGGCTGTATTTGCTGTCTTTTCTGTCTCTGTTTATTTTTAAGGGTGCCCTTGGGTCTCACTCCCACACATACCCCCTTTCTTTTGTACTGCACCAATTTCAGTGACAGCGTGCAAGTTTTGGAGTCAACAGGCCAGGACCTCCCCGCCCCCCACCTCCCCTTCCAGCTTTAGACACATGTTTTACAGCACGTACCTTGTGGCTCGCTCTTCTTTTTGGCTCAGGCATAATCAAACTGGAGTTTGTTCAAAAGGACAGCGGGCCTCAGTAGAACATGCAGAGACACGTGTTAAGGTGAGTGACTATTGCTAAAAAAAGTAAGAAATCAAAGAAAATTTCCTAACATTTAAACAGGTATATTTCCCAAGTGACACGCTCCTCTAAGAATAAATTCTCATCTACCACCGACAGTTTTATCCACTTAAACCATAATCATTCTCTGAAATATTTAAGAAAAGCATGACACTGGAAATAATGTTATAAGGAGGAAGCCAACCTATTACTTTTTTTCATGACACATCAGGACTTCTGTGACCAAATATACGAGAGAGGTCCCTTTCTCTTCCTCTGAGGGAGTTTCCAGGATGTGTAATGGAGATTATTACACACAAGATCCACAGTGGGGCTTTATGCCAGCTTAATAACAATTGTTTAGCGGCACTACTTTACATTGTATAGCAAACTATCTTCAACATATGGGGTTCACATCTTAACATTTTAAATACGTATGTCGAGGGTTTTTCTTATGACGCCATAGACAATGGGATGACCCAAAGAGCATATCTCTTATCAAGGACCGCTACTGTCCACTATATATACAGTGTTATAAACCATTATCTCTCTTTTTATTATTAAATTCATCTAACGGTCAAAAGATGGCAAGCAAAATATCTGCACCTTTCAACCACTGAAATTCCAACAGCTTTTCTGCACTTTAAAACAGTTCACAATATACAAGCTAGCTTCACTACCAGCAGCTTTATGTTTGTCTTCTCAATGCACTGTCAGCAGAACAAATGCAGCCTTCCTTAGCCACAGAAGAATGACTGGTCATCTTAATGTGATGCTGATGTCTTTATAAAACTTGGGCTTTTTGCCAAGGTCATCCTTTATTCCTTAATCCAAACCTAGGGTCAGGAGGTTTTGTAATATTTAATGACACCCTGAATCATCACTCCCTACTTCCCAAAAGCTATTAGTTTTTTGGGAGTGAAGTTCTTATCCTCTGTTACCTTCCTGCTGTGCTTTTTATGGCTCTTAATATTTGTCTTGCAAAGAAAACAGTTTCCTATGTGTCCTGCTTACAGTAATGGTTTTTAAACAGGGTCTGAGCCGTCAACTGTTAATCAAACCCAATTTGGGTTACATTTTTTCTGATTGGGATTAATGGGTTGCTAGATTCCATGTGTCTCTACTTTACGAACTTGAATAAATAAACAGTATGTCTGTGATTCAACCAAAAAGTTATTTATATAATAATAATTCTAGCAGCCTGTTATGGCAAAATTGATCACAACTTTATTTCACTTAGTCGTTCTGTGTAAACTGTTGTGCTTCTGATTTCTGATCAGTAATAGTTGGCATGTTGTGACAACTAGGGGAAAATGCATTGTGTTTAGGGATCTTAGTTCTACAGCCCAGTGGCCATGGTCACAAAAAGCATTTGAATCATTCAGTTGGGGTAGAGGCTGTGGATAAATGTGCTCCACATCTGCCACAGCTCATCACAGCAGTGATAGTAGGGGTAACCCATGATTGCTCTAATTTTATCCCTCATTCTACACCACTGTCTGTGAATGGTCCTGTTATGTTACCATGAGTTAATTTTGGGAAGAATATTGTGAGTTTGGAATTAACATTTACAGTTGATGTGTCTAATGATTAAAACTGTGACCACTGGATTTCTTCACACTGATTTGGGCCAGATTGTTACAGATCGGACAGGTATGGGGAACTGTGCACGACCCAAGAGGATTAACAGGGAAGATAATAAAATGAGATCGTAAAGTTATTAGATATTTACATGGTCAGCTGTCACATGGTTAACTGTGTGCCAATTTCGCTTTGCAGGATTCATTCAAACTTTATTATAAAACTATTTGTATAAATGCATGTTCACTGAGTGGAGTGAGGGAGCAGCATCAGTCTCATCTGTGGGGCATGCAGTGCTGAATGCCAGGTCAGAGGGGAAGCTCACGCAAGACCATCTGTCTATCCAACTATTTGGAGTGCTGTTTGAAAATTCAAACTATGTGACAACAATGAAAGCAAACAGATTTTCCAAACAGGAAGTATGCTCGTACAGATAACCATTCCGACCAATTGCATAGACAAAGCTCAAAAAAAAAAAAGTCCAACGGGATCCCGCCGGATACGAGCGAACCCAATTACAGTTGCGTAAAAGCGCGTCAGTGCGCAATTGATGGACAAAAGACGCGCTGTGAGGAGGACCTGCAAAGAACTATGCGGATTCTGAAATGGAGATACCCAGTGAGTACGCTAAATCAGCTCGGTGTGTTTATTAAAGCGTGGGGTGAAATTCCTGGCAGGGCAGTGCTATAGATTCCTGGAGCTCTGCCACAGATGAGTGGCCGCCTGACCCAATCAGAGGCTTTATCAGCGGCTGGAGGTGAAGGTCAGTGCGCCGGCTGCCAGCAGCAGGGTGATGGATAGAGGCAGAGCGGCGGCTGGACTGACCAGAGCTGCTGCTGCTGCTGATACACGGTGCTCTCTCTCTCTCTCTCTCTCTCTCTCTCTCCCTCACTCTCTCTCTCTCTCACACACACACTCTCTCTCTCCATCGATCACTCTCTACGTGTCTGGAGCTTCGCGGCCACACATGTCGTTCTTCAGGGCAGTTAACGTTGGCTGTTTGTCATTTAACAGCCCGCTTCGTTTTTCGTCATGTGCTTGAAAAATGCCGGGGCTCTTCTCGAATGTTTCACTGCTCAGGTAAGAGAGAGAGAGAGAGAGAGAGAGAGAGAGTTAAAACTAGTTGCTTTTGATTTACGTGGTTTTACAGTCAAATTCACTCTTGAACGTGCAATTTTTGAACGTGCAATAAAGAAAGAAAAAAAAAACGTGCAATATATAAATACAATTCAACTCAGGTTGTACATTCTTATACACTATTGTAAATAAATTCTTTCTTTCTTTCAAATTTTTTTGTAAATTAGTGTACTCTTTTAAATCTTTTTATCTGTGTAAATTTACGTATGTGACACCGAAAAGTATGGCACCTTAATTTCGTTATACCTGGTATAATGACAATAAAGATATTCTGATTCTGATTCTGATTAAACTTTCACTGTGCAGAAAGTGTAAATTGTCCATTGCACAAATGTTGCAATTCTCGTTTGGGCTTCGGCCTGCTTTGACATATAATGTCTTTCAATCTACATCATTTAAAAAATTGGCTTTTAAAAACAACTGTCCCGTGGCCTACCCCACAAACATCCCTATAATTACCATGCATAATTTGTTATTGTGTTAAATATTTGTGGGTGGTATTTTTACACCTGTGTTTTTGCACAATAATAATGGAATGCAGAAAAGTTGCACCCTAGATACTTGTTTTATCATTTCCCTAAATAACACTTTATTCCTCTGCACATTTTAAAGTAATTTCTGTTTATTTACTTGTTTTAAAATGTTGGAAAACACATCAAATGTAACTTGTATAAAGTTAATGATTGTTATTACTTTAACACCAGTAATTCTTCTTTTAAAAATATCTAAAAATGACATGATCCTTAAAGAATAATTAAGTCCTTCTTTAGAAACCGATTGAACCTCTTTAATTGCTTTAATGAAAGTTCCTGCACAATTTAAACATGTAGTACCTCCATAAAGTCTCTAAATGTTCTTGTTTTAAGAAAAGTTGTTAACTCAGTCTTCCGCAGCTTTTGCATAGTTTCTAAATACAATGCAGTGGCTTAGTGGTACTGTCAACTCACAATATGTGTCCTGGGTCTGATTCCAAAGGAAAAAACCTTTCTTGGAGTTGGCATGTTCTCCATGTGAGGTGGTTGTCTTGTATTAGCTTTAGTTTTTATTCATGGTTCAAAAACATGCAAAGAAATAAAATGTAGTAAATTGCTTTAATCAGTAAATGTATATGTAAATGAGTTTGACTGTGTTACCCTGTGATGGACTGGCAACCTGTCCATGTTAATTGCCCAGAGTTAAAAACAAGAGCTGCACACTTGCTCTTGCAAAAAAAAACATGCTTTTTCTGTTTTATTTTGTTCAACAGCATGTTTGAAAGAGTCACATGTCATAAGCTTTTTTTATTATAACTGACATGATGAGTAATGATGACTTGATGAGTGATCAGGGATTTTTCAGAGCTATAACTCCAACCTGTGCAGGACACCTTGTTCTATACAGAAGGGTAGTGAGTGGTGAGTTCATTGTTATGTGGCTTATTTGATTTGGAACCAAATTATAGCAACATCTACCTTCACCAGGCAGTTCCAGAGCCTATCCCGGTGGGAAAACCCGCTGGACTGGTTGCCTAACACTTTTGCACATTGATTTATAGCTGCAGTTGATTTAATTGTTTCTAATGTTAGTATCTGGTTCATGTGTTTCATAAAACATTTTTCTTTTGAAAACGACTATAGCATGCATCTTTATGACTGGTGGGGAAATTTCTTAAGCATGACAGGACAAAACTGATTTATTATTAGAAATAGCTGATTCATTTAGTGTACATTAGTCATTTCAAATGTTGCATAGTAAGCTTGAGTCAGCAGAATAAGAGTCAGGTGAGTGACCAGAAAGTTCACTTTAGGACCGATTTATACATTTCTTATACATATACATCATAGACAGGTTGCCTGATAATCAAATATTGGAATTTCAGATTGGTAAGAGTAACATTTATCACTGATCCCAACTTTAAACACCCACGGCAGAATTTAGACACTTTGCTGATATTTAAGGTTTACACATTGTTCTCTGTTATCTTCAGATTTGGCTAAGGTCCATACTTTAAGCCCCTGCAAACATTAGCATGAGGTGGTGAACAATTAACACTACTTCTCCTTTAATGCCTTTTGTTTGTTCGGTGATAAAAGAGTCGGGTCAGTTGAGTTCATATAAGTAAGAGAAGGGTTATGGAGTTTAAAGCTGGGCTGTGTGAGGTCACATCCGGAAATCTTGTTGTTTAGTGTATTAGATTAAAACTTTTTTCATCTGCTAAAAGAATTCATTTAGGTGAGAAAAACACTTTGGTCTACTGATTGGATATGTGGAAAGTATCCCATGTAAATGCTTAGGACACTGATATGGCTGGTATGCTACAGCGGTATCATAAGGGGGGTTATGCCAAAGTAGCTGACTCATTAGTGAAGACATATTTTAATAATCTGTAAATTGCTCTGATGTATTTTGCCATATAACATTCTGTTTATATTAATTCCCAGATAATTTGTTTTAATACAATCTTCATTTCAAGACGAAACATCAAAGCTTTAACACTGAATAGACAAGAGGGTCTACAATTGATAACTTATCTTTCAAGTCAGAAATGTTTACACTCGTTCTTTACCTCCTGGGTTTGCTGATGTTTGGATATAACCTAAGATGCACCTCAGTTTCAATAGAGCATTTTAGCAGTGTCTAAAATGAATATCTGATCAGTAATGCTTGTTATCTAAAGTGCGTCATCATCTGGCTTCTGCTAAAAGAGCACATTCAGAGCCGACACTTTAGAACTGTTCCCATGATCAGGCAGTGATGTCTGATTCTTACAGCAGGGCAGGAGGTCCACATGGGCAAAGCTGTATTTTGTTAATAAGATAAAGAGGTTTGGTGTGTGTTATATTTTCCATTTTAAAATATAAGTGTGTAGTTTAGTAAACCGTATTGCTACATACTGCAGTGTGACTGTAATTATCACATGTAATATTCAAAATATGTTTACAGGGTAGTGAGAAAAAAGAGACTAAAGGGCCAATTAAAAATGTAAGATAAGTTAGCTTAGAGGCTGTAACACCTCCGACACAGTTGGTGGTGTGAACTGTATAAGATTCCGCACAGATGCAGTATTTATATTGAGTTAATAAAAGAGACCTTAAGTCCTTTTCTTTGTACTGATAGAAGCAAATGTAGGTGCATAATGCAGACATTACATTCTAACTGGCAAATTATTATAAGTCAAGTTTCCACATCAAGCAACACCTCATCTCATATCCCTTTATATACTTCCATTATGTTTGCACATTATGCATATATATTATCAGTTCACAGACAGACCAGTGTGCTGACATATTTGGACTTTGCTGGAAAATGTTGTAATTGATTATTTCATTAGTGATTCCATGTCGTCCTGGCCCCATTCAGCTAAACAGGCCAAACCATAATGCTACCACCACTATGTTTACCAGATGATTTATGGATTTTATGCCGGTATGCAATGTTTGACTTTTTCCAAATGTAATTTAGCTCATGTAAACCTAATCTGTTGACAATATGTTGACAGGCCTTTCAACTCACCCATGTGATCTTTTAAGGAGATCCTTAAAAATATCTCTTCCTGCCGTAATACACTTTCAAAAAGGCTGATGGTGAGCAATTATTTACATGAAAAAATATGCCCATTAATTACTGGATGTCATTTTTATTGATGTAAAACTCTAATTTCATCGTAATATTTATATTATGAATGAACAGACCCAGGTAACGTTTGAGGCTTTTGTCTTTTTTGAAAGGTCATTGTAAATGAGTCTGAGTGCAGTTTGCTGTGTGTCCTGCAGGACTCTTTGCCTTGCTGTTGATTGTGCTGGAGTGGACTCGGCCTGGCCTGCCCTCCCCACTAAGGCCCATCTGTGACCTGCGTGTCCTTGACCACTTCATCAAGCAAGCACGAGACACTGAGGTTGCCATGGTAAGACCGAATTATCGATTCAATTCATTCAATAAACAATAACATGCAATTATCAATTATATTTACCTCACTATTTAACATCCATTCCTTTATTAAAACTGTAAACCTGTTAAATAAAGGTTTACAAAAAGCTGATACATTTGCTTTTATATTTCTCTCTCGACTATTGTCTCATAAAATTTGGATCAAAATTAAAAGGCCTGATTTAATTGTGCTCCAGATATTTTCATTTCCCTCTGTTTATGTCAGTGCTCAATTTCTGGCTTTCAAGCCTTTAAGTTAATAGACTGGATAAATGAAGAGGTACCATTAATAATGTATAGCATCATTACTTTATTGTATGTTTGGACTCATTTAACGATTCTTTTTGTAAATAATTTGGATTTGTCTATGTATTTGTGATTTCTGTTAAAGTAAATCATCAGTTTTAAGGTAAAATCATGCTGCACGGTTATAGTTATGGTTGTGTTATTGTTATAGTAGGGTTGCAGTATTTATGGTTCAGGTTTGGGTTAATTAATCCATGGGAATTGGAAGAATGTGTTCCAACAAAATATCAAATCAGAATATATTTTGTTATTTTGTACATAGATCATTGTGGTTTTGCATGTCATCCATTCTGCACTAAGTAAGATCACTGCTTTGTATGTCTTTATATCCTAGAGAGTTTGTAAAGGGGAATGCAGTATTGCGGTACCCCTCACGGTTCCACTGACCAGAGTGGATTTCGATGTATGGGAGAAGAAAAATGTGAGTCATTTTCTATTTTTGTAGTTTAGAATTATTTTAACTTGAGCTCAAAATAAAAGTATAACAGAATTAATTCTTTCAGCTGGAGGAACAAACTCAAGATGTCCAGACAGGGTTATGGCTCTTAAATATGGCCATCAGCTCATTAAGTTCATCTATCAGCAACACTGTACTGCACTCCCACATAGATGCCAGCATCAGAAACATTGCCAGCATCAGGCAGGTTATGCGTAGCCTGAGCCTACAGGTGAGTCAGTGCTGTGTAATCTGGTATTTTATATCTATATGTAAATGATTTTCCTTGAATAGTGTTTTTGTTTCTTAAATTATTGTGTTGCAATATTAATATATTTTTTTTATAAAACATAATTGCCAAGTGTGCAGCACGGTGGCTTAGTGGTTAGCATGTTCTCCTCTCAGCACTAGGGATTCCCGGTTTGAATCCCCATCGGGGTGGAGTTTCCATGTTCTCCCCGTGTCCGCGTGGGTTTCCTCCGGGTTCTCCAGTTTCCTCCCACAGTCCAAAAACATGGATCAAGTCAACTGAGTTCTCCAAATTGCCCCATATAGAGTGTGTGTATTTGTGTGTGTGTGTGTGTGCCCAGCGATAGATTGGCGCCCTGTCCTGGGTGTAACCCAATTCTCACCTGGATGGGCATGGGGAACCCCCCCCCCCGCAACCCTCATATAGGAAAAAGTGAAAGATAATGAATGAATGAATAATTAGCAAGTTGTAGGTAGAACCTTGTAGCTGGCAGGTTTAAGCTATACTTCATAGTCATTCATTCATTCATTATCTCCCGCTTTATCCTCTATTAGGGTCGCGGTGGGGTTCCCCATGCCCATCCAGGGGAGAACGTCTCGGACGCTGGGCAGATAGACCCAGGACAGGGCGCCAATCCATCGCTGGGCACACACTCACTCACACATACACACTCTATATGGGGCAATTTTGAGAATTCAATTGACTGATCCATGTTTTTGGACTGTGGGAAGAAACCGGAGAACCCGGAGGAAACCCACGCAGACACGGGGAGAACATGGAAACTCCACCCAGATGGGGATTCGAACCGGGAATCCCTAGTGCTGAGAGGCGAACATGCTAACCACTAAGCCTCCGTGCCGCTACTTCATAGTCAAAATGATATAAATTCAATAAAATGGTTATATATGTAAGAGTAATAGAACATAAGAGGGAGATAATTATTGCAATTAACATCATAGATGTTCTCTGACTTTAAGTGTTTGAGAAATTGGTTTAAAGGCCTTGTAGCGCTGTATGAAGTATTAGATTGCACAGGTCATAGGGTTAAAACGCTGCTAGTACTGAACACCACTGCAGTTCTATACATTTGCATGGATATACTGAGAAGAGGACCGAGGACATAGTGGGTATAACCCAGCGGTGACAAATGGTTTGTATGTGTACGTGTAGAGGAGAGAGTAAAGACGAGAGCACTGGATCTCACCATATCAATGGCTGATATGTATGTTTATTGAAGAAACACACATTCACAGGATTCTTGGAAAGGCAAGACCATATCAGAGTATTCAGGGAATGCTGGGAGAGAGTTCAGCCTCGCAGTCTTTCATTCACTCTAGCACATGTAAAACGAGCCCAATCACTTTTTGTATGTAAGACAGATTTATAGGCTAAGTATAATTAAGTCAATATGATTTAATCAGCAGTACGGATTTTCTCTCTTCCTCTCTCTCTCGCTCTCTCTCTCACACACACACATACACACTCTCTTTTGTCTTTTCTGCAGGACTATGTCCCTACAGCCGGTCATGTAGGTGTTCAGGAGACATGGAGAGTATCCTCTGCCTCGGAGCTCTTTCAGGTCCACATCAACTTTCTGCGTGGGAAAGTCCGTCTCTTGCTCGCCAACGCACCTGTCTGCCAGCACATCAGCTGATTGGAGCGGAACAAACAAGTACGCATTTTTTTTTGGAAGAGGTTAATAATAGATGGCGGAGCGTGGCATCATGGACGTCGAATACGGACTGAGATCCCGAGGATGTCGAAACAAAGAGCGTCGAGATTTCTAGTGGAAGTTCTCACCATGAAGGCAAAGTGGAACTATATATTTACATTCGTGGACACTTGATTGCCTTTTAGAACGTAGATGCATGACCACCACTGCACACTTTCTATACGTGAGACAGCCAGTCACTTCCTTTTCACTGTTCGACTGACGTGTCCCTGATGCATCCTCGTCTGTCACCGCTCTTGCTTTGTCAAGATAATTTTTTTTGAATATTTTAGTGTATTTGTATTGATTTGACATGTGTACTATTTATATAGAGGTCTATTTCTACTAGCTGGAATGAGGCTGCGGTGGTTTTGTGGACAGTTGTGAAATTATGAGGAAGCCAACTGCCTTCTGTCTTAGTCTTTACCACCTCTAATGTTTGACCTGCTGATTAAGTCCTATTTATCATTCTCAATAATGCACTGCTGCTTTTATAGAGTTTGTATATTGAACATGTGTGTATGTTTGTGTGTGTGTTTGTGTGTGTGAGTGCCTGCGTGAGAGACAGTGATAAGGAGCAAAAGAAACTGGATCGAGAATGTGTGAGGGAATGCTTGTGTGAGAGCAAAGAAGGTATCAGTGGACAGACTGTTTACAGGTCACTTCTGGTGTGAGAAAAAGTGACCAAATAGGGAAAAAAAAAAAACTGTATGTGTGGTGGGGAGGGGAATACGTGAGGAATGATGAGACCATGTGTAGATTAGAAGCCTCTGCAGTGGACTCACGTGCGAGCATGCAGCGCTGCTCAGATAAGTGCCAGGAAAATATTGATTGGTTTGCATGAGGAACATCCTGCCAGACTTCTGTTCTGTTCACAGTCCGGTGTAATGGCCTGGGAAACTTTTTGTTTCTCCCTTTTTGGAGCAGGCTTAGATTGGTCCTTCTTGTTTTTACGTTTTTCTCTGGTTTCTACATTGTTTTTGTTGTTTTTCTGTTCTTTTTTTAGGTTTGTCAATCAATGTGTGAATGTAAAAAGGAAGTTTGTTGTCGTTTTTCCTGTTTGTTCACTGTCTTTGCTGTCGTTTTTCCCACTCTGCCAATTGGATGTCAAATGCAAAATATTTTTCTGACAAAAATAGGTGAAAAGAAAGAAAATGAGTGTGTAGTCTGTTACTTCAGCAGACATGGTTTAACCCATGTCTCTTTTGCATTCCTTACTTACTTCCAGTGTCTTTGGACGCTCCAGGAACACCATGTGACTTAATAAAGAAAGCCTGTGTACAGCTAAGACGCCATCTATCAGTCTTTAGCCACATGAACGAAAATTAATGGCCTGACCAAAGCTCTGTCATAGTCGAGTTCATATATTGTCCTTTTTCTAAATTCATGTCATTCTCTGTGATGCTTGATCACAGAAAGTATCTGCCATTAAAAAAGACTAAACATCACATGCATTTTATTGTTGTTATTGTTCATAGATTGTGTCACAGGTTTGGCACGGTGGTATAGTGGTTATCATGTCCCCCCCAAGATCCTAGTAGAGGATTAAGCAGAAGATAATGCGATGAGGTTGTGTAAAATTATTAAAACCTTTGTTATTTTACTTTAATTGTTATATGCTTCATAAATTTGCCAAAAATCTCATTATAGGGACATTTAACATAAAGTACCTCCTGGATCCTTATGTGCTTTTATTAACATAAAAAACAAAAACATGTAATCATAGTAACATAGTAATCTATTAACCATTCATGCACTCAAGCTCCTGCTCACAGAGAAAAGAGACAATTAATCACCCAAACGAGGCAGCAGGTGTTTTTACTCATTTAATTTGATTTCCTGACTTTGCCTTTTATTCACAGGCTGCATCTGAAATCACTGAAATAACTATAGGTGCTTGTTTTTATTTAGCAAATTCTGTTAAACAGGTAAACTAGTGTTTTGGAGTGAGATGGTAATAACCACACAACCTCGTATGTGATGCATCCATCATATTACAAACACCATTTAAGGTAAGAGGTCAAACCACCATTAATTAAAGTCCCTGTTCTCATATTCTTTAATGCACAATGCAATTTGAACTGAACACAGTTAATCAGTGCATTAAAATGTTGCTCTGGTAGAGAAAACAAAATCAATTCTATTTGTTTCATGTAAATTAGAAAAGGGTTTGAATAGTTGGGACAGCGGCAAAAAAGGTCTCACTGCTCTTGAAACTTTTATGTTTTAACATCAACATAGAAGTATAAACAGAGCATTAATGGCTTCATTTTTACAAAAATGATGGGAAGTCTGACTATTTATTGTCAGCTGTTACTTCATACTTTTAGGCAAGTATGAATGCTTGAACCCTAAACCTTCCAGGTAGTGTAGACATGCTAGTAAATTCATTCATTCATTCATTATCTCCCGCTTTATCCTCTATTAGGGTCGCGGTGGGGTTCCCCATGCCCATCCAGGGGAGAACGTCTCGGGCGCTGGGCAGATAGACCCAGGACAGGGCGCCAATCCATCGCTGGGTACACACTCAAACACACTCTATATGGGGCAATTTTAGAGAACTCAATTAACTTGATCCATGTTTTTGGACTGTGGGAGGAAACCGGAGAACCCGGAGAAAACCCACACGGACACGGGGAGAACATGGAAACTCCACCCAGATGGGGATTCGAACCGGGAATCCCTAGCGCTGAGAGGCGAACGTGCTAACCACTAAGCCACCGTGCCGCCTGCTAGTAAATTGTCCACATAATTTTGGACGTACAAACTTGAGGTGAAAATAATTTAAACTATTCACCATTTTAATATAAATGTTTTTGCAGGTAATTTGAGTCTAGTAATTTCTAGCTAAAGACTCAAAGGGGAAATGCAACAGAGCAGAAATGTTGATGTACAGCGCCCTCATGAGGATGTGTAGAGTTCTGACTAATCTGATTTATTTTTTATTATTATGTTTTCCCTAATTCTAGCTGAAAGCTGCGTTGTACACGTTACTGGATCATAAATATATTTTTATTGTCTTTTTTTATATTTATACCACAATTAAAAAAGAAAATCATCATTGATTGCATTTTAAGACACATAAAATGGAAATATTATGAACCATTTGCCTGAAATAAAAAAACATTCATTTGGTTTTAAACACAGTATTCATTATGTAAGGAAATTGGCCAGTAAATGAAACAAATTGTGCAATTTCTCCAAACATCTGTAAAAAGCACTGAATATATTACTTCATTATAAGAGCCAATATTTCTGTGAACTGTATTAGATGAGTGTAAATAAACATAAGGCAGTTAAAACCCACAAAAATTTGGCATGGTGAGAAAAGCAGCTTGCAATAATGAAGTGCCACCTGTGCCAAGCCAAAAAAAATAATAAAATTCAAACAGCTTTTAACTTGATCTAAAAGCCAATCGCTGGGGAAAAAAAACCTACTAATCCAATAAAAGAGTAGAAAGGTTGTACAGTCATTACTCAGCTCTGGGTTGCCAAGTACCAGCTTGTTTCTTATTGCTTCAAACCTGTACCCTGGGATTTATACACAGTACCAGTCAAAAGTTTCGACACACCTCCTTTTTTTTCTCCACTTACCATATAGATGGACTTTGTAATTTTACAATTACAGACTAGTCCATCTGTGTCCTGTTTTTGTTAGTCCCCTGTTGGTTCTCTATTGGGTGATGGTAGCTCAGTGGTCAGGGCATTGGGCTATCAATCTGAAGGTTGGCAGTTCAAATCCCAATATGGGTCCTTGAGCAAGGCCCTTAACCATCATTGCTCCAGGGATGTTGTGATGAACCCTGTGCTCACCTTGTAAGTCGCTTTGGATAAAAGCATCCAATAAATGACCAAATGTAAATGACCAAATGTATTGGTCAGGACCATCACAGAACAGTATCATTTGGGTGTTGAATTGTTTCTGCAGTGACACTGATGCACCTGCCTGCTCTGTGGTGGTTCTATTGGAGTCCTGGCCTGAGAGTATGTACTGTAGTCCACAAACAGATGAATAACAGTCTGTTAACAGTCTGTCTTTACAGTAAATGGAGCTGATAAATTGGACAAGTGGAGCAAAAAAGGAGGCGTCTACAAACTTTTAACTGGTATTGTGTGGCCAGATGAACTGTAGAGTTAAAGTTAGTCATGAAATTCTCAAGTTTATTTACACAAATAATAATCACAACTTTAAAAATAAGGAAATTCAGCATGCATTGGCACTGTAAATGTGTTCTTCAAACATAAATCAACTTCACAATATATATTTTAGTTTACACTAAGATGGCAGTGCAAGCGTTTCAAAAGAAGTTTTAAAAGAAATACATCCACAATTCCAGTAACAGAGACAGGGTTGTAAACATTTCATTTCAACATCCTTAAATTAACATCGATAATGAGTTATAACAGCTCGAGCTCAATACACAGCCAACTAACACCAGTATGATGGATTTGCATGTGGACAGACTGGGGTCTTATGATTTTATTTGGGATCTTCTCCTATGCACTGGGGTAAAACACTTTAATATGAATGGCAGAGTTGTTGCGTGTGCGCGTCAGATGTTCCCCAGCTTCATCAGGATCCTCGGGCTCCAGGTCATCTATCAGTTCCACTGTGGAGGTATTAGCAGCAAGTTGCAGTGCCCCCTGGCTGAAGGCCTGCAACTGCAGAGCAATATTGATTGCCCGGTTGATGGCGAGTCCGAGGCCGTGAATGCAGATCTCTGTGTGACCCGTGCCACGGTCTAGCAACTTCTGGCACCTGGCGAGCTGAGCTTTGAAGTCGGTCTTCATGTTGATGTACACGTCGTTGCGGCGCTTGGGTAATTTCCTGGGCAGCCGTTTGCGGAGCGTGTATTCTACTGGGTCCATCTCAGTTGGCATTCCCTCTGAGGCTGAAAATCCCAATGGATTCTGGGATATGGATGCCTGGACTCGTGGATCTGTCATTCTGGGAGTTCTGACTAAGAACGATGAAATGTTCTGTGGACAGAAAGTTACAGTGATAAATCTTTAAAAAAATAAAATAAAAATAAAGTACTGATTTGAACCAATAAAAAACGAGAAAAATTACTGACATCCATCCATCCATTATCTCCCGTTTTATCCTCTATTAGGGTCGCGGTGGGGTTCCCCATGCCTATCCAGGGGAGAACGTCTCGGGCGCTGGGCAGATAGACCCAGGACAGGGTGCCAATCTATCGCTGGGCACACACTCACTCACACAGACACACTCTATATGGGGCAATTTGGAGAACTCAATTGACTTGATCCATGTTTTTGGACTGTGGGAGGAAACCGGAGAACCCGGAGGAAACCCACGCAGACACGGGGAGAACATGGAAACTCCACCCAGATGGGGATTCGAACCGGGAATCCCTAGCGCTGAGAGGCGAACGTGCTAACCACTAAGCCACCGTGCCGCCAAAATTACTGATATATTTAGAAAATTGGTAGCTAAACATTATTGTTTTATATTAATACACAGAATTATCTAAAAGATACACAAAGCCCCCTTTCTGCTCCACTTATTGTCCATGTTCTCAGTTTCTTACTGTAAAGATGGACTTTGTAGCTCTACAATTCCAGACTGTTTGTGGACTACAGTACATACTGTTAGTCACCTCTACTCCCTTTACAACCACAGAGCAGGGATTATTTGGTTGGTGCATTATTCCTATCCCAGCAGTGTCACTGAGGTGAAAAAATGAAACTACAGCAGCACTGCTGCACTAAAAACCCCCTCACACATCAGTGACACTGCAGAACTGACAATAAACAATCCACCACCCAAATGATACCTGTTCTGTGATGATCCTGACCAATAGAGAACAGAGAACCAACAATGAACTGACAAAACAAAGAAAACAGATGGACTACAGTGTGTAATGATAAAACTACAAAGTCCATCAATATGGTAAGTGGAGAAAAGAAGTGTGTGTGTCCAAACTTTTGTCTGATACAGTATATGCTACGGGTGGCACGGTGGCTTAGTGGTTTAGCATGTTCTCCTCTCAGCACTAGGGATTCCCGGTTCGATTCCCCATCTGGGTGGAGTTTCCATGTTCTCCCTGTGTCCGCGTGGGTTTCCTCCGGGTTCTCCGGTTTCCTCCCACAGTCCAAAAACATGGATCAAGTCAATTGAATTCTCAAAATTGCCCCATATAGAGTGTGTCTGTGTGAGTGAGTGTGTGTCCAGCGATGGATTGGCGCCCTGTCCTGGGTCTATCTGCCCAGCGCCTGAAACGTTCTCCCCTGGATGGGCATGGGGAACCCCACCGCGACCCTAATAGAGGATAAAGCGGGAGATAATGAATGAATGAGGATAGGCCACATACCTACACGTAGTAGACACAATAAAGTGTCTCATACCGAGCAGCACGTTAAACACACGGTGGCACGTGATATAGTGACCTGTGGAAGCCCACACTGACGTTTTAAACGCACAGCAGCACCGACAACACGAGCATTTAACGATCAACTAATCTGTTACGGGCGGCACGGTGGCTTAGTGGTTAGCATGTTCTCCTCTCAGCGCTAGGGATTCCCGGTTCGAATCCCCATCTGGGTGGAGTTTCCATGTTCTCCCCGTGTCTGCGTGGGTTTCTTCCGGGTTCTCCGGTTTCCTCCCACAGTCCAAAAACATGGATCAAGGTCAATTGAGTTCTCCAAATTGCCCCATATAGAGTGTGTCTGTGTGAGTGAGTGTGTGCCCAGCGATGGATTGGCGCCCTGTCCTGGGTCTATCTGCCCAGCGCCCGAAACGTTCTCCCCTGGACGGGCATGGGGAACCCATTTTTATAGAGGATAAAGCGGGAGATAATGAATGAATGAATGAATGAATGAATCTGTTACGACGTAAAATGTCAACTTGTAATTTAAGGTTTGCGAATAAGGTGCCCATATCACACACATGCGTGATCGCACGGGTTTATGTTGTATGGGTGTTTTTATATCACATATTTGTCTTTTTTAACAAAAAATATTTAACATTTCTAAAATTCTACATACCTTTTATCACGAGCTTCTCACAGCTACTCAACTTAGGCTACGAGAACCTAATGCTAACCGTATTTCAAAATAAAAGTCCGAGTCATAGCCCGGCATTCATCAGGTGAAAAACAGTCGCAGCGTAGAGTTGTGTTATATAGTTACATTTTAAAAAGTCTAAATACTATATATATATATATTCATTCATTATCTCCCGTTTTATCCTCTATTAGGGTCGCGGGGGGTTCCCCATGCCCATCCAGGGGAGAACATCTCGGGCGCTGGGCAGATACACCCAGGACAGGGCGCCAATCCATCGCTGGGCACACACTCACTCACTCACACAGACACACTCTATATGGGGCAATTTGGAGAACTCAATTGACTTGATCCATGTTTTTGGACTGTGGGAGGAAACCGGAGAACCCGGAGGAAACCCACGCGGACACGGGGAGAACATGGAAGCTCCACCCAGATGGGGATTCAAACCGGGAATCCCTAGCGCTGAGAGGAGAACATGCCAACCACTAAGCCACCGTGCCGCCCATATATATATATATATTAGGAATACTTTACTTAACTGAGAAAGGAAAAAAACTAAACAAACTCCACATATATACAATAATTTTTGCACAATGAAATAATGAGAACTAAATTATTTAAACAAAATTTAAGGTCTGTCACGTGGTAAGATACAAACATATAAATAGGTGGGATAAACAATACTGATCTGTGATTGGCCATTGGTGACAATAGTATACAGTGATTGGCCTATCAGGATATGTTTTCTCTGGAATGGAACTTAATAACAATTTGGATTTGTTTTTTCGACCAAAAATACAAATAGAAGTAATAGAAGTAGTCCTAAGTGTGGAAGGTCGTTAACGGTCTGAACAGTAATTGTAGACGAAGGTCGAATTCTTATTTTTTATCACAGAGTTATTTTTATCTACCCGTACCTCGACAGCGACTGCCTCGCAAGCTGATTGGATGTTGACTTCCTAAGAGAAGTGTTTAGAAAGTACAAGCCAATCAGAACATAGGAGGCGCGACACTATCAGCCAATCCAAACGCACGCTGGCGTCGCATCATTAGACGATGGGATACGTGTTTAGGTTGCGTACGCGAGTAGGTTTCGAGTGTTTTTTGGTTTCGTTGAGGTTTCGAGTGTTTTTTTATTTTATTGTAGTCACATTTGTTACATAGTCGACATGTGTATCTTAATTTATTTACAATTAGGTGGAGAAATTCGCCACGTATTTTATGTTGAAATACATTTACATTTGGTCATTTATTGGACGCTTTTATCCAAAGCGACTTACTAGGTAAACACAGGGTTCATCACAACATCCCTGGAGCAATGAGGGTTAAGGGTCTTGCTCAAGAACCCACATTGGTAACTTCAGTGGACCTGGGATTTGAACCCACAACCTTCAGATTGATAACCCAACAACCGCGCCCACTGAAATATAGCCAGTTAGAAGAATATAGTCGCATGATTTTGCCAGAATTATCAAAAAATCGATAGATGGAGTGGAGTGGTAGCTCAGTGGTTGGGGTGTTGGGCTGTCAATCTGAAGGTTGGGGGTTCAAATCCCAGGTCCACTGAAGTTACCAGTGTGGGTCCTTGAGCAAGACCCTTAACCCTCATTGCTGCAGGGATGTTGTGATGAACCCTGTGTTCACCTTGTAAGTTGCTTTGGATAAAAGCGTCTGCTAAATGACTAAATGTAATGTAGATGGGTATGCCTTCATTAGGGAAATTAGGAGTGAGAAGAATCTGAAAATGGTGATAAAAATGTATATGTTGTGAAAACAAACACATCACTGGATAAAATGTATAAAAATTAAATGTGCAACATTGAGAACATGCTAACCACTAAGCCACCATTATTATTATTATTATTATTATTATTATTATTATTATTATTATTATAGGCGGCACGGTGGCTTAGTGTTTAGCACGTTCGCCTCTCAGCGCTAGGGATTCCCGGTTCGAGTCCCCATCTGGGTGGAGTTTCCATGTTCTCCCCGTGTCTCCCCGAGTAAGGGTTTCCTCCGGGTTCTCCGGTTTCCTCCCACAGTCCAAAAACATGGATCAAGTCAACTGAATTCTCAAAATTGCCCCATATAGAGTGTGTCTGTGTGAGTGAGTGTGTGCCCAGCGATAGATTGGCGCCCTGTCCTGGGTCTATCTGCCCAGCGCCCGAGACGTTCTCCCCTGGATGGGCATGGGGAACCCCACCGCGACCCTAATAGAGGATAAAGCGGGAGATAATGAATGAATGAATTATTATTATTATAATTATTCTTAGGAGACACTAGAGGCAGTGCTCGCTTTGCTTTCTAGCCGAATTCCCCCAGTCGCTGGCCCCGTGGTCACGTGGTACAGCGGCCATCTTCCTCAAACACAAACAAGAGCAGCGAGCAGACAGGAGCGATCAACCCGCAGCGAGCGACCGTCGGCCGGAGCAAACGCAGTTCGCCGCGCTTAGTGCACCCAGCCGAACCGGGATTAGAGCGCCGCTTTTCGAGGACGAGCACGTCGGCAGCCGGAGAGCACAGTCTCATGCGGGGACTACGAGGCGTGTCGGAGTGAAAGGCGTTCGGAGCTGCAGCGACACGGTGAGCTGAGCGAACGGCGTCTCCTTCGCTGGCTGCTGGCGCGGGGCAGACCCGCTCACCGGCGGCCCACGGACGCCCCGAGCTCGGGCTTATGGGGCCGTGACGTGCCGCTGAGCGAGGCCGGGTGTCTGTTGTGCGTGGGGCTGTGGGGATTCCGGCGGTTTGGGGAGCTGCGAGTGACTTGTGGCAGTGTGTGTGAAGGCCACGGTCAGGGGGGAGGAGAAGGAGGTGCCATGTACACATGCTGACTCGCTCCCAAACAGCCTCCCGACATTAACCACCTTCAGACCATTTACACTTTGCGGTTGACCCGCACCGCGACTAGTTAGTGCTTTTGTTAGTGGTATGAACAGTTTGAGGTCAACAATCAAGTTCAGGTTATTTATTTATGTCGCGCTTTTTACAACAGTACATCGTCACAAAGCAGCTTTACAGAATGAAAAGCCTTTAAACCCCCAAAGAGCAAGCCGAAGCGACAGTGGCAAGGAAAAAAACTCCCTTTTATGATGTTATTTAAGGTAGAAACCTTATGGAGAAATCTACGGCTCTGCACGGATGCACGGCCTCGTGTTATCGCAGAACCTGTGCATTTTGAAATGTTTACTTCCTTATTGGCTAAAGACCAGTCGATTTTCATTCATTCATTCATTCATTCATTATCTTCCACTTTATCCTCTATTAGGCTCGCGGTGGGGTTCCCCATGCCCATCCAGGGGAGAACGTCTCGGGCGCTGGGTAGATAGACCCAGGACAGGGTGCCAATCCATCGCCGGGCACACACTCACTCACACAGACACACTCTATACATGGCAATTTTTGAGAATTCAATTGACTTGATCCATGTTTTTGGACAGTGGGAGGAAACCGGAGAACCCGGAGGAAACCCACGCGGACACGGGGAGAACATGGAAACTCCACCCAGATGGGGACTCGAACCGGGAATCCCTAGCGCTGAGAGGCGAACGTGCTAAACCACTAAGCCACCGTGCCGCCTCCAGTCGATTTTGTAATGACATAATTGGGTCATTATAAATAATAAATAAAAAGACAGTGACACATGTACCTGAAGTGACGCAAAAACTAAAGAGTAAGGGTTTTTATTGGGTATAATATTGATCTTTTCTACTCCAAGAGGTTTAGTCCTCAAATTTCACTTTTGGAATCGATCAGGTACATTACATTTACATTCGCTTTTATCCAAAAGAGTACAAAGTACAGGGTCTGTCATGATGCTGCCTCCCTGGAGCATTGTGGGTTAAGGGTATTGCTCAAGGACCCAAATTGGTAATCTCAGTAGACCTAGGATTTGAACCCACAACCTTCAGATTGCCAGCCCCACCCCCTTACCACTGAGCTGCCACACCCCCATGACTATGATGAGTTATGAGCTCAATTAAAGAATTAGCATACAGATAAAATTGCTGTTGCTATATACAGTAGGAGGCACGGTGGCATAGTGGTTAGCACGTTCGCCTCTCAGCGCTAGGGATTCCCGGTTCGAATCCCCATCTGGGTGGAGTTTCCATGTTCTCCCCGTGTCCGCGTGGGTTTCCTCCGGCTTCTCCGGTTTCCTCCCACAGTCCAAAAACATGGATCAAGTCAATTGAATTCTCAAAATTACCCCATATAGAGTGTGTCTGTGTGAGTGAGTGTGTGCCCAGCGATGGATTGGCACCCTGTCCTGGGTCTATCTGCCCTGCGCCCGAGATGTTCTCCCCTGGATGGGCATGGGGAACCCCACCGCGACCCTAATAGAGGATAAAGCGGGAGATAATGAATGAATGAATGAATAAAATTGCTGTTGCTATATACAGTAGGAAGCATGTAAATAGCATGTATACACACACACACACACACCATCTTATAAATAAAAGCATGTGTGATACAAACCCACACAGTTGCTTCGATTGCCACACCATTTGACATACCTACTCTTTAGGAACCGTCAGAGGTTTATGTACTCTACCAAACCACCACGAAGCAGCTCAAGATGTCTCACCACATCTGCGTGGTATGAACAACAACAACAACAACACCAGTGATTGATGGCCAAGAGTGTTTAGTGCAATTGTGTGCAGGGGAAACTTATATTTAGGTGAAGGGGAAGTGTAAACCATTTCATCCCGTATATATGAAAAAGTTTAATATTGTAGTGAAGTCAATAATTGTACTTCCTGAAACTCCTCTGCTTCAAAGAGAAGGAAAACTTTCATTAAGTAATTTCATTGAAGTTCCCCCCCTGATTACTTTCACAGCTGTATAGCTTCACAGAGCGTCTACTAGACAAACTGAAGCAACCTCACATCATAACACTCACAAGTACACATGGCAGATCTTTTTTTGGCAGTGTTTATTACACACTTCTTCCTCTGCTGTAATCTTATCAATCTACCATGCAGCCCTGTTTTATAAACAGTGTAAGCTTAGAGTAATCTTAACTGGGAAAAAAAGAAAACAACGGTGTGTCAATTGATATAAAAAAGTATGTTTTTCATAAATAAGAAATGTACTTTTTTTTTTTTAATGAGTAACAAGGGTTTGTGCCTCGTGCGTCGCATCATACTCATTAACTACTCATGCCCTTAATGTGCATGTCTTAAAGATTAAACTTGTATCATTTATAAAAAGTAAGTAATTCATAAGCTGAATGAATTTGGTTGTGAAGTGTATTGTTATAATGATTGTTAATAAGTCCAGCACATTAGTCATTATCACAATTTTCTGTGATCTATAACAGCTGTAGTTTAACTTTGCCTTTGCAGTGGTCATGTGATCAAATCATTTTATCAAGTCCTAATGTTAGAAATTATAATGAGCTTTACGCAGAGCTTTATGAACAGAAAATCTCAAGTCGAGAGCCGTTAGCTCGAAAACATAATTCTTACGTGAAAGGTGTAACGATAAAGGAAGCAGAAGGAGCATTTAAAAGGAGAAAGCATTATTTTTTTATTTTATCATTTATCTATAAAAAGCTTTTTCTCAACAGATAAGAATCAAGACAATTTAATTAGCGGAGGACAAACTTTACGATCTTCATGCACACACTGACTAGCTCTCATCATACTCTTTTCATAGGCTTTTCTTGTTTACTTTAGTAAAGCGTCATCTGCAGAAGATTTTGTGTCTGTTCATTATGCCATTTATGATCACCGTAATTGTTGATTTTAGTTGTAAGAATTTTGCACATTGGTTTCAAATCCTATGAACAAATTAACTGCATTTTAACACAACTAATGCAATATTAATATAAATGTTTTGAACCTTCTGTCACTGTATGTTTTTTTTTGGGGGGGTGGCAAGGTGATTATGTAACAATCTCAGTTGGCAGCCTGAAGGACCTGAGTTAATTTTTGTGTGGAGTTTGAATGTCCATGTCTGTTTATTTTAAAGAAACTGCACTTTTATATGATTGCTTTTAACCTAAACTTAATAATCAAATATTATCTGAAAGAATATTGTTTTCTGAAGTTTAAATGCTGTTGTGGTAACAAGATATTGTTTTTATGAACCCGTTTTTTTATAAGATGATGTAGCTTTATTTTTGGTTGTCCTGAATGTGTTAAGCCCCTTTTTATGAGACGCACTGGTCATCTCTGTTGTGTATAAAGTAGTGAATCTGGATAATGTCTGTACATGGTTTGTACATAAGTGGAAGGAGTATTATTAGATGATGGCATCATGGCTGTTAACAAAGCGTATGTTTGCCAGTACTGATGTCATGGTCACAGCATCCTTCACAGTTAATCATCTTGAGGAAAATGTATCCAATAAAGTAATTTCTAAGACTGTAAGCCACCAGAAGATCGGCCTAAATACAAACTTTAAAAGGTCTGCTTTTTCCATCATGTCATGTGTTTGAAACACTCACGAGGTACATTCAAATCAACATGTTTTAACTAAATACATGCAAATTAAAGCCAGCCTTGTCCTGCTGCAAGGTGCAGTGCAGTCAGAGTGACTGTGTCAAAAAAGCTTTTTAAATCAATTTAAAAAGATGAATATGTAGTTTTTGTCTTGAACATTTTGTATTTGGTACACTGAGGTCCAGAGGGACCTACAAATTCATTTACAGTTTTAAAATTCTTGTATTTAATGACCAGAAACAGGCTTTATTAACACATTGTATTAAAAATGTGTCCAAAATACAAATGTGTGCTTTTGCCGGAGTCTCTGGCCGGAGTCTCTGGCTAATTCACAGTCTCTACCTCTTCGGCATGAGACCTTTTAGCGTTTAAAGGCTGCAAATTTATCAGCAAAGCCACCTACAGGTGCGTTAATTACCTCTAATCAGCACCATCTGCCCTTCCCCCCCAGCATTGTTGTGCTCATGACACAAAATATTCATGTTTTTAATGATGTACTATATAGACAGAAGTCTTGGGACTATGCTATTATTGGATTAATGCTCTTATCTTACAGAAAAATCAAAACAATTTAAAATGGTAAAACAATCAATTGTATATTCATTGTGGAGTCATTCTGCATGTCCTTCCCATGCTTACATCGGTTTCCCTTCACATTCCAAAGGCATGCTGAGTATATTGGTGATTGGACAGTACGTGAACTTTGATTGCCATATCACATTACCTATTCACAAATAGGTAGAAAATGACTATTGATAAAGTTCAAACCTTAATCTCCTAAATTAACAAACACTAGATTGTATTCAGAAGTTTGTCAAAACAGTAAAGGGAAATCCCTTATTTGTTTCATGTGTGTTTTCCATTTCACAAACAAAGTCCTTAAAGATATGGTTTCTTAGGTTTGGTTTAAAGGAACTTGCCTGGCTTGCACAAGCACGTGCTTTTAAACACATTTGGAAAATGTGAGCGAAGCCTTAATCCTCTAACATCAGTGCCTAAACTCACAAATCCATTTTTAGAAAATATGGTGTTTTAAGTGCAAACGGACTAAAAAAAAAAAAAAAAAAAAAAAGTCACAAAAGCACCTGAAGTGTTAATGTGTAGGTGTCCCAATACATTGCGTACTGTTCTACTTCCTTATGTGTAATACTGTGGGAATGCCTGACAGTTATAAGACAACTGACAGTGATGTGTAAGGTGGTTACTGTGGTTTTTCTTTTCTTGTTTATTTCTGCCGGAAGCTAAACCAATGTCAGGTCGCTTGTTTTTAAAAAAAATTTTTTTTTTACTGTTTAACATAAAAGGGATTTAGCGTGTTGCATGGTTGCCGTTGTATTTTTGTGCTTTCGATGTGTTTTCACTTACCAGTTTAGAATGTCATGCTGTTTTTCACATCGAACCTAACACGTGGTTCATGTTATCGCCCTCCTGTTTCAAGCGGGTGCTGAAGCTAAGGCTCCACTTTATGAACACACAGCTGCATTGCTTTGCATTTTGTTCCTACGTAATTTGACTTATTTTCAACATGTGCACATTATATTAAGCACGTTTGTTCGACCATGTAAAAGTATTGATTCTGTGAACTGTTATTACGAACACAAAACATTTTGTTTACAGAAAGTGGATGATTGGTTAGAATGCAGTACAGCCTGTAGCAACATGAAGGCTGCTGTGGTATTGATGTTTTGTCCTCTGGTTCTGATGCTGTTTATGTTCCTTGTAATTTGTGTGTGTGTGTGTGTGTGTGTGTGTCTCTGTATATATACACACACACACACACACACAAACTCCTACTGACCCATTGACCATGTTCTAGTTCTCCATTTAGGTTTGAGACTTCAGTTCCTCTGCAGGATTTTTGATTTCTCAATATTCTAATGCACAAAACAACAATAGGACAGGTTTTATTTAGGTGAGATTTGTCTTTAAACCAAAGCTGCAGGCTTAAATTGCTAATTGCTAAAATGTCACTGGGTAATTTCTGCCAAATATGTCTATAAAGATGCTGAACTGAAACATTCAGATTGGTAACAGAAGGACTTTTTAAACATTGCTTTGTGCATTTAGCAATTTGAACGCATCATAATGTTAAATGATCTGTAGGTGTAGGTTCTCATTTCCCACGTTCGAACGTGTCCTGCCACAGTTTCGAAAAGAACCGAAAATAGCTTTACATTTCTTATAGTAACATAAAGCACACATTAGGAATGTTTTGAAAGTCTGTTTATAATACTAATAAAACGGTTTATGATTGTAAATTAGACTTTTCTGGTCTGGGAGAACATGTTCTTTTATGATCTGGACTTTTTAACATTAAAGTGTGTGGTGCACGATTTAGACCTCAGAAACCAGTGGCAATGAGAGCTGGCTATAATGTGACCACCCCTTCTCATATGTCAGGGTCAAAATGTTAAACGAGGGCTGCACAGTATGTCATCTCATCATTGACATCCCGATTGGGACATGCACAATTAAACCCCCAAAAAACTTTTTTTTTGTTCTTCTCCATTATCTTAAATAAGGACATTTTTGTGTATAAAAGCATATACAGTGTACCATGGCTACAAAACAAAAGCTTTATAGTGTACCTGTTTTGCACCTGTTCTGTTCAATGCTTTTCATTCATTTCTTGTATTTTGCTTTAGAGCAGCCTGAGTTATAGCAGTACATTTATTGTTTCACACAGGGTTTCATACACATCTCTTGTTATTGAACACAGCTCTGTTACTGCCACACTCTTGTGCATGTGTGCACAGTTGTGCTCTAAACAAGCCTGTCATCATAAAAAGAAAAAAGCCCTTAATTGCTCTTTGTCTATCACTATCTCTTTTGATGACCATGTAGGATGTGACACTTTAATTAGCCACTTTACTAATGCAGTTTAGATATCTTGTAATGGCTTGCAGAAATACTCTGGAGAAGTGCAACATCAGCTTTCGACTCTGCCAAAGGTGTGAAAGTCTTTGAATTGCTAAACCTTGCTGAGCTACCTATTATCGCATTGAAACCATTTTATTTTGTGGACTTTATTATTTTTTTTTTACAACCATTTTTCATATTTTAAGTGCCTTCTGTGTTTTGCAGGGATTTCTACAGACATAATGTGGTTGTGATGCAAATACTTAAGAACTGATTTAAAAGTATTGAGATGTGTATCATGATGCAGCCTAACTCCTTAATAGGTCATCTCTCAACTGGAGCAGGACTATTGTATGATCAAACTCATGAATACACACCTCTGATCACATCTGTAAATCAAAAATGCACATGCATGGCAGATAATCTGTCGGTGATATAAGGTTAGAGGCATGGCATTTTTGTCATCTGTGTCAGATGTCACACTCATCATTAAAACATTCAGATCTATTTATAGCAAGCACATAACCGTTAAAATAGGATATGATCTAATGTTACCAAAACAGGCATAATGAGCTGTTCTTTGAAATATGGCAGTATTAGCTTCAGTCAGAACATTCCTTCATTAATGCTGTGTTTTTGATTATTATGTGAAGGAAATGGCTGTTTGCTTTAGTAATCAGTATAATTGCTCTATGTAATTATGCAACAAAAACATAAATGTGAATGGATGGATAGATAATTTGGACAATCTCCCATACGTCCTGGGTTTTAATATGAAAACGTATCTTTGAGAACTCCAATACTAATCTGTATAATTGAATTTTATATTTTCTAACATTTCCCAGTGAATCCTTATTCATTTTTGATCATGTGATAGCATGAACTTGTTTTAAATACTCATTATGATCAGAGAATTGGTCTGAAATAATCATATTCTCGAAGTCTTCATGTTGTTACTGGCCATAAATCAGATGCACATGATCAGAAACAATATTCACGATGGCCTTTGACATTTAATAACGAATGTGATTGTCTGTCTATTCTCTTCTGACCTTTACTGTCTGCAAGGCATTTCTACCCACAGAACTGCACTGAATGGGTCTATTGTATGGACATCCTTGAAAATGAGTAGAAAGTGCAGAACGTGGTCTGTGACATGGTTAATACCTGGATGATGTCAACAGCTTTATGATATTTTAAATCAAATTTGTTATAGGGTCTTAATTTCAAGCTTATATTAAAGCTGTTTGTTTTATTGTGCTCTAAGAAACGAACTGTATTTGGCACGTGTTCCATCAGTCAGATAAGGCTGTGTACATGAAAGTCTCTGGGATTCAATTAATATGACAAGATTGAAACCTAGAAAATAATTTAGATACTACAAAAAATGTTTTGATAAGCCTAAAAGCAAAAACTCGTAACTCAAGACTTAATAATCAAACGTCAAAAGGATAGATTCTTATATTTGTACTTTATATGTTTTTCTTCAGATAATCGTTTATTATTTTCAGTGGATCAATGTTGCTGAGATGCTGCATTATATTGTGGTAATTTTTTTTTTTTGTGTAGTGGTAATTGTATGTACACTATCAATCCAGGTGCATTATAGTATTTTTGATGTGCACTGTAGCCGCCCAGAACCATTAAGCACATCTTGGCTGACAAACCATATAGCGTCTGAATCACTAAATCTCTAATGGATAGCGATTCTGAACATGGCTTAGATTTTTAGAATATGATCTTCAATCAAATGTAACAAGGTTTTTATAAACATTAGTATTTATCCAGAATTTTACAATTAGTTGCTGTTAAATTTTACAAAAGGGTTGCTGTTAAATGCTGCAAACAAATTTCTTTTCATGAATACACTTTTTGACAGTTGTAAAAAAATTTGTTTGTTTGAGGTGTTATCTTTATTGCAACTTGTGTATGAAATGTCATTGCATTATTATAAGCTTGCTTAACCCATAAGCAATTTCTTGCGCAGTTTCTTTGAAGCTAGCTTATTTAGATGTAAATACCTTCAGTGGATATTAATGAGACCTAACCTGTTTTGCTGCTTGTTTACATCACCCACAGACAGGTTCATATCCACATGTAGTGTTCAGTGTCTTTAATCCACACTCCTGTAGTAGTAGCACAGTCACCCAACACGGCATGTTGTTGCTGGGAGATCTCTGTTTCCATGACAGCCACATGTGCCATAATCACAAGGCAGCCACTGGGATATTTGATTTCAAGACTTTCTGATTGGAGCTGGTCTCTGTGTATGAGTACAGATGAAACTTCGAAATGCTCCAATTCACCCAAATTGGTGGTTTGAGCGCGACTAGATGAAAACATGCACTGTGTGTTGGTGACTTTTAGCAGAAAGCTTTTTCAGAACTGTCAATGCACGCTTGTGATTTTTTTATTTATTTATTTTTCTTACTTTTCTTTCTTTTGCTGTTTTCAGCCAAATAATTTGGTGCATCCTTGGGGGCTGTTATTCTAAAAAGCCGAATAAAGATTACATTTTGCATTTTTCTAAAAAAAAAAAAAAAAAAAGCTCTTTGAGTGCACAGACAATATGCAGAATCATAAGGTTTTATACAAACATCAAAAAGCATGTTTAATAAGCATCTTTGCAGAAATCCTGCACTGTTCATGTGAGTCATGTGCATCATCTCAACACCCAAAATCTGTTTTCACACCTTTTGTCCTAGGTTGGCGCATGCCTGTATAGATAGGCATGAAGTGGAGGTAGAACCAGCCTTCTGTTGTCTATTTAAACTGGTTTTCAGAATATAGTAATGATGACTCTGAGTAAACCACAATGTAAAGTTAAAGCCTTTTTTGTAAGAGCCTTAAAACCACTGATTGCTTTACAAATGTAGATGCATTTTAATACAAGCTAGCCAAGTGTGAGGGGAAACCGTTAGAGAGACAGTTGAGTAATGGTTTATGGTTTGAGTAAGAACAGGAGCAGAAGAGTGTGCAAGAGAAGAGACAAAGAACAAAAAGGGAACAGTCTCTTAAGGTTTCAAAGTTGTTTAGTTTATGAAGTTAGAAAGCCAGCAGCGTGACTGAATGGAAGATCACTTAGCTTACTAAAAATAGACCATAATATACTGAATTAATGCAGTAACTAAAACTGTGGCTAAGCTGCAGTAATGGCAGTTCAATTAAGACTCACTGTATGTGGCGCGTGACATGCATTGTAAGAATTTTATGTAGCCTGAATACTAAACAAATTAAACACTTGATTTGTAAAATGTTTGTATATTAACCGATGAAATGTGTATTTGCACTTGCTGCTTTATTATTTATTCGCCGGTCTTGATGACCTGCAAATGGTGTTATTGTAAATACCATTTTTTTTTAATTATTATTTCACTAACTGTGTTGTTAAAATAGCAGACCGACTTTATCGCACGGCACCAGGTTTCCAAAGGGAATGGCAAGTGAGGTTGACTGTTCGCTAAATGTGACCTCTATTCACTTTGAGCTGCTTCTTGATGGTTCGAAAAAGTAGAGAGACCCCCACAGGGTCTCGAAGAGTATGTCTATCAAATTTTGTGGTAATCGAAGCAACGGTGTAGATTTAAATAGAGAACAAACGCATTCAGACTCTCGACTGAATATCAAGTTGAAGTAATTGATTTATATTGCGTTTTATGCTCTTTAGCGTCAACTGAATGTCATACCTGTCTCCAATTAGGATTTATTTTACCGATGCTGAACTTTTGTTTTTATTTTCTGACATTCTCTAGGTTGGTAAATACAAGAGGAAGAAGAGGTAATCTGAGAGAGAGCGTGAGAGAGGGGTTGACCGGCGGGGCCTGGTCATACATCTTTCAAACGGAGGAGGAGGAGGAGGAGGTGGAGTGAGAAGAACCGGAAGACTGGAAACGCATCGCGCTCACCTGCTTTTGGTGGCTGCGTAGGCAGCTGATCAGATTTTTCAGTGTCTGAATTGTTCCGTTGGACTTCTGCAGCTATACTTGGATTTTAGCAACAGTATCAGAGTTATCACACAGTTATTGCTAGTATTGTTTTACTTGTTTCAGCAATCTTCTGACTCATCTTTGTTTTAATTTGAGTGTTTTTTTTTTTTTTTCTTCTTTTTATTTTTCTTTTCATTTTTTTTTTGGGCCGTGAAAAAGTGTTTTCCCGTCAAAGCTGAACTCAAAATCGATTGGCTCTTGCTCACGCCCAATATAAGGCAGCTATTTCCTTATTCTTTTTCAAGTTCAAAATCTTAAAACAAGCCACAACTTCATACACAGTCCACTTTCTCTCATTCACACCACTCGGCCTTCACACCTGAGCCTGGTCCAGCCTAATCTCACCTGCTCCGCTCTCAAGGACAGGGTAAGAGTACTGCAACAACTTGTGCTTGCTTTTATCTCATATTGAATTTAGTACCGTGAAATTACCTGTGGAGCTGCATGCATTGTTTTTTTTTTATATATATATTTTTTAAATATGAATAAATTCAGTGTAGTCATCAGTTGCATCTAAAAGTTTGGACTCCCATGGCCAAATAACACATTTCTGCCCAATTTCAAATATAATTAATTACGCTTAATGTGCATCTTTCATTAGTAACATCTGTCCTCATCAGCCAATCATTTGGCAGCAATAGAATACATGCAGATGCTAGTATGTCCATGTTAACCATCTAAAAGTGGGATGATGATCCTGATGATTTGTTGTCTGTGGCATGTTTGTTGGTGCCAGATCAGAGGTTTCGAGTAAATGTTTGACCTTCAGTTCTATTAAATTTTTGTTCAGTGCCGTTTCTGATCATCACACTGATGTAATTCATGCTAAAATCAGTTCCCTGTTGGTACTTTGTGCCATAAACACCTGATCAAAACGAGTCTGTAAAGGTGCTCCTTTGTGCACCTTTTTAATCCTCGTCATTCCACATGAACTTTGCACATTGACTGTAATGCTTTTTATTATTGCAACATTTCACCATTTCAAGATAATGAGTTTCGTCTGCTGATAAAACGCACTGTGGAATTATCCCAGGTCTGCTTTAGTGTGTCAGTTGTACAGTTTGAAACACCGATAACCATAACCAAACACAAGTAAAAACACTTTCCAATTAATCCTATACAGAACCATGCAGTTTGAACACACATGCATGCTTCATGAGTATAACGGGCAATTTCTAAAAGCCAATCCGTGTATGATGTGGTCGTGCTTGTTTTTAAATGTAAAGAATAAAGAATTCAGAAAGTCAATAGTGGCAGGACCTGAATGCCATTTCCCACTCTGTACAAATGGGTTGAGTTTAAAAAACAAAAAAAAAACCACTTAAACAGGCAGAAGAAATGGATCTAATGTGCACTGTGGTGTTAGACCATCAAACCATTGAGCTCACTACCCTAACTTGCATTTAATAGTCAAACATGCTAATGCTACAGTTATCAGATGTTCATCATTAATTGCAAAATTAACAAAACATTGACATGTCAATAGACCATGGAGGCCAAACTGAAATTTCGTTTAAGGCAGATGGATGTAATCTAGAATGTTAATGCTGATGTTCATGCATTTCTCATGTATCCAAACAGATACAGCTCCAAGACGAAAGGAGGAATATGACCGCTGAGACTCTTAACTTCGGCCCAGAATGGTACTCATTGTTTTCTGAACCAAACTATTTTTTTTTCTCCCTCTCTCAGCATATTGTGTCCTGTTTCAGTTTTCTCTTCTTTGCTCTGCATTTCCACTCAGTTCCTTTTTTTTTTTTTTGCTAGATCAATTTTAGAAACTATATTATTTATGCCAGTTATTGATCATTCTGAATCAGTTCTGCTGTTGAATCTCCCCTTGGCACTCAGTAAATGTTTATTCAGAGATTAGACTGTAAGGTGTGGCCTGCTGTGCTGGTACTAGGCCATCTCTAATGAGCCAAAGGCTGCTGTGTGCATAGTTGATCAACAGCCAGCACACGATTATTCCTGGGATTGCCATGCATAGCATTGAGTCGGTGTGTTTATAAGGCTCATATCTTTGCAGTAAGCCATCTGGAACGAAGGGGGGGGGGGACTTGGTGTCCCTAAGAGATAATAAAAGAGCAAAGTTGGCGCTAACACATTTGTAAAGAATTTTAAATGGGCTTCAAGGTTTAGTATAAGCAGCTTTTGCACTGAATCCAAACACTTTATCTGTGTGTTTCTATTGTGTTTCCCCTTTTCTTTTCCTTCCACTTTACCACTGCAGGCTCCGTGCACTTTCCAGTGGAGGCAGTGTGACTTCCCCTCCTCCCTCTCCTGCTATGCCAAAGTACAAGCTGGCCGAATATCGCTATGGCCGAGAGGAGATGTTAGCACTTTATGTCAAGGACAACAAGGTAAAGATTTTCAAATTTTGTTTAGTCCGTCTCGTTCACAAAAAGGCCGGAGTTTGTTTTGGTTTTGGAAATTTCTAACAAAATGCAGTCTTGTTAGCAGGAGTCTGATGATAAACTTAAAGCTCTTCTGCAGATGTTTGATCAAATCAGTTGGATTTTATTTAAATAGATTTTTGAATAGAAATGAACATAAATCCAGACTACAAGGACCTTTATTTTAAAGCAGTCATGGTGGTTTCCTATATAATTCCTATATATACACAATATAGGGGTGTGTATGTGTTGTGCTGGTGTAAGAGGATCAGACAAGTGTTTGTAAACACTTTGACACCTCATTAAGCATTTTCTCAGGCCACTGAACAGATGGACCAGGAAAAGCTTTGGACACGCCTCCTTCTTGCTCTTTTTGCCCATTTTCTCCATGTAGAATATAAATAGACTTTGTACTTTTACCCTATTACAGACTGTAGTCCATCTGTTTTGTTTGTTTTTGTTAGTCGGTTCTCTGTTGGTTGGTCAGGACAGGTATCTTTTGGGTGGTGGTTGATCTGAAGTTCTGTAGAGACAGAGTAACACTATGTATTGTAGTCCAGAAACTAATGGACTACAATATCCATCTTTACATTCAGTGAAACTGAGAGCATGGACTATAAGTGGAGCAAAAAGGAGGTTTGTCCAAAGATTATACACATACTGTATTGGTACTGTATTACAGTTGTTTAATTGAATTCATATGTTGTTGCTAGACGAGTGGTGTGAGAATAATAGCCAATCCTCTGTACATATTGCAGTATTGGCCATAAAGCATGACTTGTTTTTATTTAGTTTCCTACAGAATCCATTTGGTTGCATTTTGTGAACACAGTGACATTACATTAAAATGTGCAGAAGGTCCATGAAAGCATGAAACTAGATTAGGGTCATGCAAACCTTTGTAGCATGTTGGTAAGTGTAACTAATGAAAGGTCAGAAATGTACCAGTGCCTGAAGCTCATTCCATTTCCACCTGTGTTTAGCCTGAACACATCCATGGACTTGTCTGATTGTGTTTTTAATGACTGCTGGAAGTTTCGTGGTTCAGAGGAGTTCATTCGAACAGACTGTATTTTGAGCATTGTTAAACAGTTAAAACAAGTGCAGCAGTTCTTTTTTGTATGACTTTGCAGGACTGTTTACTTTGAGTTTAAATAGTTATGATCTAATCAGCACTGATCTCGTTCCTGGCTTGTGTATTGGTAGATCCCAGAGGACATGCAGGATAAGGCGTTTACTGCTATACTGCAGGAAGAGTCTCAGCAGCCTCTGGCACTGGTGCCTCTTACTGAGGAGGAGCAGGTTAGACACACACACACACACACACACACACAGACACACACACACTGCCTGTCTTTTAAAGCATGTGAGGAACATGTTGGGAAAATCTTGCTCTATGTGATGAAACCCATGCAGAAGTAACTAGAGCACCCGTTATAGCAGTGTAATTTTCCTTCCTTTAAGATATAGTTTATGTAAGTTGGATTAGAAATGCAGTGCTCCAACCATTTTCTTCATTTAAAACATTATTTAATGTTTGTTTCCCTACAGCGGAACTTCTCCATGTCGGTCAATAGTGTGGCTGTACTGAGGCTTATGGGTAAAGGTGGTGGCACCGTTCCTGCTGGCATTGCCCGTGGCAGAGGCAGCGTAAGAGGTGGGCGAGGTGAGCACATCAGCTCATTGATTAGTTTTTACGTTGTTCACCATATCTGACCTTTCTATTTTTATAATGTTTCACAAAATCTATATTCAATAAAATAATAAATAAAAAAAACTACTTTTTTATTATTTTAATGAAGTCAGCCTACTAATTTCTAAAACATCAAAGTTCCCCTGATGTATTATGAGGACTAGACTGCATGAGGTGAAGACTTGGAATAACAGTGTTTAGGCTGTTTAAAATTTTAAATCGGTCCAGATTGACGAACACGGAGCACTGTGCTCTAATTTGAAAGAAAGGCTGCAACATTTAACTGTATGTAGTTAGTTGAAAAGGGATCAGTATTGATTATTTAAATGGATTAAAGCACTTATATAGTCAATATATCTTAAATCCATACTGAAAAGTTATTGCTCGACTTGTGTGCAGGCCGTGGTCGTGGAGAGGGTGGTTTCTACCAAAGAAGTACCGAAGACGCTGAAGTGGGTTTCAGCAGGAGTGTTCGAGAGATCCACCGTAGCCAGAGTTGGGATGACAGGTGTCAACATTTACCAGATGTCTTTGTGCAAAGGGACTTGCATCATACAATACGAACAACTCATGGTTAACAACAGGGATTTTTTCTTTTTTTTAAGGTTGAGTAAACTAACTGAGCAGATGTTTTAAAACCGTGACCACACGGCCATCACTGCCCATTTATCTTAATTTATGTACATGATGTAATGGACCTTGTAAATTAGGACAGTGCTGACAGTACTGTAATGGTGCATTTAGATTTAGACATTACACACTACATTTAGGGCTGCATTAATCCTCATTAAAGTTTGTGGGGTTTTTTTTTCTTTGTTTTGTGATAGGGGTGAGAGGCGCTTTGAAAAGCCTTTGCGTCGAGAGGGATTACGTGTAGGCTTCGAGGAGGTAGGACCCGTGGGGCGAAAAGAATTTATGCGTTCCGACAGTGATAACTGGCGCACACTGCGAGAGGAGCATGAGCCGGAGGAGGGTGGAGAAGCGGGTGGCAGCTGGAGACTGACTGGCTCACGGCGAGATGGTATGTATGCACACGCATGCACAGCTTAATAACTACGGGTTTCTATTTTATTTTAATTTTTTTAATGCCTTATTTTATTTCATGTCAAACATCAGTTCTGCTGATGTTAATTTCTAATACTTACAGAAATGACATAATGACTGATATGGTTATAAATCACCATCAACCACAATAAGGTCCAATAATGTACTTAATTAAAGAAATTTGGGATTTATTTAATTAAAACATAGCTTTATTTCAAATGGTTAATTCAAACAATTACTACACTATTTGATCTGTTGGTAAATTTGATATTAATGGGCTGTGACATGCTGATGGGTCCATTTTAAAGATACTAATTGAGGAATAAAAAACATTTACAATAAAAATCTATGGATTAGAATCCTTGTGCATTGACCAATAGAGTATCAAAAAAGCGAAAACAACTGAATGGACCAACACACTTTCCTGGAACATAAAATTGATTAATTTAATAAAAAGATCTGGTTACAATTTGGAGGTCATGGGCACTGCTGTCACAAGTCCTGCCTTTTTTCATTAACCGTACTCTGTGCATCCCACTAACTGCCAGCATGTACACAATGTAACAGAATGTCTTTTCTTCATGAGTCAGTTGCCACTGGTGACCAGTGAGTAGAACCATTGACCTTTACACATCATGCCTCATGGATTTTAAATGATACTTTGACATTCTAATGTGTCTAATCCTTTAATCTTGGAACATTATAGGTTTCTGCTTATTAATGTTGTGGTTGAAAACATGCCATTTTTGGGTGTGCATTTTTTGCTGCTATGAAAACCATAAAGTTAATAAAAAAATATTAGGACTACGATTAAATGAATGATCGACTGTTTTCACTCTACTGTTTATACTTACATGCTGTTCGTCTTTTCCTTTTTTGTTTGTCATGTAGACGGGGGTCCTCGTTCTGCAGGTTGGAGGGAACATGGTGAGGTCCGTCGCAGGAAGTTTGACTTTGACTTCCGCGATGGCGGGAGCGAGGGAGGCAGGAGGAGGACGGGTAGTGAGGGAGCAGAAGAAGAGAGAGACGGACTGCCTGAGTGGTGCACAGATGAAGAAGACGGCGAGATGGGCACTTTTGATTCATCGGGAGCTTTCATGTCAATCAAGGTGTGTGTGCATTGTGCGTAAGGAATAGTCATTTTCACAGTGCTTTGTATTTTTGCATTAATTACCTTTCTTTGCATCATTCTAGAAGGGTTCTAAGGACCCTATTCCAGAAGAGGAGTTTGATTTCCAGGGATTGGAGGATGAGGATGAGTGTGTTACAGATGTCGAGGGGAAAAATGGTCTTGGTGGTGAGAGCACTGAGAGAGGTAAGAATTACCCGTAATATATGGAAATGTTTTGACCCTAAAGATGCTGTTTGTTGTTAAATAGTGGTGATCTAGAACTGTCTAAATAAAGACAGTCAACCTTAACTGCCGCTTTTCATGGAACCTGCTCAGCAGCAGTGGTTCGGACTGAAGCACTTTGACAAAAATGACTGTTATTGAGACTTTTAACAATCATCCAATCAGCATTCATACTGTATATTTACCTCTCCTGTTTTATTTTGAGCAAAAAAAGACAATTAATGCTAAGAGCACCGATATAAACAATCATTTCAAGTACATAATGTACATGCTGGCAGAGATTACAGCAAATCTGTGTGTGGGAGGGGGTGGTTCTGCACAAAAATGCAACTATAATGCAGAAATGACTTGATGTGGTGTGTATTTGTTCTTGTACAGTACATCACACCCAAGACTGTTCTGTGCTAATACAGTTCTCTTTCAGCACCTGTATTCCATCCTTCTAAGCATTACTTCATGCTTTCTATCCCTCAGATGAAAGCGACTCGGCAGCTGAGTCTGAGTTCGAGCTGAAGGCTCAGCCCCCCTCGTCTCCTCCCTCCATATCCCTCATTGCACCTCAGGCCGAGCCCATGTCCACTGCTGCACCCACTGCTGCACCCACTGATCTAGAGGACCCCCATCCTATCCCTGCCATGCCCATCAAGATGCCAAGTGAAGGTAATTCTCATGTCTGTATGTCGTATAACTGCAACTATTAGTAAAATTGTCAGAATGTTGCTTTTGGATTTTAGTTATTTTACGTCACTATATGTAGTAGAGCGGCACGGTGGCTTAGTGGTTAGCACGTTCGCCTCTCAGCGCTAGGGATTCCCGTTTCGAATCCCCATCTGGGTGGAGTTTCCATGTTCTCCCCGTGTCTGTGTGGGTTTCCTCCGGGTTCTCCGGTTTCCTCCCACAGTCCAAAAAACATGGATCAAGGTGAATTGAATTCTCAAAATTGCCCCATATAGAGTGTGTCTGTGTGAGTGAGTGTGTGCCCAGTGATGGATTGGCGCCCTGTCCTGGGTCTATCTGCCCAGCGCCCGAGACGTTCTTCCCTGGATGGGCATGGGGAACCCCACCGCGACCCTAATAGAGGATAAAGCGGGAGATAATGAATGAATGAATATATGTAGTAGGCGGTTTTATATAAACAAGCCTTGAATTTTGGGAAATTAAGTTCAAAACTACTATGTGACATCGGTGTAAACGAACGCAGCTGCCATGTACTAGTTTATCTGTTTATGACTAAAGTTTGGTTTGCGTCTTTGTGATGCAGTGTTATCAGAGCCTGTGTCTGAGCTGAGCCCCAGTGCCTCCTCCAGTCTGCCTTCATCCCCTCCTTCCTCTGCTGCTACTGATCTCCTACCACAAGGAGGTGACCCCGAGGATGACGAGGGCTTGAAGCACCTGCAGCAGGTCAGAATGTTCAAATTATTATTTATTTCAAGTAATGCCAGAAACGTAACCTAATACGTAAGCCGAGTATATGACATTAAACCAGATGTGAATGTGTTCGTCTGATGCCCACGATGTTTTCAGAACTGCGATATGTCCCAGCATGTTGCGAGGCTTGATTTGGACGTATGAAGTAAAACAATAAATGAAAATGCCTTGTTTTTGTAATTTTGCAATTAATATGTGGTTGTAAAACATAATACAGTGCTCTGTAATTAAAGCTTTTGGATGTTGCTTACGTCTGTGTGTTCAGGAGGCAGAAAAGATGGTTGCAGCTCTTCAGGACACATCTCTGGAGGAAGAGTGTTTCACCCAGACACTGCAGGAGAGCAGAAACACTGCAGCTGCCCTCCCTCTCTCCCACGACTCTGCCATGAAATGGTTCTACAAAGATCCTCAGGGAGAGATTCAGGGTAGGTATTGGTGTTCTCATGTTCCCAAAACTCTGCCAGGCAAAGGACACAAGGTGATGTACTGTGACATTGTGCCTTTGCTGGAATGCCTGAAGTCAGTGATTTTATAGCATATTTTGTTAAAGGGTTATTCAGGGGTCTTTTAAATTGATTAAAGAGGAGATCAAGGATTATACATAATTTCCTAGACGATCACGATGACCTGTCCGCTGGAAAAAGTAGATCTCGGGCCAGAAAAGTGTGGGCACTCCTGATTTAGCGCTATTGTGTGCAAGGGAAACTTTGCTCTTTATTATTTAAGTTTTTATTTATTTTTTACCATGTTGGTTCCATCGAAGGGCGGCACGGTGGCTTAGTGGTTTGGCACGTTCGCCTCTCAGCACTAGGGATTCCCGGTTCGAATCCCCATCTGGGCGGAGTTTCCATGTTCTCCCTGTGTCCGCGTGGGTTTCCTCCGGGTTCTCCGGTTTCCTCCCACAGTCCAAAAAACATGGATCAAGTCAATTGAATTCTCAAAATTGCCCCATATAGAGTGTGTCTGTGTGAGTGAGTGTGTGCCCAGCGATGGATTGGCGCCCTGTCCTGGGTCTATCTGCCCAGCGCCCGAGACGTTCTCCCCTGAATGGGCAATAGGATAAAGTGGGAGATAATGAATGAATGGTTCCATCGGTATAAAACGTATATTCTGGCGTTGTGTGTTTGTATAAACTTTCTTAAACTCCTATTGCTCAGCCCTTATATACCTTTAAATAAGTAAAATTGTCATATTGTGATCATATCAGCATCAGTTTGTTGACTAAATCCGTGCATTTAGTTCTGAAGTTAAACGATGGATATTTCAGGGTCCGTCACTTAAAGAAACTTTTTTTTTTCCCTTTTCCTGCTTAATTAAAAGTTAACTTTGATAAAGTTATGTTCTCCTATTACGCACTTTAACACTTTGTTCTCTTAAGTAATTCTAAGCAGGTGGTAATGATTGAATTGAGTTTTTCAAGTGTATCTCATTAAATTCCCTCAAAGCTTCCTGTAATTACCCAGAACATTCATGGGAGGGGGGGAAACGTCTGTTCAATGTGTGCCTAAATTGTTTATCCTTTCGCTTTCTCGTTTGCTTCCAGGCCCCTTTAGCACGGTGGAGATGTGCGAGTGGTTCCAGGCCGGCTACTTCAGCATGTCTCTGCTGGTAAAGCGCGGCTGTGACGAGGGCTTCCAGCCTCTCGGGGATGTCATTAAGATGTGGGGGCGTGTGCCCTTTGCACCTGGGCCCTCCCCACCGCCGCTGCTGGTGAGAGCACACACTCACGGAGGCACGGCGAAATACTTACACACACAAAATCACTCCGCTGACACTCTTGGCTCGAGGCAAGAGGAAGTATAAATGACGGGGGAGCATGGATTTCCCAGGGCATTTATATGCATGAATTGTGTTTCCGCATTTATCCATGAGCTAAAATGAGATTTATGGATTATTTTGTAAAGCTGAAAATCGATTTCTATTTCCATGATGTAAGAGCTTTGTGTTTTAGACGTGCAGCTTTACTTTTAAGCTAAAAAAAAGCTAGTTTCCTAGTGGAGACTTGTGAAAACCAAATTACTCTCTATGGTCAACTTTGGAATTTAAGGCTGGTGGTGTTATTATTAAACAGCTCACAGACAGTGGACAGAGAGGGGCTGTTTTTGTTATTGATCACTAATTATTAAAATAGTTCTGCCTTTACAAAGAGGCGGTTAATACTGGTTGACAGTACATACATCAGGTACCGTTCTGTGGTTCATACATGAAGCTAAAGCATCGTGAGTGAGAGTGGAGCGGAGTTTTAATGAAACTACTTGCTGTCAAGAAAAAAAGCTCACTTCCCTTGTCTTGTAGTCTGAAAAGGCATCATCAAAACCGTTTGCTGCATTTTATGCACATGTAAAATGAAATCAATGGTAGACTGTTTCTGAGTAATGAGCAGGAAATATATAGCCACTGTTCTACCTTCAGGATTAAAGATGGTTTATGCACAAATAATCTCAGGTGCACTTTAAATCATGCGCGAAGCTTTATTTTCTGTGATGGGCTCGTGCCTATATAATTTAGACCGCATGTTGTAATTGCAGCTATAAAGCCAAGTGATTTTATTTGTCTGATAAAGGCTGCAGTGGGTCTAAAACGCAGGGTTCTAGCTGGGAATACCCCGGGCATGCTGCCAGTAAATCTCCAGACATCACACTGACTCATTCTCATCCACACCTAGAGCGCAATTTAGTTTAGCCAGTCCACTGCGTTCTTTGGGGAGGTGTGTGGTGGGGAATCTGCTTTGTGTGCACAACAGGACCATTTCCCACATTACCCGGGAGCAAGAGTCAAAGCAGGCTTTTGGTCCTCAGTCAAAAGTGTTTTGAATTATGCTTTAGACATTAGACACGGAAATTAAACCCGACCCGACTTCTCGTTACAGTGTAATCTGGATCAGGACCGACTGAAGAAACAGCAGGAGTTGGCTGCAGCTGCAGCTCTCTACCAGCAACTGCAACAGCAGCAGCAGCAACATCAGCAGCTATTTCAGCTTATTAACAGGTTTGTAGAGCTTACAATAAAGAGAGTCAAATTCTCTTGGCTGAGCATTTGACTCTTTGCAAATACTGGGTGTATTAGTAATACTGTACTGTTACTGCTTTTTAAGTACTCATTCATTCATTCATTCATTCATTCATTATCTCGCGCTTTATCCTCTATTAGGGTCGCGGTGGGGTTCCCCATGCCCATCCAGTCGAGAACATCTCGGGCGCTGGGCAGATAGACCCAGGACAGGGCGCCAATCCATCGCTGGGCACACACTCACTCACTCAAACACACTCTATATGGGGCAATTTGGAGAATTCAATTGACTTGATCCATGTTTTTGGACTGTGGGAGGAAACCGGAGAACCCGGAGAAAACCCACGCAGACACGGGGAGAACATGGAAACTCCACCCAGATGGGGATTCGAACCGGGAATCCCTAGCGCTGAGAGGAGAACATGCCAACCACTAAGCCACCGTGCCGCCTTTTTAAGTACTTATTTATTAATTTATTTTGAGCTTCTGATAAAATCACCTCAATAAATTATTCTTGGGTAAATAGTAATCTTTACTTTTACATGAAAAAATGGCCAATAGGTCAGCAGTCATGGTGACTGACCTTTGATTGGACATTGTAATGCACCAGACGTTGAGTACAAAGCAAAATATGCTCTGAGACTATGTTCTATTGTAAAAGAACTCGTTTCAGTCAGCAAAAAAAAAATATTAAGGGCTTTTCCATCAACACAGAACTGACGCTGGTGACTAATTCAAATCCATGCTGTGGTTTCACACTTTGGAGAAAAAAAATAAAATAAAACTTGTGCTCAGTGGAAGCATTTGGCTTTGCTCCAGTACCAGAAGGCTGTTGGTCTGGAGACTAGCTGTGACGTCAATTGAGCACTTGTCAATATGCTCGTTCGACTGCAGACGTTTGCCTTTATTTAATTAATTATTTATTTATTTAATTAAGTTTTTCCTGTGTTTCTTTTTTTTTTTTTTTTTTTGGCTTTTTTTTGGAGGATGTGATGATGCTCATGCTGTTTGAACGATCAGGCACTGAAATTTTATTGAACTACTTGCTCGGATGAACTCTGTCAACGGTTAATAAACGAATAAAAGCGGCTCTCTTTCTGCAGAAGGTGCTTTAATCACTGCAGTATTACCACAGATACTTAACGAGAAAGCAGCAGATTTTTCTTCTTAAGAATCACCCACATGCAGCTCAGCTCGCGCTTGGTGTAAACATGAGCCAGTTCTTAAAGGGCAGACAGTTTCATAGAAGCCACCGGACCGGCACAGACACTGGCACAAGCACCAGTACTGTTTCAGTGGAAAAGCCATAAAGTAGACCTGAAACAAAATGGGTTTTGTGTGTGTGTGTGTGTGTGTGTGTGTGTGTGTGTGTGTGTGTGTGTGTGTGTGTGTGTGTGTGTGTGTGTGTGTGTGTGTGTGTGTGTGTGTGTGTGTTATATCAGATACTGAATAGTTGAGTCTCATTACAGACAGTTAGTAAAATACCCATGGCGGCTTACTTCCTTACCCATGCGACATAATTCTAGGGCTGTTGGCAGTTCAGTGGTTAAGGTCTTGAGTTATCGGTTGGAAGGTTGGCACTGTAAGTTCTTGAGCTCTTAACACTTCCTGCTCCAGAATTGTTGTATCGTGGCTGATCCTGAATCTGACATCAGCCGTCAAGTTGGGATTTGTAAAGAGAAGCTTAGCGGGATTGTATACTGACACTAAAGGCATCTTATTGTATTTTATTGGTTCTAAATAGACTGTTTATATTCAGCAGAATGATTCACTTGTGTTGGTGAACTGGGTGCAGACAACTAAAGAAAAATTGAATGACCCATTTACAAACTCGAATCACACAGCATTAGTGTGCTGCAAAAAATGGCTCTTTTCTAACTGTTACTAAAATAATGAAACCTGATTTGTCTATTTTTATTGCCTATTAAAATACAAACTATGCCTCATTAAGTCCAGCAACAATGCTGACTGATAACAGACTGGTGGACCAATGGTGTATTGTGAATATGGTTCTTAAAAAACATTTTATAAATAAAGTACTACTGATCTTTTAATACCTTTTGCTTTGGTTACTTCTTAATAAAAGCCGCAGGCGACTATAGCATGTTTGTTTATTGTCTGGGTTTTGCACGTTGAAGAAGAAGTAAACCACAGCTCTCATGGCTCATTATTCATAGCTTATATGTTATTCATACACAATATCAACACAATTTTCCATAGACAACTCTTGACCCAATTGTCTCAATTGCATAAATCAAGTACCTAACAATGCACTTTTAGCCACTGTATGCTTGACTTGTGATGTTCTCATTTGTAAGTCGCTTTGGATAAAAGTGTCTGCTAAATGACTAAATGTAAATGTAATGTATGCCTCTATTTTTGTGGGAGTGGTTTGAGGAAGGCCTTTTTCTATTACATCATGACTCTGCCCCACGGCACAACTGAAAGGTCCAAAATAGCATTTTGAGGTTAGTGTGCTATGAAAGGACCTGAATCGTCACTGCCTCAACACTACGTCCTCAACATCAGTGTCTGAAGCTGTTACCGCTTGTACAAGTGTCACAATATGTTTGTCCATATAGAGTATTTGCTGATTCAGTATGATTAACTGTAAGGATTCCTGTGACCCTGACCGGTTCAGCAGTGTGTCATTTGTTTGCCTTATTGATAGTTGCGTGGAGTAAAGTTCAGTTTTTTTGTCATGGTGATCATAGGGAGGTCATCAGTGAGGTATACCTGTGTTGTTTTTTTTTTTTTTTAAACCAGTTGCAGAATAGTAACCCTTTGGCACAGTTGACAGAACATTGGCCTAATCATTATTGTGAAGTTAAGAACATAAAACTTGACTCTCTGTCTCATTGTAGGTCGTTTACCTTTAGTTTGACTTTTATGCAAATCCCTAGTCTAATTGTAGAGCATTGGGTGTGTGACAAACAAATGGCTGGAATGTATGTGGGATATATATATATATATATTTCTTTTTGGTCGTGTACTCAGTTCTCCGGTTAGCCTTAAGGTTGGCTATGTTCTGCGACCTGGGTTTTTGTACAGAATGTTTATTTGATTTACTTGAACCAGTCTGTCCATTTTGAGTTCATTACTTTCATTAACAAGGTGTTTGCATTACTCCAAAAGAACTCTGTTGTAATCTTGATGTATAAGAGAAGAAATACCTCTGCTGAAAATTGACTAAATGGCAAACATTAGGCTTTAATATTTTACAACCTATTAGTCCTTATTTCTTTTTTTATTTCAAGAAATGACATTTTTGATGTCAGAATTTCATACTTTTTCGTACAGAATTTCATACTTTTCTGTAGCAAATGTTAACTACCCACAAGTGCCACATAAGATGTAAATAGTGCTGATGCTTAATATACATTTGTGTGTTTGTGTAGGTGCGGAGAGCAGGGTATTATGCCTTCGATGAACAGATCAATGTCAGTGCCAGATACAGGGTCCATGTGGGACATGCATACCTCAGCCTCACAGCCAACAGGTGAGCATTACTTTGTAGGATCATGCTAAAAATGTGTGTTTCTCATAATCTCACAGCACCTTACTGTAAATGTAAGTGAACTATGATTCTGTCCCAAAATGAAGCTCACATTATAAAAGCTCTGTTCACTGTGATGAACACTTCTTGTGCAGATTGGTGAAACTCAAAACAAACAGTGTGGCGTATTTGTTGTGAATAATGGGAGATCAAAATTTTATGACGTTCACATTGCCTATTCACAATGTTCCCCTCTCTGTATAACCCAACATAGTGGATTAATAAAATATGTACTTTTATATTTACTCAAGCAAGAGACTCGGCCAAGTCCCTGACCAAAAAAAAACAATTAACACAGTTAAAAGTAAAAAATATACTTTTCTCATACTCCTATTAAACCTCAGCTTAAGCCCTCTAAAATAGATCAACAGTAGAAAGGAGGGGGGTGGCCTAGTGACCGGATGTTTAATTGAGTTAGTTTCCTGCCATAAGGAAAACCTATTGATTGACATGGGCATCGTCCAAAATCACCTAATTGCTCTTAAATAGTTGGCAAAAGCATGTCCATCTGTGTAGTAGGCATCAAGCCGCAGGTGAATATTCCCCAGATAACCTATTGAATTAAAAACAAACTTCAACAGTAAGCATCTGCAGCACACTGTGCTTAGTCCATAAATCAACCTGAGCTGAATCACATGATCACGTTGAGGAAGGGAAAATGTCGGAAAATGGGCAGTCAGCCGCCTACAAGCTATAACCACAAAAATAAACATCAAATCTTGAGCGATTTTTAATGAATAGGGAAACTTTTCCCATATGAGCTCTAATGTCAAATGATGTTTGTAATTTGGTGTATTGCTGTTTGTCTGAGGCTGCATGGTAACAGCACACTTACCACTGCTTTACCTGTTAAACAGTACTAACTAAATCAAAACCAGTACCTACAGCTTGGTAGGTGATGCAGGACACTGCCTCAGTCGTTAAAAACAAATTTTTCTATTTGTTGTGAAGGTTTGATTCTTATTTATGGCACATTTGATGCTTTTTTTATTTAAAGTTTGTTGGTTTATTATTGTGTTGGGAATTATGTTACATGGCCTTGTATGTCGTAAACATGGAATACAAAAGTTCTTTTCCCTCGTACCTTTGACAATATCCAAAATCCTCACTTTTTTGCCTCTTTTCAGAGGCATGATTCATTTTTAAACTGGACACTATCACCACATACGTGCTTCCTTTGTGGTTCTTATCGGTTTCTCGCACCTCTTCCTTTTCACCCTGTGTATAATTAGAGCTTTGATGCTAAAAGTGCTTTTATCACAACAGGAGCTCAAAAATGATTCCGACCATTACAAAATCTATTGAAAGGCAGAAACAGCGGGACTTTGTAAAGGGTCCGATTCTGCGGATGATTTAAATGAAGGATTTATTTGCACTGTGAGAACTGTTAGATCGTTATCTTTTAATTTAGATGCTGTAGGAGAGGAGAGAGAGCTCTCTGTCTCTGAGCATTAATCCTACCACGCTGACATCATCAGCAGTTAGCAATTCATTTCCATGTTTCGGTGCATTTAAAATGTAGTTCTATATCTCATTTAATTAGGTTTTTCAGAACCCAATTAGTGTTAATAGCTATAAATATGTATTCTTTTATACACAGTTTTGAAATAACCACCTTATTGATGCATTTCCTCTTCGCTTTCAGGTGGTGAGGCCAGTCTTTGGGACTTAACAATGAATTCTTCAACTCAGGGTCCAACTCTTGAACAGCTTCAGAAGGTGAGTGCAGCGCCCTCTGTTTGCTCCAATGTGAAGTGCAAGTTTATTTCTTTCTTTAATTTAAGCATTTTGTAAGAGTGCTGGTACACTACAGGGGAACCTGTGCTACACATTTTTCCCATAGTCGTCCACCGCTTACATATGCATTGATGATGCATTGATTTAATCTATTTACATGCACAAACATCTTAAGGAACTATAAATGAATAAATATAAACAGTATCTGAGGTGAACCTGAGGTCCGACGTCGCAGTGTGATCGTAACATAACTTGGTTTGTCTTTGTGCCTCAGCTCCAGGAGAGAAGAGAGGCTGAACTCAGGGCTAAACGTGAGGAGGAAGAGAGAAAAAGAAGGGATGAGAAGAGAAGGCAGCAGCAAGAAGAACAGAAGAGACGAGAGGAGGAGGAGCTCTTCAGGCGCAAACAGGTGAAGGATGTGAGCGGCATGATTATTCTCACTGTTTCTATTTCTTTTATGAAAGAGAAGATAATTATGATGCAATATTGTATCACCCACGACTGTTATGAAAGAAGCCTGAGGGCCGACACAGTGTTAAACACTAACAACACACCGACAAGGTTTTAGTTTACATGACCAAGCATTTGAAATGCAGAAGTGAAGAGCATTTGTTATTGTTCACTTCACGTCCTTGATGATTAACTGCGTCGTTTGTAGGCGTACTATGACCTTGCATTGTTTCTGCGCACTGTTTTCTTGATGTCCTTGTGGCCATGCGATCCTTCTGTAACAGGAGCTGCTGATAAAGCTACTGCAGCAGGCTCCACGTCAAGGTGCCACTGGATCAGGCTCGGGCTGGAGCGGGGGTCCTGTATCTGGACTCGGGAAGCAGGGCAAGCCCATTAACTTTGTGGATCATCAGCAAGAACTAGAGAGGTTCTACAAACAGCAAAGAGCTCAACAGCAGCAACGAGTAATGCCTTAAACTTGTATATCTACGTTTTGATTTATAAACTGCCATTTGGTTTGCTCCATTTGCAGTTGAAATTATTTTGGCGAGTTTTTGCGTCCACAGGCATTTCTCAGTTTAGTTTAATTAGTCTAATGCACTAATTTAAAACCAAATTCTGGCACCCCAAGCCACAGTTACTCCACACATTTAAAGTCTGCATGACTAAGCGAACGATTGGCGAAGCAAACCTCATCGGTTTGATCGACTGTATAAACTTTGGCTAGTTATATTAATATTAACTAATATCACCTTATTCTGCATTATGATTGGCTTTGGACATATTCACCTCACCTTATTTGATATTTAATCATAATAATATAGTTTTAGTACAAAACTGTCTGACAATATCCAATGTTCATTTTCTTGTTATTTCTTTCTTTCAGTGGACTTCTGATAGCGTGGGATCGTTGTGGGGATCTGGTGGTATCGACGGCAAGGTACCGGGGAGCAGTAGTCCCTCAGGAGGGAGCATGGGTGGTGGAAGCATTTGGGACGAGGCTCTGAAAAACCAGAGCGCCGTCCGTGGCAGCATGGGTCTGAAGAACAGCCGCAGCAGTCCATCACTCAGGTACGTGCTGTGGTGGCTGCCCATCTGGTCATTCATATTCATATTTAATATAAAGTAATTATGGAGTACTATTACTACAAACTTATGTTTATAGTCATTAATAAATCGGGGAATGAAAAGCATTTAGTGCGACTTGAAATTTAGAGAACGTTGTGTACACTTCTTTATCTAGTGAGCAGTACTTGATGATGAGCCGGCGCAAGCGAACCGAGGATGAGGAACGCTTGCTGAAGCTTTTGCAGGGGATGAAGGCTCAGGATGGCTTCACCACATGGTGCGAGCAGATGCTCCATGCACTTAACACCTCTGCCAACAACTCTAACTCCTCCCTGGATGGTAAGGATATTATTGTTTATTGATTACACACTCTTGTGTTCAAGTAATCGAAACAATGGTTGCCACATCTGTTATAATCCTTCATTAAAAACGGTTTACACCACAATTGTATTCACTCCAAAACAACAGTTGCCACATCTATTATAATCCATCATAAGCAACAGTTGCCACAAATTTAATAGTTTCTCATTTACAACATTTACCATGGCTAGAATAATTCCTCATAAATAACAATTAATACAATGACTATGTTCCTTATAAACTACTGTTGCCATGACTACAATACCCCTCAACCACAATAGTGAGGAATCCTTTAGGCTGTGCCTTCAGAATTCCCTCACTATTTTATTACCATGTTGTTTCTTGTGAAGTTTTTGCAAGCATGAATTGTTTGTTAATGATTAAAAACCTTATGATGGAAAAAAAACTGTACAGTTTAGTGATCAGTTATTACAATTAGTTCACTATAAATAAGACAAAATCACAATCATGTAGCTCACACTTTAACAGGTTATTTATATTAAAAAAGAGCTGGTCTTTTGGGTCACTTGCTCATTTTACTCTGAACTCCATTGTGCTGTGTCCTTTGTCTGCTTCTGTCAGTGGCCACCATCGTGGCATATCTAAAGGAGGTCGAGTCGCCGTATGAGGTACTGGACTTCATCCGCGCTTACCTGGGTGACACTGTGGAAGCCAAAGAGTTTGCCAAGCAGTTCCTGGAACGCCGTGCCAAACAGAAAGCCAACCATCAAAGGCAGCAGCAGGTGTGTGGTTGTAGAAGACAAGTTTTTTCTCTCTCTGTGTTAACCGTGTGGTCGTTTCGAGAAACAGTGGAGTACTGGGCTGTTTCCTTTTTTTGTTGTTCTTTTGTTTTCCTTCTGAACTGATTTTTTTGTGTTCTGTCTTCATGCCAGCTTTCTAAAGACATGGCTGGATTATCCATGAACAGCTTCCCTGTGCAGGTAAATACTTAAAAACCCTGACATGTTTGCTGTAGTGCATCAGCTTGTCTTTAAACATGAAAGATTCTCAGCGCTGTATTGACGCTGACATGATGGTGGGGTGTAATATTGTACAAATATGTTATAGATCTGTTGGTGTCAGAGATTAGTGGATAATTCTTAGTTAAACAGCAACGTGGTGGTGTGTAACATTCCTGCTGCACTGCTGCTACACTTGATCCATATATTTTAGCAAACATGACCCACATTAACATATCACATACCTCAGCCTTGTCACTGCAGTGCTGAGAGAGCCACTAACCAAACAACACATGGTCCTGTGGGGTGGAACTATAAAGTCCATCTGTAGAAGTAAGTGAGCGAGAGGGAGAAAGAGAAAATCGATGTTTATTATAACCTCAAATTTACCAAGCTGTCACTTCAGGCCCTAGAGAAGGGCAATAATCACAGTTCCCCTCTGCACCTGTCACTGCATAATCTATTTTACACAGACCACAACAAGGGGGCAAGCTGAGCCTAAACATGATGCTTCATTCATATCCAAAGAACCCAAATTCTACCTGTTACTGGAATGATTTCTTTAAAATTACACATTTACAAAGAGACCAACCTCTCAATGTTTGTTGTCATTTGGTTATTGCTAGGCGGCTTAGTGGTCAGCACGTTTGCCTCTCAGCGCTAGGGATTCCTAGTTCGAATCCCCATCTGGGTGGAGTTTCCATGTTCTCCCCGTGTCTGTGTGGGTTTCCTCCGGGTTCTCCGGTTTCCTCCCACAGTCCAAAAACGTGAATCAAGTCAATTGAATTCTCCAAAATTGCCCCATATAGAGTGTGTCTGTGTGAGTGAGTGTGTGCCCAGCGATGGATTGGTGCCCTGTCCTGGGTCTATCTGCCCAGCGCCCGAGACGTTCTCCCCTGGATGGGCATGGGGAACCCCACCGCGACCCTAATAGAGGATAAAGCGGGAGATAATGAATGAATGAATGAATGGTTATTGCTAATAAATAATCTTGTGGGTTATAACTTGGTGTGGCTCTATTAGATCTGTTTTGCAAACCCTTTCTGTGGCTTTCTGTATTTAATTGAGATACAGCGAGCTGAGTGCCCTCTTGTGGCTGTAGAAAAACGGTGCACATTCTGTGGCTTACTCCTATCCGTTCTCTTTTCTCAGCAGATTGCATACGTGTTTAATTTTTTTTCACATTAGTTTCTTATATGTCCAGTTGGCTTTAATCTACTTTTTATATTTTTTTTTCCTCAGGATTCTATGAGGGGAATGAACCAAGCCTCATTGCAGTCCATGTTCCAAGCGGTGCATTCTGGGAAAGGAGGGATGGGTTATGATCAGGCTGGGAAACTGAAGAAGAAGCAGCCTATGATTCTTCACTCCGACTCCAGCATCTTGGGTATTCCACTTTTCACTTCTTATCTTCAGATATTCACACTCATTTAAATGATTTTCTTGTTTCTGCTGCCGTGCATTGAAAACATAGCTTTTATAACCATGGTCTGTTGTAGAGGAATAACATCTTTCTCTCTCTCACTTTGTCTGTGTAGGATACTCGTTCCATGGTGCAGGCGATCGGATGAGCCTGACCGAGATGGAGATGGTGGAGGATTACTGAGTCCACAGCAATAGCTACCTGAGGCCTTTATTCGCGGGTCCAACTAATCAGACTCCGCAAGTCCAATGTGCACTGCTGGGGAAGGGGGGGTGGGGTGGGAGGGTGAGCCAGGAAAAGCAGATTGGGGTCTATGTACGGGGTTGGAGGGGGAAATTGAGCAGAGACTTTAGTGGCTGATAATAGGGCAGAGCTCCATTACAGCTTTAGGCTCCCTTAGTAGTGCCCTTCAACTGGCTGTCGATTGGGCAGGGCAAGTGGGTGTTGTGTTCTGCGGGGGTGATCGAAACTTTTGGCACTTAAACAATAAGCACCTTACTTAAACTAATGCACTTTATGAAGGCGGTATACAGATAGGGGTTGGTTGTGTTTATCTTTTTTTAAAGAAGGTTTTTACATGTATAGGTATGTGGTATGAATTCAAAACTATTCCCACATAAATATATGTGTGTGAGTGTGTGTGTGTGTGTCTGCAAGCGAGTGCATGCGTGCGTGCGAGTGTGTGTGTATGTGTAGAGTTTGATATGGACATGGAGGCAGGAGTGGAGGAGATCATGAGGGACCGTCCATGTTTATAAAAACCAGAAAATGACAAATTTCTCTTTAAAGACAAACACTGTTTTTTGTTTTTTTTTCTTTGTTAAAAAAAGTTTCTATAAAAAGCTATATAAAATAAGATTTTTGCTCAGAAAACTTGAAGAATTGCACTTGTATGAAAAACAGAAAATCAACAAAAATAATGGGTTAGGATCTATGTAATGGAGATTAATATTTTTTTGGTGTGTGTGTGTGTGTGTGTGTGCTGATGAGCGAATGAGTGAGCGGGTGTGTTTGTATAGAGTATATACCAGTCTGCACAATATTTTCTTTTGCATTGCTCATCAAGATGTATGAAAAGACACAAGAGGCCATTTTGTGATTTTCTTTGTTCTTTTTCAAGCAAAATTAGTTTTGTATTTCATATGCAGAGTGTGTGAATGAATTGAGTGAGTGAGTGAGTGCAAGATGTAGTGAGTTTTGTGAAATTGCGGCATGTTAATGCATTTGACTGAGGGGGGGGGGGCAGAGGGCAATGGCACAACCCATCCTTTTTGTCTTTCTCTTTTTTTGTTTTGTTTCTTTTTGTCATTTCCTCATCCCCAGATGAATAAGAAGGCTCTAGATGCAACCACGAAAAAAAAAGCTTTAGCTTCTTTTATACACAGCGCATGCAAATGGCTTTTTCGTTTGGTTTTGTTTTCTTCCCATATCTGTGCCTCCAGTAGGCTCATGGGCCAAGTACTGAGGTTTTTGCATACGTGTGTATGTGTACATTTGAGCGTCTGGTTTCTATCCACACATGTGCCTAAGAACTTTTAAAGGGCGGATGGTTGGAGTTCATTGCTGCCATTGAGACATTATTTTTTCAGGAGTGCACGTGTCTCAGTACAACACGGCTCTCCCATGCTTCTAAACCAAGAGCTTTGTGCATTGCGCACACCATTCTCTGTAGTTCTTCTAGTGTAGCTTAGAGACAGTCCATGCTGAGGATTGTCCACTTTTCCGGGGATGTGGCCCGCATTGCCTTGTTGTCCACTCTCTTACTCCTAAACGAGTGACTGACTGGCTTATATAGATCCCATCAAACTGTGCAAGTGCACAAAACCGTGCACAAAATGTTCATGTAATGTTACCTGTTTTTGTTTGTTTGTGTGTCGTTGATAATAATGACTTTGTTATGGCATATATGAATCTAATATACACATGTAATACTCACAAGTTGAAAAGTATTTGGACTTCAAACGAGCACTTGGGGCTGCTACTTTTTTTGAAATAAGTCTCTTAGTTTTTAGTTTCATTGCCACATGTGAAGTGTATGTCCTTTTCTTAAGAAAAAAAAAAAACATTGAATGTATTCCGAAAAAGGTGAAAAAAGCTAAAAAAAAAAAAAAATTCAAAAGAACAGTGAAGCCAGACTTTTTTATTCAGTGCAAAAATGGAAGCGTAGTCCGACGTCTGAACAGAAAGACATCATCTTTTGTGTCCCGATGACTACCGCTGGAAGACACTGCCTCTACAATCCTGTTTATACAGACAATATAGAACTGAGAAGTAAAAAAAAAGATATTCCATACTGGAGTTTTGGTTGTTTACAAAAAACAAAAACACTTGGACTATAAAAGCATTTCTCAACCCCACCCCTTTTTTTTCCCAGTGAGCAGGTGCGACCTCAGTTCTGAAAGATTTAAGGATGTGGAGCTGTATTAATCACATGATGGCAAGCTCCACCCCCCGTTGTGAAATAGGTGTGGCTAAACGACTGATTGCGTCTCCATACATGACTTTGGGGACTGGGTGCTGGAACGAGGAGTTATTACAAAGCTGACCATGTTTTGTTTACTTACTTTGTTGAGTTTTTTTTTTTTTTGCCTGATTTCAGTTGTTTTTCACAGTGGATATATTTTTGTTCATTCGGCGTGATGCTTTGTGGAAAGGAGCAAACGCAGCGCAGAGCATTTTTATTTTTGGTACTTTGAAATGCATGGACACGATCAGTGATGCTTTAAAACTTTTCTTTCTCAGAGTGAACTTTTTCTTTTTATTATTGTTATTATTTTTTTGGAACTTGTTTTTTGCTTTTGAAAAAAAATGAAACGACTCGTCTGGGCTGTAAAAGAAAGTATAGAAGAACATGAGGGGTGCACATGACCTCAGCACTCTCATATTATTCTTGACTGTATATAGTCTCTGTTTCCACATGGGCCATCTGAGGATCACAGCAGTTGACTCATGAAGATAACGAATGAACACTGCCTCAATGCCCTCACTATGCACTTTTCACATGCGCTAAACTGTGAGAACCCTGTGGGGACATGAAAAGGGGCACAGGAGAAGGGGGCATTGTTGGAAGTGACAGGACACTTAAAATCCAGCTAAAAGCCTGCTAGCCAGAACATAAACATGCTTATGACTTGCTGAGATCTCCTGGCGGATTTTTTTTTTTTTTTTTCTTTTTACCTCCTTTTTTCCCCTCTTCCTTCGTCTTTCAGACTGGACATGTGTTTGATTACACGCCAATGAAGTAGGCTAATAAGAAATCTGACGTTCTGAATGTTGTTCAAGGTAAAAACTTTTACTCCATGCCAGCCTTTTAACGATTTTCTATGGATACCAGGATGGAAATCAAACTGTAATTGTGGAAAGAGCTTGAGAGAGCTGCTTGGTTTTTTGGGTGCTAGATGAAGAACAAGAGACTATTTTAAAGGCTGGGGTCAAAAATGGGACCCTCTGGATTTGGAGTTTTCTAATAATTGACTGAGACATGTCAGAGTGGAAGTGGAGGAAGTCCAGAAATGAACTGACTTTGACATGGCTGTGGATTTACGTTGCATGGGGGTTCCTGTGATTCTACTCACAGCACTGTCTGTCTGGTAAATGCTGCACTCATATCACAAAGACAGCATAAATAATACAAATATGTTTTCATATTCAAATCAAGGAATCTAAACCTTTAAAAACATTTAGATTTTAATGTTTAATATTCTTGGGTCAAAATATTAAGTACATTTTTTAGAAAAAAAAAAAAAAATTAAGAATGTTTCTAAACATTAGTCAGTGAATCTGGGTATCATGAGGCCAAAAACTACTGGCATTGTATAAAAAACAGTTATGCTGCTGTGATAGACATGGACTCGGGGGAAACTCTGACAGTCATCACTGAATGCTAATAAATAACTTTTACATTTTTTTTTTTTTTTTTGCTCTGTTGTCTTTAGATTTAAATATTAAAATGTTCTTGTTCTCCTCTCTCACTTCTTGTAGACCAGTATTCCAGAGATTCAGAGGTGGACGATGGTCTGATTTCATCATGGACCTCTCTTCTCCCTCATGTTAACTTAATCTGTCTGTTTGACTCTACATCTCGCACAGCATCCTTCCAGAACAAAATGACTGAAATAAAATGCACAAAGAAGAGAGTTGTATCTACCCTCCATCCGTGGCACTACCTTATACGGAATGTTAGCAGAATTCCTTTGTGGCTTTCTTCATCTCAGCATGCCGAGCAGGAAAAGCAGGATGGAGTGAAAACCCTCTGGATACTGGAACCTGTACAGACTAGTGGATCACCTGCAGCAGCAGGCCCTTCTGCACACATGGCTTACACACACACACACACAAACTAGCTTGCTTGCATGTTGAGGCGTGCTCAGCACACATGCAGCGTGATCAAGACTTGTCACACATGCAAATCTTACTTCCATCAACTGCTGTCCCGATTCAATCATATTCACATATAAGACAATGTAGCCATGGCAACGGGCTGCCCTGTAAACTCTGTAAATGTGATGATACTGCTTTTATTTGTTGCCTGTAGTGACTTTTCTTTCTGTATGACATGCCTTAAATGTACAGGCGAGCCTGTACTTTGATTTATGCTGAACTATTTAGTTAATGTTCTTTGACTTCAGTGTTTGTTCCTAAAATAATTGACCTATTGACCTTTAATCGGAAGTTAAATGCATATATCCGCCAATTAAATCCAGCGGCGCCTATATTTAACATAACGTCCAGTTTAATAAGGATGTGAGCAGTTTTGATGTGACATGCTTACAGGACTAATGGTGTATTTGAAATGACTATGTTGTGATGAATTAGAAATGATTTTGGGAAAAATGCTACAGCCTTTGCTGGTATTTTATATGACAAAACTCCTTGTATTGGTGACGACAAACAGCAAGGCTTTCAGGTGCTTACGTTGACTTGTGGGTTTTGTTACAACCTACTTGTGTCTGAACCCCACACACTGGGTAAATAAAGACCACAGGGACGTCTAGGGCAAATGTTTCAAATCCCCAAGTCTTTTAGAGAAGACAAGATCAGTATTGAGTTCTTAACTCTCTTTTTTTTTTTCATGCTACATGCATGTTAAACACCGGTAACACAATGATTGTTGGCCTTTTTCATTCTGGTTGTCAGCTTTTCCCTGAAGCTAAATTTTAAAATGTGGATCTAAGTGAAAACATGCTAAAGAAAACCTTAGAGTGTAAATAGTCTGTTTTTTTGTTTGTTTGATGAGATAAATACTAAATAAATGCTTATTATTAAGGTTGTCTGTATTTCTTACAGTGTATTTCAAGTGGTGTATTATGATGCTGAAAGAAATGACAGTTGAACTTGATCCATGTTTTTGGACTGTCGGAGGAAACCCACGGGGAGAACATGGAAACTCCACCCCGATGGGGATTCGAACCGGGAATCCCCAGCACTGAGAGGCGAACGTGCTAACCACTAAGCCACCGTGCCGCCTGCACTTAAAATTGATTCTGTAATTAGTTACAAATTGGAAAAATTATGACGTAAGATGCTATAATTGCCCTACACAAGGAAAACACCTGTATTTATTCAATACATTAAACTGTGCAACCTGTGTGTGTGTATGTATGTATGTATATATATATATATATATACAGCGATGGATTGGCGCCCTGTCCTGGGTGTATCTGCCCAGCGCCCGAGACGTTCTCCCCTGGATGGGCATGGGGAACCCCACCACGACCCTAATAGAGGATAAAGCGGGAGATAATGAATGAATTAATATATATATATATATATATATAGGCGGCACGGTGGCTTAGTGGTTTAGCACGTTCGCCTCTCAGCACTAGGGATTCCATGTTCGAATCCCCATCTGGGTGGAGTTTCCATGTTCTTCCCGTGTCCGTGTGGGTTTCCTCCAGGTTCTCCAGTTTCCTCCCACAGTCCAAAAACATGGATCAAGTCAATTGAGTTCTCCAAATTGCCCCATGTATAGTGTGTGTGTGTAAGTGAGTGTGTGCCCAGTGATTGGCGCCCTGTTCTGGGTGTATCTGCCCAGCACCTGAAACGTTCTCCCCTGGATGGGCATGGGGAACCCCACCGCGACCCTAATAGAGGATAAAGTGGAAGATAATTGATTGATGGAGATATATATATATATATATATACTCATTAACAACATCAAGATTTACTGAGATTGTATAACCTAAAACCCTGCACATTTCAGATCCTTCATTCTTCTAAAAAAAAAGTCGGAATGGAATTCACAGGAGGTTTTGAACATTAATTCATTACAGCATTTTTTCTGGGGGATGAACATGGTGTTAGTGCAGCAGTGCTGCTGCAGTTTCATTTAAACCCCTCAGTCACACTGCTGGGATAGGAATAATGCACCCAACAAATAATCTGCTCTGCGGTGCTACTCTTGGGGTCCTGACCATCAGAGAACAGAGTAAAGGTATGCAGTATGTACTGTAGTCTGCAAACAAATGGACTACAGTCTGGAATTGTAGAACTACAAAGTCCATCTTAACGGTAAGTGAAAATGAGAACATGGACCATAAGAGGAGCAGAAAGGGGGCGTGTCCAAGCGGTGGCCTGGTGCTGCATATACAATATTAGTAACGTTTTCATTAAAGTGCCCTTCACGGACGTGTTCTGTTACTGATTAATCCGTTTTAAGTAATCATATTCATTCGTATTTATTTGTATTTTACACTGAAGTTAATTCCACGTCGCTGTACAAAAAAAAAAGTGTTTTAATTATTAACGCATACATCATTTGGACGTAAGTCCACGTGTGGCCCTCTTGTGGTTGATCTAAGTAGTGCAAATATTCTCAAATCTCGCGAGAGGCGGGTCTTGTTCGTCTGTTGGATATGGCGGCAGACTAGTTTTGTAAACATCCAGCATGGACTTCAAAAACCCCCCACAGTTCTCCGTCAGCAGAGCCGCTGTGAAAGACATTAAATAAGAGACGACGGGACATAACGCTGCTTTGGTAATAAACGCCTTGATCTTTATTTTTTATTTTATTTTAACTGATGGTTTTTGCACAAGATTTTCCTTTATACCTTAAAGCTAGACGTATGAGGCTAACTGACCATCATTATAAAAGTATAATGTCCCCCTTTGTGTTCCATTTATTGTCCATGTTCTCAGTTCCACTTCCCGTAAAGATGGACTTTGTAGTTCTACAATTCCAGACTGTAGTCCATCTGTTTGTGTTCTACAGTACACACTGTGTACTCTGTTCTAATGGTCAGAACCCCAATAGTAGCACCACAGAGCAGGGATTATTTGGTGGGTGCATTATTCCTATCCCAGCAGTGTCACTGAGGTGGAGAAATTAACCTCCAGCAGCCCTGCTGCACTAACCCCCCCCCCCCCCCCCCCTTCACCACATCAGTGACACTGCAGAACTGACAATAAACAATCCACCACCCAAATGATACCTGTTCTGTGATGATGCTGAGAACCAACAGAGAACCAACAGCGGACTAACAACAACAAAGAACACAGATGGACTACAGTCTGTAATTATAAAACTACAAAGTCCATCTGTATGATAAGTGAAGGTGAAGTGAAGTGAAGTTATTATTATTAAGGGCGGCACGGTGGCTTAGTGTTTGGCACGTTCTTCTCTCAGCGCTAGGGATTCCCGGTTCGAATCCCCATCTGGGTGGAGTTTCCATGTTCTCCCCGTGTCCGCGTGGGTTTCCTCCGGGTTCTCCGGTTTCCTCCCACAGTCCAAAAACATGGATGAAGTTAATTGAATTATCAAAATTGCCCCATATAGAGTGTGTCTGTGTGAGTGAGTGTGTGCCCAGCGATGGATTGGCGCCCTGTCCTGGGTCTATCTGCCCAGCGCCCGAAACGTTCTCCCCTGGATGGGCATGGGGAACCCCACCGCGACCCTAATAGAGGATAAAGCGGGAGATAATGAATGAATGAATGAATGAATGAAAGTTAATTTAGTTCTCTAAATTGCCCCATATAGAGTGTGCTTGAGTGTGTGAGTGTGTACCCAGCGATGGATTGGCGCCCTGTCCTGGGTCTATCTGCCCAGCGCCCGAGACGTTCTCCCCTGGATGGGCATGGGGAACCCCACCGCGACCCTAATAGAGGATAAAGCGGGAGATAATGAATGAATGAATGAATGAATTATTATTAAGATATTTTTATTTATATTGCACAATACTGTATGTATACAGTAAGCATTTAACCAGTTTCGTGTTAGTTGACTATAATATAATGTAAAAAAAAATATATATATATAATGAATTTATTAATACATTAATACACAGCCTAACTGAGTAATAAGATGTTCTTTATCCAAAAGTGGAGCCTGAATAGTTATGCGTTAGGACACACAATCTGAAGTTAGATTTTTATATTTTCAGATTGACTTCAGTGTTTTTTTTTTTTTTTTTTTTTTTTTTTTTTTTTTTAGCTCTGTCATTTTCCTTTGCTATTAATAACAGCACCAGAAACAACAAGGATTCCCAAAGAAACTTCTTACACTGCTCGAGCATTTAAAGCCAAATTAAGACGTGGTAATATGTCAGAATCTGGAGCCTGTAGTAAAGAAGGAGGGGTGGAAGATGCCGGACCTGAGGCAGAACGTGGTGATGAACCTCCTTGTGGATCACCCAGCGGAGAAGTTCAGGATGAGATCCAACCCGCAGCCAAGCAGCCACGTCTGAGTGAGGGAGTGGAGCTGGACTTTCATCAACCCGAGGCGTGTGTCGCAGTCAGCGCGAGTGAGGATGTTCAAATCGCAGACGAAGGTGGTATCTGAACATCTGATCATATTCATGTAATGAAAACACTGTCATTGTAGTCAATGACTTTACTTGACCTCTTTTTAACACCTCTATTTAAGAGATGATGTGTTGCGTTAGATTTTAAAATAAACATGAATTAATTTTCGTTTGTTTCTCTAAACTTAGTTGTGTCAGATTTCCATGGCAGCTCTCCTGTTGTAGCCCCTCCACTCACTGTTGAAGGTAGGCTGCACATGATCACATGGTTCTTGGGTTTTTTCTCTATGTTTTGTATTAGTTGTACTTGTCAGCCAGTTTATCAGGTACACCTCTTTGTTTTTACATATATTGTCTGTTTTATCATTTTTTTTTGTGCATGTTGCACTTAGAAATTCTACGATTGCTCATTTCTCTACATACTTTGTTGCTCCACCACAGAATTTGAATGGTGAATAATTAACAGCAATGCAGTCACTTTGTGTGTTTGTGTTGTATTGTGTTGGTTTGGTATAAATGAATTGAATGCAGCACCTCTTATGGAATTCCTAAACATCTCAGTAACACTAAACCACTAAGGCTGGAGACAATTTGGTGTCATACTCAATTCAACTGTAGTAATGTTTAAATAACTCGTAAGCATCAATATTATTAGTTCCATCTGCATAATTTAGTGATTTTAGATATTGCCATTCGATTCCAGCATTCAGTCAGTTGGAGCTCGGTGGAGAGAAAGTTGAAGAATCAGCACCAGAAGCGGAGGAGGAGAGTCAGGATGAAAAGATGACCGAAAAAGAGCTGGATGGAGGGGATGGGCTGGAACACACTCATGAAGATCACACTGACCACCAGCGTCAATAGTATGTTTGTTTTACTCTGGTCTAATTTCTAGATTTGACTTCTTTCTCTGCTGTTTTATGCCGTTTAAATGCAAATAAAAGTAATACATGTAAAAATACCAAAGCTTTCGCAATTGCTGCATTTTCTGAGAAGTCCATTAAAAAGAGCACAGTGCAAATTATTCATCTTGATTTTTATAATGCTTAAATATGAATATCACATGTTGCAGCCTTGGACTGGATTTTAATCAGAACCCGCGACTGTTGACTGGATCCTGGGCAGAGTTCACCAACTTTAAAGAAAACTACCTCAAAGGCTGCAAATGGTGAGAAAAGTGTGGTGTCATAATGATGGGGCAGTTCTCTATGTAAACTGAACCATGGATCATGAAACCTGAACCATGGTAATGGATCATGATGTGTTATAATGCTTAGTTACAAACTTTCTGCTGTGCTGTGAGTTAAAAATCCAGCACTGGATTGGTGCATTGCCGATCAACTTGTTGGTCTGGATTTACATTTTTCATTGGATTTCAAGCGTTATGTACAAAATGGTAATTATTATATCTGCCATCTATGTAATGCATATCAAATATAACATTGTCTCTGAACCGACGGCACGGTGGCTTAGTGGTTGGCACGTTCGCCTCTCAGCGCTAGGGATTCCCGGTTCGAATCCCCATCTGGGTGGAGTTTCCATGTTCTTCCCGTGTCTGCGTGGGTTTCCTCCGGGTTCTCCGGTTTCCTCCCACAGTCCAAAAACATGGATCAAGTCAATTGAATTCTCAAAAATTGCCCCATATAGAGTGTGAGTGAGTGTGTGCCCAGCGATGGATTGGCGCCCTGTCCTGGGTCTATCTGCCCAGCGCCTGAGTTGTTCTCCCCTGGATGGGCATGGGGAACCCCCCCGCGACCCTAATAGAGGATAAAGCGGGAGATAATGAATGAATGAATGCCTCTGAACCGCCCAGCTGTCCAACAACCGAAATAACTGAATGACCACTGATCCAATCACTACAGCGAGTCTTTAATGACATTTAGGGTATTTGGAGGTGGGTGCAATTTGGTGCAATTTAACTTGCCATCGGATTACAACAGGGTATTTAGTAGAAATGTGTCTCGGCGTTAGAGTCTGAGGCTTCACATGTAATTGTTTGGTGCGAAGCGATGTGACAACTTTCTTTCGGTCATGTGATATCTTCACTGACTCTAAAGCTTATTATCAGTGAAGTCACTCACAAGCCAAATGTCTTTTTAAATTAATATTTGGACAAAAATTGTCTCAGTGTTGTTAACATTCATGTCTGTAATCCATTGTCTGCTTGTATGGTTTTTTTTCTCCCAAATTTCTCTCCTTCTCTTACTGTGTATGTCTGTCTCTCTTGTTTTGTATTATGCTCTCTCTCTCTCTCTCTCTCTCTCTCTCTCTCTCTCTCTCTCTCTCATTGTGCATCTTTCTCTCTTACTGTCTAACTCCTCCGCTCCCTCTCTGTTTCTCCCTCACTGTCTCTCCTTCTTTCTTTCTTCCTCTGTCTCCTTATGTCTCTCTATCTTTCTTATGTTTTTTCATTGTTTCTTGCTCCTTTTCTCTTTTTGTGTCCCTCTCTCTTACTGTCTTACTTCGTCACTGTCTCTTGCCTTCTGTCTTGCATCATCTTTCTTTATGTCCCCTTATCTTTGTTACTGTGTCGGTCTCCGTTGCCCCTTCTTGCTGTGTCTCTATTTGTCTCCCTCTCTCTGCCTCGGTATCTTTCTCATTATGTCTGTGTGTGTCTGTCTCTCTCCCCCCCCCTCTCTTTCAGGGCTCCAGATGGCTCATGTATTCTGTCAAACAGTGCAGATAACGTGCTGCGACTCTACAATCTCCCACCTGAGCTCTACAACAGCAGCTGGGATCAGCTGTCAGAGATGGTCAGCTTTTTTTAGGCTCTTTGTTTCTAACTTTTCACCCAGAACTGCTGTTTAATTGCTCCATCACTCCTTATATATGCAAATCTGATCCCTTTGTTCAGGTTTCAGCTGATTACAGTGTAAGAACTTCAGTGGGTATCTTTAACACAAACATCTGCACATTTGATTAATTTTTTTTCATTGGGAGCCTGTGGGCAAACACTCGGTACATAGATTGTGGTAAACTTGATATGATGTTAAAAGGCCATTATCCAATGAGATTGGAGCCAAAAACTTAAGATTTAATTTATTACGAAGAAACTGAATATAAGGGAAGGCAATTAGAAAAGGTTCACAGGACCATATTTCTTAACTCAAACTTTTTTTTTTCTTCTCTGAACTTAACCAGAGTGGATTTTATATAACGCATTCAAAATGTGTTTTGAAGCTTTAATGGGTGTGGTAGGGTGCTGGTTTTGTAATCAAAAGTTGAGGCCTTTGAGCGACCCTGCGCTGTATTCTCCGGTTTCCTCCCACAGTCCAAAAACATGCATTCAAGATGAATTGGCTGCTCTAAATTCCCTCTATATAGTGTGTGTGTGTGTGTGTGTGTGTGTGTGTGTGTGTGTGTGTGTGTGTGTGTGTATATATGTACCCCACCAGCGATAGGTTAGAACCTTGTCCTGGGGGTATCTGCGCAGCACCCTGAAAACTCCCCTCTCCCTTTGGACCCAGCAAGAAGATAATCTGTGAACGTATTGACAATAAATTAAATGAAGAATGTTTTTCGCACTGGGGACCAAGAAAATGTTTTAATGATGGAGTAGGCAGGAAATATTTGATTGAGGAGTAATAATGATATGAGGTTGTTTTTAAAGGGTTGGGTTTTTTTAAGGCATCTTAGTCTCAGTTGTTTTGATGGCGAATGTTTGAAATGTTAAGTAGGGCAGTGTGTCAGAGGCTACTGTAATGTAAACTTAAATTGTTTTCAGGCCCCCTGTCCTTCAAACCTGCTCTCCTTGGGCCCTTATGCAAGGTTGCTTGCTTAACCTGTGTGTGTTAACCCCCGTTAAGTCCATATAAGTAAGGACTATTGTGCTAAATTCCTAAAATGTACCAAAGGAATAATTACTTTTTTTAAATAAATCGTTCGAAAACATTTTACTCCAGTGTTTCCATGAATATACTTGAATATATATGAGTTTTAATGGCTTATGAGTGTAAGTTTTTTTCCCAAGCTACAGAAAAAGCATTGCTTATAGAGCAGCAAACCACTTTTTTATGCAGCGCAGGTTCCAGTCGATGAGGATATCGATTTGTAAGACTTGTAGTTTGTAAAAGGAAACGATCTTCGTGGAAAAGCTTATTGATTCACGAGGCTGGCGGGCCGCTGCACCGCTGGACTGATGAGCAGATAATGTCTCAAAGCCCCCAGTAATCTATTTCCTCTCCTTATCTACATCTAGAGTCCAGTCCTGAGAATGACAGAGGGAGACACCATCTATGATTACTGCTGGTTTCCACAGATGAATTCTTTGGATCCAGACACCTGTTTGTAAGTTCATGTCGTCATCTATCAGATCTGCACTTAGAAACTTTGAGGCCATAAATACATGCCATCACGCATACGTGCACTCGAACAGTGATTATTATTAGATTTATAATGTACAGCTATTGACAGGTCTGTCTTTATCACGTCAATCCTTATCCTTTCTCTGTATTTTTCCACATATAATCTTTAATTAACCCATAATTAGTATTTCTCATTCATCGATACTTATACATTCACTTATCACTTCATATGCATTGTTATGGATCATTAACTCAAATACAAATTAAGTTCTAAGTATTCAGATGCTGCTTAATGTGGCGGTGTTTTTTTTTTTTTTGTGTTATATTTTGTTTATTATTTGATTTGAATGATGTGTTCCATCTTCCTGAATAATACTCAGAATAGGAATATAGCTGTCACAGGTCAGGACACATTGTGGATCAGAGACAGGATTTGTCTGCCACACGAATGTGTTTTATTCACATCATTGCATCATAGGCTGTCTGATGGAACTGTCAGCAGTGAAATAGACGCGCTGCTATTCAATTTGCCTTCCTCTTTTCCCTTGCGGCCGCTAAGCTTTTGTTCTTGGTATTGCTTGCCATTCCCTCTTTTCATATTTTGCCTCTTTTTTAAATACACAATTTATTAGCAAAACTGATTGAAGTGCCCTCCCTCACCTTCTCGGCTCCGTCTCCCATTCACAAGTCGGCTCTCGATGCAAATGTCACTATGGTTTTCATAATTTATTTTAGTTATTGTTGTCTGTAACTATAAATCATCCTGATTTTTCTCAGTTTTGAATAACCGTTTTATGTCTACGTGTGATTGGGTGGATTTTCACCATGTTGCCATATTTCTATTGGCCGCAAATGTTTACAGAAATCCATGGCACCTGACATATTGATCAATTCGATTGCATTACACTACAACCTCAGTAATATAAACTTTCAAGCATCATTATAATAATTCCAGGTTGTTTAGTATGAAATAATTCTAATATTAATACGCTATTTGCTTACAGAATAACCTCATGGCATGACGTGTCCCAGCACAGCAGATAAAATGACTCAGTATAGAAATACTAAAAATAAGGCTGTGTGGAAGCAAAACTCATGCGACAGTCAGAATACCTGAAATCACTTTATTGATGACTGATCGGTGTGTCTGTCTGGTTCTGTTCATTGCACTGCTGTTACATGAGTGGGTATTAGAGATGAGGCATAAAAAAATCGATACAATGGGGTATTGCATTTTGTTTCAACACTAGATCATACCAATAAGTATCACAGTAGTTATTTAATAATATTTATATTTTATTTTATTATTTGATAAAGTAGTGTTCTACCAGCATATATTCTTGAGCTTAAACGTTGGCACCATGAAGCTTTTGTTGATTAGTTTTTTTGGATTTCTGAAGGGTCCTGAACATGTCATCTTTGGAACACCATAATCTTGTCAACCCTGCCTGGTGATGAAACCCAGGACTAAGACCTTTCTTCAGTCTGTTTATATGTCTGTGTTCAGTGAAGATTTATATTTTTTATTTGCTGTTTATTAAAAGTACAGATAAAAGTTCTCGTTTGAAAAATGAAATAAGAAGATTGATGCCTTAGATTTGTTTTGACTTTCTGTGCAGGAGCATAGAGAAATGAATGATGCTTCAGGTAGGGGCGGCCCAAGGATAATAGGTGGTGATAAAGCCTATGTGAGTGGAAGTGAGACGTAAAACATGAAGAGAGTTTGCAGCAGTGACAGGAACTTCCATTTAACTTCCATTTAACTTCCATTTATCCCTTATCCATGGGGAGGTTCCCTGTTTCCATCCAGAGGAAAGCGTTTCTGGTGCTGAGCAGATACACTCAGGACAGGGGGACAATCCATCGCTGGCCACATGCTCACTCACACACACAGACACTATATAGGGGAGATTTTACAGCCGCCAATTTACCTTAAAATTTGGACTGTGGGAAGAAAACCGCAGAACCCGGAGGAAACCCACGCAGACATGGGGAGAACATGGATACTCCACCCAGATTGGGATTTGAACCTGGATTCCCAGTGCTACCTAGTGAGCCGTGACAGGAATACAGGTGTATTTAAATGCCTTCTGAGAGATAACCCTGTTCCTGTTCTCTGTAAATCTAGACTCTGGTTCTCGTTGTGTAACGACATGCCACTTTCCTTTAAAATTAATAAATCGCTGTGTAACAGGTTGAATTCTGACTCGCCTTATTACAGAATTTCAAGAAATCCCATTAAAGTTTCATAGTATGTTATTCGATTTTCACCCCTTTGCAGCGACGCGGGTGTTTTTAATAACATGCTCAATGAGTGAGACGTTCTCCTGGATTCTGTTATTTTAGAATCACTCTCTGCAGTTATGATCCATACCTGATGTGAAGTCTCTTAATAAATCTTTTTTTTTTTTTTTTTTTTTTTTTCATTTCCTGAATTAAAACGTTGTTTAGGATTTAATGCTGTTTTTAAAGTAATAAAATGTAGTTATTCAGGGGAAATATTTTGTATTCCTCTGTTTAAACCTCCATAATATTGCAGGCCACCTGACCCTTTATGGATTTGTGGATTTCATCTGTAAAGTGGCCCGGCGTGACTTTTCATTCCAGATGTCTTATTGCTTGAGCAGAACTCATGACACTCATCAGTCTGTTGGCCAAATCGTCCCTCCCTTAGCTGCCCTGATTTTACCATTCTCTTTGAAATGCAAAGCCCCATGAGGGAGACTGAGAGGGAGAGAGAAATTTCATCAGTAATATAACCTCTGTTTGCATCATTGTCTGTGTGTGTATGACTTTGGCAGGCAGCAGGGCTGCTCGAGGTGTTTAGGGAATGTCTAAGTGGTCTTTTATCTCCTCTCTTCAGCCATTTCCATCACCCTTGGACTCCTACAGCATCTTTCTTTTTATTGAGCGCCGTTATTGTGCATGAATAAGTGTCCCAACAGCCTCATTATTTATTTGAATGCGGGCCGGGTGACATCAATGCCGTCCAGCTGTCTCCAAGGAGATTCCTGTTGTCACAGGCGCCGACTGTAATGCCGCTAAGGAGCGCCATTGTTAACTGCACACACAAACAGCACACACACACAGCGTGATCAAACGCAACGAGAGAATAGTCACCCTGCAGCAACGAAGCAGTGGTTGGCCAGGTCAAGGATAAAATCGCTGAGAGGAGGACGGTGTACCAGTAAAGAAATAGGGGGGGGGGGGCATTCAAATGCAGAGACTAGCAAGGATCAAACCTGAGAAATACGATTTTAAAATAACAAATCTATGCTTGTGAAGTTGGTTCAGCCTGCTGGCAGGATTGTACGAGAGGGAGAGTGCACGGGAACTCCAGCCGATCTCTCTGTTAAAACATTTGTCATTAACATAGGTCGCTATAATTGATGAATGTCTGCGGGCTGTGTTTTTTTTTTTTTTTTTTCTCCCCTTCCCTTCTTCCTACTTCCATTTCGGTTTCAGGAGTGTGATCTCGGGCTCATATTCAGAAGGCAAAGAATGTAATTCTCCCTCAGAGACGATCAAATGGATCTGCTGTGTGAGAGCCTTTGTTTTGCTTTCTGGGAAGCACTCCAGCCTAAACTGTGGAGAGTGCACTGCCATAATTGTTTCTTCTTCCTCAAACCAGAACAAAAGCATTGACGAGCAAGGAAAAGTCAGTTTCTCGCATGGAAGGCTGTGTAATTATGCAACAGCTCACTATGTTGTATTTAAAGCTCCCCCTGTGGTTCTGAAACATGGAATAGATCGCCGCATTGACAGGAATAAGATCCAAACTATTAGGTTTATCATGGCAGTTATTTTTTTCTTGATCTATGATTTACTTACCTGACTACACTTTTGATACATTTTTTTCTTCCCCTGTCCCTTTAAAGTATCGCCAGTAGTAGCCGTGACAACCCAGTACACATATGGGATGCCTTCTACGGCGACCTACGTGCGACCTTTCGGCCCTACAACCATCTGGATGAGCTGACAGCCGCCCACTCGCTGTGCTTCACTCCAGACGGCTCGCAGCTCTACTGTGGATTCGATAAGATGGTCAGGGTGTTTCAGACGGAGCGTCCAGGCAGGGACTGCGAGAAAAGACCCACAGTTGGTGAGCCATCATGACAATCAATGAATTACCACCCCATAGAGTTCTATTCAATTCTGCAAGTCCATTAATTAAGACATTTAGTGAAGCGGCTTTCTTTAATGAATGCACATCACTAACTGAATACATTTATGCCGTTCTTTGTGCTACAGAAATAATGTTGTCTGTTTTTGCTCGTGTTTGGATGTTCATGATGAAAGCTGCTCCATAGTCTTGTAAATGGCTGCTTTTTACACAACATTTTGACAATTTTGTATCAAGATAAACTTGGAATAAACAGCAGGCAGGAAGCTCTCACTGTTTTATTGTTGGATGTTCCAACAGAACAGTGATTCAGAAATACTTTTAGACAAATTGATTTTGTAACCAGTGTATTCAGGATGTATTGAGGTTATTCGGGTTCCTGTTGGTAGCTGAAACACATGTTTTTACTTTTTTAACATGTGCTCTGCACTAACACTTAATATTATGTTATATATTACACATAATATTGGGCCTCAAAGTTGTTATCTTTACAATGTGAGGCTGTATATTATTTTAGTTTATATATATATATATATATATATATATATATATATATATATATATATATATATATATATATATATATATGTGTGTGTGTGTATATTCATTCATTCCCGCTTTATCCTCTATTAGGGTCGCGGTGGGGTTCCCCATGCCCATCCAGGGGAGAATGTTTTGGGCGCTGGGCAGATACACCCAGGACAGAGCGCCAATCCAGCACTGGACACACACTCACTCACACAGACACACTCTATTTGGGGCAATTTTGAGAATTCAATTGACTTGATCCATGTTTTTGGACTGTGGGAGGAAACCGGAGAACCCGGAGGAAACCCACGCAGACACAGGGAGAACATGGAAACTCCACCCAGATGGGGATTCGAACCGGGAATCCCTAGCGCTGAGAGGCGAACGTGCTAACCACTAAGCCACCGTGCCGCCCATATGTGTATATATATATTTGGATGGCACTGCGGTGTATTTATTAACACAGCCACCTCTCATTGCTAGGGATTGCAAGTTTGAATCCCATTAAGGATGGAGCTCCCACATTCTCCTCTCCTTGTGTCCACATGGGTTTCCTCCAGGCTTTCCGACTTCCTCCCACAGTTCAAAAACATGGATTCAAGGGGAATCAGTTGCTCTAAATTGCCCCATATAGTGTGTGTGAGTAAGTGTGCATGTGCCCAGTAATAGATTGGCTCCCTGTCCTGGGTGTGTCTGACCTTTGCCCGAAACGTTCTCTCCTTTCTATCTAAAGCTGCTTATCTGTTCAACACGATTTAAAAAAAAAAAAAGAATGTTTGAAACAGACTAATTCTTTCCCCCCCCCATCATGTCCTCTTTTCTCTGTCTGTCCTCAGTAAAGAAACAGGGGCAGAACAGTATAATCTCATGTATAGCATTTAGTCCGTCTCAAGGGGTGTATGCGTGTGGATCGTATTCACGCACGGTGGGCCTGTACTCCTGTGACGACGGATCGATGTTGGCCCTGTTTCCTGAACGGCACCATGGAGGAGTCACCCACCTCTTGTTCTCACCCGACGGAAACCACCTGTACACAGGTGCTCGGAAGGTCTGTGTGTTTGGTGCTTCCTCTCACGGTTGGGTGCAGATCAGTTCATTTAGGTAAAACCTATGTATGTTTTTAGGATCCCGAGATCTTGTGCTGGGATCTCCGAGAACCGGGTCGGGTTCTGTTCTCTCTGCCAAGAACTGTGAACACGAACCAGCGTATCTACTTCGACCTCGATCCGTAAGTGTGATCGGTATTTTAGAATTGTGTTGCTAATATATGAGGTCATGGTGTTTTTTTTGCCCTCAGGACCGGTCGGTTCCTTGTGAGTGGTAACACAGAGGGAGTAATGTCAGTGTGGGATACACTCACTGCTCCTCCTGATGCGAACGAAGACGTTGTGATGCCGATGCTGCAGTTTCAGGCCCACAAAGACTGCACCAACGGCATCAGGTACGACACCAACGCCTGTGTTCACTAGTCCTACATGCTTTTAAAGAGACCTTCATCTTATGTGACGCATTTCCAAATGCCCCCTTTTAATTAAAGAATTAATTACAGAAATTAATCTAGATAAAAATCAGTTGAGTTGGATATTATTATTTTGATATGTACATTACACATAAAGGTAGATGAGTATAAAGTAAACCATGCATGTGGTGACCTTTGTTTCCATAGTATCCATCCCTACATGCCATTAGTGGCCTCCAGCAGCGGTCAGCGTCAGTTCCCATGGCCTAGAGACGGCGATGATTCAGACTCGGATGAGGACCAGATGACGCCGAGTGACATCCGAGAGGACAATTCACTCGCTCTTTGGTGGGCAGGACCAGTGGGTTCAATCTGTGAAGAGGAGCAGGAGGAAAAGATAAGAACGAACTAATGAAAATGTGCTTAAAGCGCTCTTTAATCTGGACTACAAATCTACACACTGCCTATCTGAGTGACGGAAGTGAAAGCAGTAGATTCATAAAAGATTATTAAGAGCCATTGAGATTTTGTTGCTCTTTTACAGCTTTTATAGCAGCAGAGGGGAATGACGAACAGTTAGAAACCTAAAGCCCAAATCAGTCATTTCACTTTTATTTGGTCCAATAGTGAATCAAACCAAGGACGTTATATTTCTTTTCTAGGAAAAGGATCCCCTCTGTATCATCTTCATATCGTTTTTTTTTTTATACCAGTCATATCTTGGCACAAACCTCCTTTCCAACACTTTTAACAGACATAAAATAAAAAAATACATTTTCCTAAAGAAACTCTGCACTTTGCGTAATGAGTAATATTGGTTATAATGGCGGATGCTGCGATGCGTGGATGACCTCTCAGGCTTTTTGTGAACAGCTGCAGGATCAGTGCAGTTCATTCCACTCTACGAGCCTTCTGTGATGTGTTTCAATCCACTGCCCCATCCATCTGCCTCTGCTGCTTCTACATGGTTAAATGTATTCCACACGCTGAAGTGCTGCCTCCGTAGATCATAATTGGGTTTATAGCAGTGGTAGCTTCTTAATATCTCAGTTTATTATAAATCCAGTAAACCTCCAGTCAAAAGTTTGAACAACACTCCTAAAAATAAAAAAAAACACTTATTTTGGACTTCATTTTGAATAGGTTGCCAGCCTTCACAGAGCAGACATTCAGACTACCCCATTTATGGAGGCCACACAAGGCACCAACCCCAATTTTCATATACAAGGCTGCCCACCTCTCCGTGCATGTGTGCTCACTTCACTCAGTGTGTGTATATGTGTGTGCTTCACTGCACATTGGTTGATGGGTGAAATGTGGAGGACAAATTCCTAATAAATTGTAGGCTAATAAATTGGTCACTTTATTTACAAACTCATTTGCACCTGAGCCAATTAATAAAATCCAGGTTACTTGACACTAATGGATTTTTTGGACTGTGAGCAGAAACTGGAGCTCTATGTGGAACCCCACACAGACACAGGGAGGAACTCTATACTGTACTTAACTGAACTATACTGAATGGACCCAGGGTGCCAAACACCGAAAAGAACCTACAACCTTTGTTTACTGAAGACAAAGTGCTATTAACTGACCCAGCATGACCATGTTGAATTTATTGTGACGTGCCAAATACCTCATCAATCCCCAAACACTTTTATTTTTCAATGGTTTGAACTTCCACAGGGCCACCACAGAGCAGGTATTATTTTGGTAATAATGTGGGGTAATGGGTTTGTAGAATCCCGAAGTGCATCTATATAGTAAGTGGAATAAAATGGACAATAAATGTAGAAACCTGATCCTGATGAAGTTAGCCGGTGTTCATTGTTCTGTAATTGTAATCTATGTGCCCTTTTTTACTGATCGTTGAGCAGATGTGCAGTTCACAGTATCTTTGTTCTTAATCTCAAGGCCGTGTTTTTTACACAGCCGCTTTGTTGCAGCCTTTGTGCAGCTCTGAATGGGTATCTGTGTGGCTGCTCTGAATGTTTTCCGTGGTTTTAATAATGAAAAATACGTCCTTTTTACAAATGCAATGAAGAACTAAGAAATGCTCTTAATCCCTAACAGGTCATGTGACTAAAACAAAGCAAGAGCTTTTCTGTTTATTGATGTTACAGACGACATAGTGGTCTGCGCAGTGTTTTATCACATTATTTCAATGGACCTTCAATGATGTTTTAATTACTTATGCTTTTTATAAAGGATTGTTTGGATTAGGAATCGTGGACACAGTGAAGCGAAGCATGTTGAATAACAAGCACTGTGGGAGGTAAGCAATGCAACGGTCTTACATACACACCCGAGTAATCAAACACACAAAGGCATCTGGTCCTGCATCCGGTGGTTCAGTTTACTCTGAGCTGGAGCAGTCTTTGCTTGTGTTGTCCAAGTTGCTTAGTGACCGACTTCACAAAGCAGTGGACCAGGGGACTGATGTAGAGGAATCGCTCTAGCATTTTAATTCTGATATTTTCAAAATCCAAAGTCTAGAATGTCCATGTATTTACTCACCTACTCTTTATAATAACGAGAGCTGGGGTGCTGTAGCCTATCCCAGTGCTTACATTCTGGACAGGTCACCAGTCTAGATAAAGAGAGATTACAGGCAGTGTGTCTATGTAAGTACAGATGATGGGACAAAACACCACCAGGGCAACTTTTATTAGATGTTACCCACCTTTTTTGATGATGTGCTTCAGATTTAAATTTCTAATGATTACGGAACAAAGCTGAATGAAATCTTATGACCTGGTTCTGTAACTTGATAGGAACTTTATTATTTTTCGGTATATTTAATTATATAATTTGCTATCACACAGGTATAATCTAGTTTCTCTAATGCATCTGATTTGCATATCTCTGGACTATGGGACTCTTAGCTTGATTCTGGTATGTAATTAATATAGATTTACAGATCATCAGCATGATAATCATCTACACACACACACGTTTTATTTAAGGCTTTTGTGTATTTTACATTAATACATTACCTTCCATTCCTTTCATAGAGACTACCAAAAATGTAATTATAAATTCTACACAGCCATACAACATGATTTCACTTAAAAATAAAATAATTTACGTACGTGTGCACCGGTTTTGTGCATACTTTTGCTGATATAGATGTTTTTTCTTTTTTTTTCTAATGTCTGTCAGTGTACTTTCTTTTTAACTTTCTACTGTCTTCATACAGACTGTCCTTAAACTCAAAGTGCTAAACCATGACCCATCCTTGATTGCTAAACCTTCACTGGATGCTCCTTTGCTCTATAATAGTCCAATTTATAAAATAAGCCATTATGAACTACATTTCACAAGAAACGGATTCCTTGTGATGCATGACAGGTAGCGTATTCTCAAAGACCTTACATATAACTTTATTGTGCAATACTGTGATTTAACAAATCATCTCTACTCTTTTCGAAAATGATAAATCAATACTCATTCCAAGGCAATTTGTACGAAAGCCTAACACTGTTCTTGCTTTATAGACTCTCTTATTGAATTGAATTAAATTGTTGTCTTTCTCTGTCGGTTCAAACACAATCAAGAAAAGTGCATCTCAGGTCTTTCACAATAGCACAGCAGAACAGAACGTTCTCTAGCTTGTCAGAATTGAGGCCAGCCGTGCAGGGACCATCCCCTAATTGTTGGACTTTCTCTCCGAGGCTCGACAAATGACTGTGACATTTTGTAGCACCTCATATTTCACTAACTGCGTGGAGTTCAGCCGCCTTTCTGAGAGCCCCCAGTCCTTTCAACCTGTCCTTTCATCACAGCTGGCATTATTAGGGCTCTACACACACACACACACACACATAAAATGGACTTATTATAAAACCAGAAGCTTTTAATAGTGTGAACGAAATAATGGTTTGTTAATCAGACAGAATTAAATGAATGTAGTAAGTTAAAGTAAAACACCATTTTCTTTTGGAATACTTTATCTAAACCTTCAGGAGCCAATCCAAGTTTTTTGTTTCTGCGTGTATTAGAACGTGGCATCTAATCAATCACTTCTACATTCGAATCAAATTCGAAGCTGCCTGGAGGATTTCAGTTCCTGAATTAGAGGATTCTTTCCTAAAATCTTGCTGCTAAGAGCGGTGTCTTTACTGCAGATGATGACTTTGATGTTAATTATACTTTTGTGCTGATTGCAGAGTACTTGAATATTTTACTGCTTAACATAAATTGTCAGATTCTGAGCCAACTGGTCTCAGTCTGAGAAAAAGAGCTTTTGTTTCTGTAATTTTCAGGCTAATCCTGCAATTTCTGCCTGTCCACTGCATAGCCTGAAGCACTCAGCTTACATTTGTTTGACTTGAAGACAATTTTCTTGGATGTGTGTTTGCCATTTTTGCAGGCAAGGAAGAAAATTTTCATGATGCACAGTAAAACAAGAAAATGATCAAGTATAATACTAAATGCACACAATAATGCAACAGAATCTATAACTGCAAATGATCCCCTTTTCTCTCCAGTTACTGTAGTTGCTATAGCGCTAGTATTAAGATGTCAGTTACTGATTAGTTCCAGAAGGTGGCAGCAATTTACCTTAAATCCTTGTTTTTATTGGATTGATGGAGAAAACCGGAGAACCCAGAGTAAACCCACACAGACACGGGGAGAACATGGAAACTCCACCCAGATTGGTTGACGTGCTAACCACTAAGCCACTGTGCCACCTTCATGTTATATCCTTGTTGAATTGTACAGTTGTAAGCAGCTGGCGCTCTGGCTTACCGACATTTTTTTCACCATCTTAGACAGATGCAATTAATTTTTAATCTGTCACACTTCGACTAAGACAAGACTGAGTCCAAACCTGGTTGAGACTGAGACAAGACTGTTCAACTATGGGCTGGAGACTGATCTTGAAACCACTACTAGTCAAAATGTCATTTCATAGCTTGCTGGATCCAGGATTCAGGATATAAATAGCCAAGATGGTATATCTGACAACCGCACAATTTTACTGCTATAATAAATAATAATATATAGTTATTTAAATAAAAAAATTAAATAAATAGTATTTTTTAATATTTGCATGTTAGGATGTCTGGGACAGAAGTTTTAAGCAGTTCATCAGAGAAGTGGCATCGGTGAGGAGGTTGTGTTGCAGCATGTGCTGGTGAAAGACCTCCAGACTGTCACTGGGGTTTTTTTTTTTTGTTTTTTTTTGTACTCTACTTAAAGTGCCACTTTTAAGTAGCTAACTTGCTTGTTTTCAACAGTAAACACAGAGGACCGGTCGAAGTCCACTTTCCCCTCAGAGATTAAGTGGTCTCTTAGGTCTGTAGCATTTATTCTAATGTGTGTTTGTGGCACACAGACAAAACTTGGCTCGCTTAGGTTTTTTTTTTTTTTTTTTTTTTTTTTTTTCCCCCCCAAAAAAAACTGTTGACCCACTTTGCTCTGTCTTTGCTAATTACCAGCAGCACAGCAAATTCTCAAGCTCAAGTTTCGGTTGCCTCCTAGAGGGAGATGGAGTGAAAGCGGCAGCAGCAGTTAGGGAGCTGCCATTGTGAATTTAGATCTGTGAGGAGACCTTGTGTAATGGACTGTAATTGCTTGTGTAATTGCACTCTCGGGAGAGTGTGCAGCAGGCAAAGCCTAAGACTGATCTCATCTTCAAAAACCGAGTACATTCAACCCTGCCAGCTATGATCATCCATCCTTATCTTCCTTTCTCCCTCTATCTCCTTTTCACTCAATCTCTCCATGTTTCTCCACCTCTGTGTCTCTGCATGTCTCTGTGTCTTTCTCTGGTGCGTCTCCCTTGATCATTCGCACTAATTCATCAATTACGGCCACCTTGCTTTCATGCACTCGCCTCTCTAATGTCCCATTTAGGCTTGTTCTTTGCTGTCTCTGTGCAGGTTCAGTTCCAGGAACACAACTTGAGTTTAGAGTATGGCGATCTAGAGGATAAGGCTTTAAACAATGTTACGGGCTTGAGCTTAATTTAGAGTTCAGATAATGGAGGATAAATAAAATATTTAGACCCAGTGGCACCTCGCTAACATTGATTTTGCTTTAATCAGTGGTTAATGTTAATAACCACTCGTTATTTTATTACTTGCATTATGCTACTATATTATTTTGTTAAAAATGATATGACTGTAATTTAAACAGTAATTTTTTTTTCTAATTTTTTCCCCTTTATTGCTTGAAAGTTCAAATGCAAAATGTGTAAATACAGTGTGCCAGTGATAATTAACATACCTGCTGGTGGTTCCGCTAATGGTCGTTTTTGTGGAGCCGACATAAGCGACATGGGTGAAAAGCCTGTTCCTGTGCTTGAGAATTTTTGTCTCCGTTCGACATTTAAGCTCTAAATCACGTGTAACTATTGTATAAGTGGTACAAGTGTTTCTTTTGGCACTGTAAATGGTGATGTCTAATGCATGCTGCGGGAAAGCCTTCTTTTTTGGAAGGAAATGCAGAGTCAGTACATTTGCTCAAGGTTTGCATCTGAATTCAGCAGTGCTGAATGTATATTTTCTGACGCTTGCACTGGAATGAAAGCATTCAATGTGGTTAGGATGTGGTACCATTCAACTTAATGTAACGTAATGTCTGTGGCGGATGCCGGGCTAAAATTTGGCAGATTTGGGTCGTACCAGTGCTCAATACTGCGGGAGTGGAATTGCTGGGCCAAAGTGTTTTGTGCTGGTTTTGCTCACTTCTGGTTCGTTCTGCTGAATCTGTGATTTGCTGAGGTGAACTGCACATTTAGGAAATCCCTGGGAAATCTCTCGCTTTATTTGACATGATGGTTGCTGACAGGGAAGGAACTGTGCCAATAAAGGATACAGCAAACACCAACTTTGTGTACACAGTACTTAGAAAGACAGGATTTAATTATATACTATTGAAAGGTAGCAGAAATGGAATGAACTCGTGCTCAAGTGTCTGGCATTGCATATCTGATCACTGATTTATTGATTCTTAGTCATGTACATTGACCCTGGAACATGTGAAAGGTGTGTAAAGGGAGGAGAAAAGACATGCACTTACTGGCCACTTTAGGCAAACTTTGTTGGTACTGAGCTGGACCTCCTTTTCTTATTTGAACTGCCTTTATTTCTTAATGGCACTGGTTTTAACATGGAGCCGAACACATTCTTTGAATGTTTTGGTCTGTGTTGATGTGATAGCATCAAGGAGTTGCTTCAGATTTATCTGCTGCACACTTGCAATGCCATTCCTGCACATATCATAGGTGCTCTGCTAGATTGAGGTCTGGTGACTGTGGAGGATATTTAAATATAAGAAAGTAGATGAAGTTTGTAGCAGGGTGTAATTTTGGTGAAAGTAGGCATTCTGTGATGCTTACATTTGGGTCATAATGGGGGGAAACATAATAAGTGACAATTCTTATGACGGTTGTTAATAAGGGACCCAAAAGAACCAGAGAACACAAGAATCCAGTCAATTTCACCACCATCCACCTGACCACCTGATCCATCTTCTGAATATTGCAGTAGAAATCAACTCATCAGACCAGGGAATGTTTTCCCAATCACACTTTGTTTACATTTATTAATACAACGCAAAGTGTAGGTTTAGTTGCAGGTTTAGTTGTCAGCTGATGAGAGTGGTGCTCATTGTAGTCCACCGGCTTTAATGTCCGACGTGCTGTTCTCTCAGAGATGTGCTCTCTTCTGTATTTCTCAGTTGCAAAATATAAAAACATGAGGTGCTGTTGCCTCCTTATCAGCTTGGACCAATCTGATCACATCTGGCATCAACAGACATTTCAGCCCAGAGATCAGCCCTTACTAGGTATTCGTAATTTCCTTTTTCTTCCCATTCTTTGCAAACCCTTGAAATGGTTCTGCATAGAAAATCCCAATGGATCAGCGGTTTCAAAAACTCTTAGACGTTTTCTTATTTCCTCTTACATTAATCATCTCACGACCCCTTCAGATTTATCTGGTGGCCCTGTACATAAAACTGCACATAAAGCAGTTTAAACCAGCTCCAGATTTACCTCCAGCAGCAATGACAGTAACATGCTGCTTACACACTGATGTTTCGTTATTAATCATCTAATGATGTCTTATTCAATTATTAATGTATGTGCAAATTAAAAGGGTTTATAAGATCATACAATCTGCTTCTTGTGTACGTTTATTTCTTTATGCAAGGCTTTTACTTGTAATGGGTTTTTTATTACCTCGCTGTGTTGCTACGTAGAAGATCTGAATACTTTCTCCTCGCTCCATCTATCATACCATGTCATTTGTGAGTTCGTCTACGTTATCTTCACATATTCAGTATTGATCAATGCTCACTTGCATTCTCTTTTAATTTGTTCTGTTTACATTGGGTTTTTGTTCTTTTGATTTTTGACACAGTTTTCATGTGCATATATCTAATTTAAAGGTTCCTGACAGCTTGTTATTGTGGTAAATTGTTGAAGAAAATCCACTCTCATTGGCTTCTTGTACCCAAAGGTGAAATAAAAAAAGATTTAAATATACTGAATTTAAAACTAAGGTGGCTTAGTGATTAACATGTTCGCCTCTCAGCGCTTCCCGGTTTGAATCCCCATCTGGGTGGAGTTTCCATGTTCTCCCCATGTCTGCGTGGGTTTCCTCCGGGTCCTGGGTGTATCTGCCCAGCGCCCGAGACGTTCTCCCCTGGATGGGCATGGGGAACCCCACCGCGACCCTAATAGAGGATAAAGCGGGAGATAATGAATGAATTTAAAACTTAACTTTTTTTCTTTTCTTAAAACTGTTAGTTGGTGATTTGTGGGGTTTCCCTTCAAGACTGAAACCCTAAATAAAACCATTGAGAGAGAGACTCCTGTATTGAGTTATTTGTAGTGTTTATTTAATTTCTTAAATAATTCTGATCAGGTTTTTGTTGCTGCAAATAAGGTTTTATCTCTTTTTTTATTTCAGGATGTATCAATAATAGAAGACTGTGTATTTTGTGACAGCCGCAGCACAACAGTCTGGCTTGGGTCCGAGTGGATGCAGCAGGCAGAATTAAAAGTGAACTCTGGTAAGTAGCTCATTATTAATAAATGAACAATGTAAAAGTGGGCTCAGTTCCAGAACAGCATCTGCACCTCACTAAGCTGACCAGAGCAGCCACACAGCTCGCGTTTCTGTGCCAGCATATTGCCGTGACTTTTGTTTCTTGTTCAACCTGCTGACATCACTGGCTTGGCTTCAGCCACTCAACCTACTTCTCATGTCCATGTTGCTTTCGTGCGAACCGCTGCGGCCTCCTCATCGCTGATGTTTCTAGCTTGTTCTTGTAGTTTTTGTCCTATCCGGCTCTGCATCTGCTTTAAAGCTCGCACAGCTTATGTGCCACTCTTGTCTTATCCATTATTTCTTTCTTTAACATTATTTTTTACATCTCACTTTCTCTCCACCAGAACGTGCAAACCAGTTCGAGGTTGTTAGCAGATTTTATCGACTCCGCCCTTAAAGCCGCAAAGGCAGCAGGCAACTGCAGCTAATTATCCACACTATGAAAAATGTGTTACGGTTGCTCAGCGTTTCCCAGACGACACAATTTCTCTAACCATTTGAACAATAACTTATTTTATCAGACTGTGGATATACAGGTGTGGTTTTGAACGTTGTGGATTTATAATACAGCAACACTCTATTATTACCAACCAGTATCTGCTCTTAAAAGTAAATCTAATAATCTTGATATAACTAAAATTCTAGATCTGTTCGAGCTGGTTATGAGTGAGATGGGTCTGCAGATCGAGCTGTGGATCAGTCAATAAAGCCATGACAACTTCTGTCCACCATTAAAAGCCTTCGGTTCAGAAGTGGACTGAAGGAAATTTGGATAGACGATGCAAATGTTTCTCAAAGGCATTCAGTTGGTACCTTTCTGAATGCAAGTCCTTTGTGCTTAAATTCTTTATGAAAAACCTTACAGTATATGAGTCAGAGAGCAAGATGTTAGTAGGTCAGAAATGTTATAGAGCAATCAAAGCTGTGTTATATGTTATATGTACTGCATGACCAGGATATATTTTTTTTCTTTTCTGATGTTACAGGTATGTTCAGAAAATATTCACAGTTGTGAGTTCAGAGATTATAACAGACTTTGAGACGGCCTGGAGAATTCTGAAGTCAGAAAGTGATTCAGAAAGTAGGTGGTTAAGGTTTTGTTAGGAGGTGGGGGTGGGATTGGAAAACAGCATGGCAATCAATGCTGTTACACAGTAATATTTAGGAGACATAATGCATGTTACTTAATAACGTCACTGTATAGGTGATTACTTTATTACTTTATTTTTCTTTATTCAATAAATACTTTCATTGTTCAAATTGTAATTTGGATGGAACTTAAGTGCCAACAGATTGGTCATATAATTCATTCATTCATTCATTATCTCCCGCTTTATCCTCTATTAGGGTCGCGGTGGGGTTCCCCATGCCCATCCAGGGGAGAACGTCTCGGGCGCTGGGCAGATAGACCCAGGACAGGGCGCCAATCCATCGCTGGGCATACAGTCACTTACACAGACACACTCTATATGGGGCAATTTTGAGAATTCAATTGACTTGATCCATGTTCTTGGACTGTGGGAGGAAACCGGAGAGCCCGGAGCAAACCCACGCAGACACGGGGAGAACATGGAAACTCCACCCAGATGGGGATTCGAACCGGGAATCCTTAGCGCTGAGAGGAGAACGTGCTGACCACTAAGCCACCGTGCCGCCATTTGGTCATATAATGTTCTAAATAAATCTAAATTCTATATAAGCTCTGTTAAAATCTTCAAGTCCTTCCTTTGAAGCTTGTAATATATACTGCTATTAATTGAATACTGAATTACTTACATTTTTTTAAAAACCGTAAATAGCCTCCAATCAAGGAATCACCAAAAAAAAGTTTAAATTCAGCACGAAATGGGACGTTATTTGACTTGAAAAGACCAAAAGTACTAGGAATCTGCTGAGATGCCAACAGAACACAGCAAACATGATGCTACACGATGTAACAACACAAATACAAACTTGTTTGTTTAAGAAAACGTGTCCTTCCACACTGACAAAGGTTTACTGAGAGATAAAACCGACAGAAGGTTAACCGTGCAAAGCAAGCGTGCTTAGAAAAGGACATGCCGCAGCACGTCGTGTCCACACGGTGGCACTGCAGGCAAAGCTTTCCAGCCCCATTCATTGTCCTCGGAAGGCTTCCCCACGCCGTTTGCAACTTGTTGTGTGTAACTTTCACCTGATTTACGAACTTATAGAATTTAACTGCACTCTAAACTCTGTGTGAGTTTTAATGAATGGCAGTATGATGACGCGCGTGTGCTGATATTTAAATTAAGGTAAAATTAATAATCGATTTCGACTTGAACAATTAAAATGATTTGAGATGGACTGTATTTTCACAGGGCGGCACGGTGGCTTAGTGGTTAGCACGTTCTCCTCTCAGCGCTAGGGATTCCCGGTTCGAATCCCTATCTGGGTGGAGTTTCCATGTTCTCCCCGTGTCTGCGTGGGTTTCCTCCGGGTTCTCCGGTTTCCTCCCACAGTCCAAAAACATGGATCAAGTCAATTGAATTCTCAAAATTGCCCGCACTAGGGGTTCCCGGTTCGAATCCCCATCTGGGTGGAGTTTCCATGTTCTCCCCGTGGCTGCGTGGGATTCCTTCGGGTTCTCCGGTTTCCTCCCACAGTCCAAAAACATGGATCAAGTCAATTGAATTCTCAAAATTGCCCGCACTAGGGGTTCCCGGTTCGAATCCCCAACTGGGTGGAGTTTCCATGTTCTCCCCGTGTCTGCGTGGGTTTCCTCCGGGTTCTCCGGTTTCCTCCCACAGTCCAAAAACATGGATCAAGTCAATTGAATTCTCAAAATTGCCCGCACTAGGGGTTCCCGGTTCGAATCCCCATCTGGGTGGAGTTTCCATGTTCTCCCCGTGTCTGCGTGGGTTTCCTCCGGGTTCTCCGGTTTCCTCCCACAGTCCAAAAACATGAATCAAGTCAATTGAATTCTCAAAATTGCCCGCACTAGGGGTTCCCGGTTCGAATCCCCATCTGGGTGGAGTTTCCATGTTCTCCCCGTGTCTGCGAGGGGTTCCTCCGGGTTCTCCGGTTTCCTCCCACAGTCCAAAAACATGGATCAAGTCAATTGAATTCTCCAAATTGCCCCATATAGAGTGTGTCTGTGTGAGTGAGTGTGTGCCCAGCGATGGATTGGCGTCCTGTCCTGGGTCTATCTGCCCAGCGCCCGAGACGTTCTCCCCTGGATGGGCATGGGGAACCCCACCGCGACCCTAATAGAGGATAAAGCGGAAGATAATGAATGAATGAATGAATGTATTCTGAAACAAACAGGAGCGTCATTAGCGTTACGCGTGACCTACCATGCCGCTTCCACAAGAGGGCGCGCTGTCCAACACGTCCCTGCTGCGCGCTTTCTGACGTTGTGGAGCGTGAAACGCGCGTTTGGACGCAGATATTGTATTTGAAAGAGGGTTCGGACGGGAATTCTAAAGGGCTGATGGAGTCGGACCGGCTCTATACCGCCTCCTGGTAAAAGCTGGAGGGGGAAAAAAAGGCGCTCCAGTGCAGCCAGCAGGCGGAAGATGGGTTTCCCCCCGTTTCCCCTCCCTCTCTTTTCCTCCAACAAGTCAGTCTGTCAGCGAGCTAGGACAAATCTCACCACAAGGCTTCTCAGCAGCAAGTGAAGGAGACAGAGGAGCAGGGAGCTCTCCTAAAGCCATAACCCACCGGGATTTAGCCATCGACCACCAGCTATTGCAGCGGCCACCTTTATTCTGCAGCTTTGTGGAAACGCAGCGGCGCTCCATGTGATAGAAGTGGACTTTGTTTCTTGAGCTGTTACTTTGCTTTTGCGTTTGCCTTTGCATTTGCACTTGTTCGCCCGCATTTGCACGAAAGCCGCACACGCTCCAGCAATCCAGTGCGCAAGAACCGGGACTCGAGTGAGTGTGTGCAAGGCTGGGAAATTAACCAAACCCTCCATCAAGTGGATGGAAAGAGGAAAGAAAAGAAGGAACTAGACGAGGACCTTGTCTGATTTTCCTAAAGGAAATTTCCTTTCGATTGCGCATCCGTCGTTTCTGCATCCACCTGCCTCTTTTGGGGGGGAGAGTAAACAGGACATTTGCTGGGGAAATAGGAATGGGCGCAATGCAACACATAGTCGAGAACATAAGAAGAATTCTAATGAATTAAAGGAAAAGAAAGACCTTCTGAGACGAGCAAGCCCGGATTAAAAGTGCCAGGATCGCGGCTGTTTGCTGAAATCCCTCCCTTCTGAGTGAACACTACTAACTTGTGAGGGGGGAAGAAAAAAAAAGGCTTTTTAGATTTGGGTGCAGACGTTTTGCTTTTTTGAGGGACTCTTAAGACATTTGCTCGTCCTCAAGATTATTTTGGGAGAATTGCGTCGGCGCTGTTCCAAAGCCTTCACATTTCAGTTGCCTTTGCGTAAGTGCGCGTTTGGTGGTGGCGCTCAGATCCATGCGGGCACTTTGCGCCTTAACGCACTGACGGATTCCCCTGTAGCCTTACAGCTTTAGGCTTTGTTCCTGAAGCCATCCTCCTCCAGCCTTCGGGGGGAAGCGTTTTCTGCCGTTAATGGGGAGGATTCGAGCGGAATCTGGGATGGAAATGGCGCGTCGGAGCTGCGCACACGCGCTCGCTTTACTCCTGATATTGGTGGATTTACTGGGGATCGCCGCCACGAACATGGAGCCGATCTACTGGAACTCCATGAACAAAAGGTAAGATCCGAACCTCACCCGGTGCCCGGCACCCACACGGTGCCTTAGCCCATTAAGGGACATGACCCACCTGGTGTCCCTCACCGCGTCTGAATCTGGCTCTGCAAAAAAATAAAAGTGTCGGGTTGCTTCACACAGACAGATCCCCACAGTGGAGATTCAGAGACACAGACAGATCCCCACAGTGGAGATTCAGAGACACAGACAGATCCCCACAGTGGAGATTCAGAGACACAGACAGATCCCCTCAGTGGAGATTCAGAAGCACAGACAGATCCCCTCAGTGGAGATTCAGAAGCACAGACAGATCCCCTCAGTGGAGATTCAGAAGCACAGACAGATCCCCTCAGTGGAGATTCAGAAGCACAGACAGATCCCCTCAGTGGAGATTCAGAGAGACTGCAGGAGAAGCCGCCCGTAGACGCCACATTTCCTTCCACGGCCGTGGACACGCGCGAGTTTTACGCCACGTTCGTGGACGCGTCGGCTTTTGAAGGCTTCAGACTCTGTGGCTTTGTGTGAAGGTGTGCGCACAACGCAGGACACCCAAATGATCCAACCTTCTGCAGTCAGACAGGTGGAACCTCCATTCAAACCTTTAATTTGTAGGCTACATTTTTCTTGCACTAAATATATGTTCAGATTGCTAGTTTAGTCCCCTATTGATCCCTCAAAAGTTGCGAAAAAGTTTGTTCCATACCCATAAAATGGCTTTTTTTTAGGCGTGTAAGGTCAAATGTAGGTAATTCAGATGCTGGTGTGAAGCAGAATCATTGCAAAGACCTCAAAAGAAGACAAACCAAACCACCAGAGATGAGAGTTTAAAGAAAACCCTCCAGCTGCTGGGCTGCTGCTTCTTTAATCTGAAAACAAACATCCATCCATAATATTATACACGCCTTTGAAAAAGTTAAACACCCCTTAAAATATATGGGTTGGTGATTAATACAAATACTCCATATATATATATATATATATATATATATATATATATATATATATATATATATATATATATATATATTTATATGGGAAAGTTTAAATATTCATTATGCCATTATTTTTTTCACCGTGCATTGCCCTCCCATATAAATAAATAATAAAGAAAAACAGCACATTAAAATAGATGATGTGTAGAATTGCTGTCCCAAACATAAAGTTTCAATTGATTTCGAAAGTTTAAAAAGTTTTCACCGAAAACAACCCTTTGCATATTTTACTGCAGCTACTTATTCACTGGGTTCCACATGAGCAAAATCTAGAACACGAAATGTGAGCTGTGCCAAAATCGAAAAAATATTTAATATTTAACATGTCATTTTTAATTTAAAAAAAAAAATTAAAAGGGGGAAGTAAAAACCAAATAAAACAAGTTAAAGAATTGTTCCCCATAGAAGTTGTGTTAACATTTTTAAACCTGACTCGAATAATACTGAATAAAATGTGGAATTTAAAAGATTTAAGGGTTTAAAGGGTTTAACAAAATTTTGTGTAACTGATGGTTCTACCCAAAAATAAGGCTTGTTTTAGAGCAATGTCATAAAACGTCTGCAGTAAACCTTGTGGTATTTGGCTCTTTGGAAACTTGTGTAGCTGTGAAATGAACAAAGATGGAAGAAAGTTTTTTTTTTCAGGCAGATAAATGAATGGTGGGAAAGCGGGAACAACGAAAGCCAGTGTAATGTAGAAAAGCTGTAAAAGTACAGTGGCATTGGTGTTTATTTGTGCAAGTTCAGAGAACGTAATATTCCAGGCCAGAATATATCGACGAATAGGATTAAAGCTGTTAGTCTGGTGGTAGCAAACTGATTAGAGACCTTTAGTGAACCTTCTTTTGGCTTGTCAGAACGTATCTGTGTGTATTGCTGAATTGATTTTCTATCATTGTGAAAATCTGAGAATCACTGTGCTCAGCAGCCATATGTAATGGACATTGATTTTTTTTTAAAGTCGCGACAATGGCTTAGTTGTTGGGTAGCAGGGGAGAGCAATATGTCGGGTGAAGTATCGTGATGTGCTTAGTTTTGTGGTTTCACAACGCGCTACGTTACTGATGAGTGTATTAATATTACCAAAATACCAAAAATCTATTTGGCCAAAAACAATGAGGAGGATGAAGTTAAAAAAAAAAAACTCTTTTAAAAAAAACAAAAAAACAAAACATCAGTTCCACTTTTACATAAACACCCAACAGAACTCGATACTTTATTACTGTTTCCTCGTTAAATTAACACATCGTCCAGTCGTACTTTATAGCAGCTTGCAGGCTTCTGTTTGCTGTGACTTTGGGCCTCACTGGACCCTAATGAATAGCTGCCTCAACCCCCTTTATTCACGCTCTCATCGTTAGTCGCTTGTTTAAGTGGACACCCGGCGTCATGGGAGTACTTCTAGGCTACTCTAAATCGGTATGTGGGTTATGAGGGGCTATTAGCCGTGCCGTGGCGATCCTGAAAGACGGATCTCTGTTTAATGTGGCCGTGCGGCCCGGCGCCTCGGCAGATGCTGCAGGGCTCGGGGAGGGCTCCCGTTCAGTCATGGTGGCAGATGATCCTAATGAGGGGAGGATTTCTGCTCTGCTCTGTGTATTAGACTGGGTGTATTAAGATGATCAGTGTTCCAGGTTTTATTTTGGTATGTCAGATTGCCCCCCCCCCCAAAGGGCCCTTCGGACGGCTGATGATTAGTGCAACAGCGCGTCGGATTTCACACCGTTGGGAAGCCTTGACCACAGCCTTTGCAAACAGCCGTCGGTGGGAAGCCTTGAACATTGCGCAGGCCCAGATCCCAGGACCACTCGAACCAAATGAAACACCATATGCAGGTCATCGTGGGCTTTTCAGCGTAATTAATACGACCTTAATGTGACTAAAAGATACCATATGGAGGTCCTTGTGGGCTCTGTGGCATATTTAATTCTGACCTTGACACCCCTGTACCTTGCAGTGCCGTCACTGACGCCTCTTCAGCCCTTTCTTCTCTCTCGATCGGTTATGTTTCTCATTAACCCGTTTATTACCCACTGATCCCTTCTTCTCCTCTGCTCCATCCCTCTGCCTTTTCTCACGATGGCGCTGCCACACTGTGCGCCCAATTAAACCCACATGTAGCATGTAGTGGTTAACGATTGCTTTCGGCCAGTAGGGAGAGCGGGATGAGAGGACAGTTCAGGAGAGGAGCAGCGGGGTGCATCCTTCAATGTGCAGAAATCGATATCCTTTAAGCCATGGATGTCACTACCAGTTAGGCTTAAGAAAACGCAAGAGCAGCACCAAGATCACCTTGAGGACGACTGCCGAGGGCAAAAAAAAAATCTATATAGACCAAAGGTGCAATTCGTAGATGCCGAAATTGAATAAAACGCCAAAGCTGATTTTTGACAACGTCGTCACGAGCTCCAGAGTGGAGGTGGGGCAGATAACGCCGGTGATGTGTATTCACTCTAACGAGAGATCAGTGATAAGCCCCGCGTTGAAGTGTGCCTGTAGTGGACATTAGCTTTGTTTACCGAGCTGCTTCAATCTATTTTTTTATTACCTGTGTGACAAACTGAATGTGATAAGATTCTCCTGTAGTCAGCACTTTTAACCCCAAGGGTTTTAAATCCTAATCATTAATTCCGCCACACTCCATTTGTTTGATCAAGTTTATTTCTATAAAAATTATATATATTTATATATTTTCCACGATAGCACTTCATATGCATTGTCACAAAGCTGCATTAAAATTTTTAAGCCGTACGCGCAAAGAGCAAGCCGAGGCGACGGTGGCTGAGAAAAAATGATCTGACATTTAGAAAAAAAATTAGGCATCTTTATGATTTTTAACAGGAACGCTGCTGAGTGCATTATTCAGCTTGCTTATGACTAAGCTCATGCTGCAATTCGATGCTTAATAACATTCACTATACGCTTAAAATATATGTAAATATATGCAGAAAATTACAATAATAGTGAAAATGGAGTTTTCTTTTAAATTAATGTATATTAGTGTTTATAAGTGATGTGGCAAACAGAGAACTATTAGTTTGGGTGCCAATATAAAAATATATTGTGATGGAATTATTTTTTTCCCCGTTTTGTGGTTCAATCAGATTTTTAAGGCTTTTTTAAACCGAGCTTTCAGGTATGTGGATCACACCATATGGAAAAAATTACTGGGACAAACCTTTTAATTGTTGAGATCAGGTGTATAAAATCAAACGTGTAGCCATTCCATGGCATAACACTCAGGTTCAAACCAGGTACTCAGCATCATGTCTTCTCGAAGGTTTGCGTCCTTATCGTATCATATTATGTGGTGAAGCTTTGTGTTGTGAGTGAAAAATGTAATGGGTAAAGAAAAAATGTCAATGATATATTAGATCCTCATATTATGATACATAACATTGGCAAGGTCGCAGATGTTCTGACAATATCTCAATAATATTACATCCCCTATGTAGTGTTCAGTCCGCCTGCAGTTCCTAGAATTTGTTTATAATGGTGGCGCTCCAGTTTATAAAAGTCTAAAACCGACCACAGACCTATTGTTTGGGTAACAAACCCCAGAACATCGTAACACGTTTCCACATTCCACCATTCAGTGTTTAACGATTACACAACGTGCATTGTAAAGCCTCAGATAAGCAGTTGTATGTAGTGAGGAATGCTGTTGGGGTTGCGTCAGCAGTCTGTTGATGCCGCCGGTAACTTGTAGTACAACTATTTCCTTCAAACACATTAGCGTTTAATCTTCTCCAGATTCACAACAATGACTTCATAGCTAATTAGTTGTGGATACAGGGCCGGTTTGGGAGCTTAATGCCTTGAGAAGAGGTTAAACAGAGAGGATAAAAGAGACACACACGTTTCCATACAAGACGAGCCGAAGGTTGACTTGCAGCCACAGGGTCAGTAGGTTGCATTTAAAATCACAAGCGGTTGTGTTTTTCTTTCGGCTTCACAGACCGAATTCGGATTCGGATCCAGTCGCCGCGCTCATGTGGGGCGGGATGATTGTTAATTTAAAGAAAAGTGAAATTAATCTCAAAGCTGATTAATAAAGTGGTGGAAGAACATTTTTAAGGACCTGTAAAAGGGTCATTCTTTGATTAGTGCTGCAAATTGGATTAGAAAAAAAAATCTACTGATTTAGTAGTGGAGTAATTATTTCTTCAAGAACTTCAGGCTTAATAGTCCCGGTCATGTTTAATAATGAACGCTTGTGAGACATGGATCTTCACCATGTTTGATTTTTCCTACCTGGCCGGTGGTCCGAAAATTCACTGTTATGATGGAATTACTGCAACGGTATTATTTAATATTTAAAGATAGGCTGTAGTTCTGCGGCATGTCCGTGGGGTTATTACTAATACATTCAAAACGTCAGAAACAGAAATACTAAAATATGTCAAAGATTAAACATTTAATCATTAGATCATTATTTTATAAGTGAAAACACTCCAACAAAACCGGGAATTAATTTTTTACTCTTTATTAAAACTGTAAACAGAAGGCGGTTAAAACCTTATTAACAGGACATCAGCAGATAACATTTTAATGATCAGCACATTTAAATGTGAGATGGAAGATAATGAGTGAATTGTATTCGGAAAAGTGTTCTTTTATTTTGGCAATCATATTTTCATCTATCCGTTTTGTCTGTTATGCTGAATTTGAGAGGTTAATAAATAGGTACAGGAGAAAATGTCAATCAGTCTGTATGTTTAATGTTGCAGATAATTAAATTAATACAACCTGCCTTGCCGAAGATGTCTTACTTATATGGTAGCTCTGTGGTTAGAATGTTGGGTTATCAATCTTAAAGTTGAGCAAGACTAAAACTAAAACTAAAAATTGTCCTAGAGCAAGACCTTTAACCCTGATTAAACTAGGGGTGCAGTATTGTGGCTGTGCGTTGTACCAGTTGGCTCTCTTGTACGTTGCTTTTGGGTGAAACTCACCTACAAAATGTCAGAATTTAACATTTTTAATTTCTCTGCAGCAGTTAATTGCTGATCTATTTCCTGAGATCATGGAGCAGTATCAAAACGTCCGCTATGCCGACCTTAATTAAAAGTCCTGCCAGAAATTTTGTGTGAATGCCCGTTTCACAGATTGCGTGTCCTCACGTATTACTTCCTGCCGTTCGTTTAACATTGATTTAGCTCTCGCTTCACATTAAGTGTAAATATGGCTTAATATTTCAATGAACCGTTTGCATTCCAAATCCGACTTTACATTAATTCCCATCCAGAGTTGTATATACTGGTTGCATCATTTCTAAGACATACCATAGATTTTCAAAAAGGTCAAGACTTGGTGGTGACCTGTTACACTCAAAAGTTCAAATGGCAACTTAATTTCTTCATTTTTGTCCTTTAGTTACAATTGCATACAGTGATCTTTTGTTCTAGTGAAGTCTTTACAAGGTAGTACATTTTTAAAGACAGGAATTTTTTTTCTAAAAAAAATTATTATTGCAGCGGTCATTACTTCCATGCAAATGTGCCCCGAACAGAAAACCTGAGATTGACAACCAGTTGTTCTTTTAATACCCAGGGAAAATGTCACGTCACCATCCTGTGAATTTGAATTATCTTGGTCGAAAACCTGGAAACTTGCCAGTCTGACAGCGAATGAAATGTGTGTTGGGTTAGGCTGTGTAAGAGTGTACGTCCTCACACAGAGGGCAAGACTATACCTCATCAGCCAGCCAGTCATGTGGCAGAGGCACACTGCATAAAATCATGCAGACATGTTTTAAGCGCTTTGACCGAGTTGGCAGCCGTGTGCGTTTTTAAAGAAGCATTAATGTTTGTATCAGAATTGTAATGCGGCGGGGCTTAAGACGCGAGGCAAATTTCTGTTACAGCACTGTGGTCAAAGCAAATTAGGTTTGAGTCTGAGGGAGGCAAACGTGCAACAGTGTGTAGCATCATCGAAATCTTGGGGAAGGAGAGTTACTTGTGTGTGAGTGTGTGTGTGTGTGTGTGTGTTGAGTGAGAGGGTTGCTAGGATAAATTAGGGTTGTGGGTGGGTGTGCTTGTTCAGCTTTTCTATTGTTTGCTGTCTATGCAAGGCCCCTACATTGAGATGTAGTCGTGTGTGTGTGTATGTGTGTGTGAGTGTGTGTTTTAGACCTTCTAGAGATTTTATGAGCACCCAGCAACAGGAGCTGTGAAAATTCCTGGGAGCTGAGGTGGCAGAATTGCGGCATTGTTTTTAAACACACACACACACACACACACACACACAGGTGAAGCTGCAGCACAGAACTGGTATTAGTGTGTTGGTAGAATCTTATACAGAGGCTTAAAATATATAAACACCATGACGCTAACATAACACACTCAGAAAAAACCCGGAGATTTCAGATACAATAAATACAACATGGGAGGTGAGATCCAAATCTTTTAATCGCACATTCTGATGCATAGCCATAAACATTGTGTTACTCGGGTTGTGCTGTTCTGGAGATGTGAGAACACCCTGGAGGTATGGCCCCTTGTACCTTCACAGCATGTAGTGTGTGTGTGTGTGTGTGTGTGTGTGTGTGTGTGTGTGTGTGTGTGTGTGTGTGTGTGTGTGTGTGCATGCATGTGTGGTCCACTAGGCATCTCTCATCGGCTTGCTGTTTGTACGGACTATGCATCTAGCAGCAGTTAACCATCACCCCCCCCCCTCCCCCGACCATTGGAAACTTTGCCTTAAACCATCACATTCGAACACAGATGAGCCGAAGTCATAGAACAGATAGGGATCAGTAAACGTTGAACTCCGGAGTTCCACTCTTCCTTTTCTTTTCTCCTCCCATAACACAGTTCAGCGATAACATTCCATCAGCGCCTCGGAACCACCTGTTTAAGACGTTAATGCAGCCTTTCTCTCCATTTCCTTTCAACTCTGCCTCCCTGTCCTTTTCTGTCTCATTGCTAATCCGATCCGCGGGTCTTCAGGGTCACATAGCTGTTTGGCAAGGAACCCAGCAGTGCCCAGTACAGCAGTGTGTGTGTGTGTGTGTGTGTGTGTGTGTGTGTGTGTGTGTGTGTGTGTGTGTGTGTGTGTGTGTTTGCTGTTTCCTTCGTTAGGTTAGTTCACACAGACCGCGCCGCTAATCAGGATCATCCTCTCTCGCCGCCATCCGGGCCAGCCTGGGTCAGATGCAAACACATGCACAATGAGTGCACTTGTGGAATCAAGGCCAGTAGGGGATGGAGTGAAGTGATGAAAATAATGGGTCTAACCTTGAATTGTTTTTATGATTCTTGGTCAATTCGTCTTGTTGTCTCACCTTCTTATGCTCCTCAACTATACTATAGATATACAACACCATGTATACTCCTTAATGGGTCTCTATGGTTAAATGCAGCTTTAAAATTTATTCTTGCACCATTTTCTTTCTTTAAAGGTACCATGAATGAGACTAGCTTCCCTAAAATACATCTTAAAGCGTATTAATTCTAACTACAATGTAATTTTTAGGTAAGGGGGCTCTATATTTGAGTGGAACTACACACAGGCTTTTACTGTTACAATTCTAACCTTAAAATCGGAACCTTAAAATATAATGTATGGTCAGATCCTCTGTTCTTGACATAGTCTTAGTCTTTTATTTCATTTATCATTCATTTTATTAATTTATGGTAGTTGTTTTTTTGTCCTGGGTGGCACTGTGGTTTAGTGGTTAGCACATGGGGATGCATGTATCTACCCAGCATCCAAAATGTTCTCCCCTGGATGGGCATTAGTCCCTTTCCCGCAACCTTAGTCCCTTGTATAGGATTAAGCAGAATATAATGAGATAAGAGGAGATTTTTTTCCCTCTACACTCTGGGATTACTGTGTGGCATTTGCTTAACGTAGCAAAGTTTTTAACTTTTGCCTTATTGCGTTAAAGTCACGTTGTATCAGGGGTTATTTACATTCTTTGCACTTAACATTCTACGCGTATTAGATTCACCTACAATTAAATTAAACTTGTGTCTGGACCCGTAACCATTTCCCTTCATGACCTCTTGGTTCCTCTTTTTCTGGTTGAGTACTTACCACGAAGTCGGAGCTAAAAACCTCCCTCAGCACACCACAATGGTCTTTAAGTCCAGCAGTGTCAAACTTTTTTTTTTTTTTAACAGTTCTAAGAAGTACCTCTAGTCTGAAAGTGCCTTATAGATATCCATCCCCGCTTCCTCTGCAGCTCCACATGTTCTGTTTCCCACTCATTTTTATTCTCCTCACTGCTGTGTGGATATATAGTGGCTCATGAGCGACGAGCTGAGTAGACAGTTTCAGTTGATTAGCCAGAGGCTAACTTCTCCCCCTCAAGTGCACACTGGCCATATTACTATAGATTAGCAAAGTCCTTCCAGGCCTTCCTGTATTGACCTGTCACTCCCAGTGCAGCCTGCTTCCTCTCCATCTGTCGCTTATCTCCTGGTGCCACTTTACCGCAGTCAGTTTGGAGCGATTGATCATAAAGGGAATTTTTAGCAGAAGGGAAGCCATGGCTGACTCCAGATCTGTAGATAATCTGTTTTAATAGACTGTCATGCTAAACAGATGGGTGTGGCTGAGGCAGCCCCAGGCAGTAAAAACGTCGAGGCTGAAAGATCCCTAATCCATTGGGTAGACTAAAGGGGCCGTTATCGGGTTTCTACATGACTGACCCCAGACCTGTGGATGGAAATAAATTACTTTATAGGCCAATTGCATTGCCAGTTTGAACTTTGTCTCTTTTGGAAATCCCAAATCCACTCTTCAAAGGCTCCCCGAGACAGACAATGTACATGAAAGGAAGGTAGGGTCAGAGCTCAGTGCATTTAGGGGTTAAAGAATACTGCAACATTTTCTAACTAATCTCTCTGGGTGTTGTGTCGGGGCAATTAGCACGAGCAAGAATTTCAACAGGTTTCCTGTTACAGGAGGAAAGAATGCACAAGTGAAAATAAAGACTACTGAAATGTAATTGTAATTGTGAAATATTTTGTAGAATGGTCATATTATTATATATATTTAGAACTTAATCAAGGTTAGTTAATTTTTGCACTTGAAGAAATGCATTATATCACATTCATCGGAATCGTTTGATTTTGAATTTTATGAAAAATATAAGTGCTTTTTCTGCTGTCACTCAAACATCAGTGTCATCAATCCTTCAAAGCAACCTACAAGTCTTAACATCATGATCAATGTAGTTCCCCCTCCATTTTATGTTTCATGTACCCTCAGGTAATGAACATTCACTGACTGCGCTGATACTATTACTGTTTTAAATATTTTTTTCAGCCAGAGTATGCACAGATACAAAAAATCCCATTTTTAAATTGTTTTAAGTGACACGTTTATAAGGAACAAAGAAATAAAATAAAATTAGGAATTAACAGTGACACCACAATTCAAATTAATAGATTTTCAGGTTTTTTTTTTTTACCATCATGGAGATGTTCTGCCAGCTTTATCCATAGTGATCGCACATGACTTACTGATGCAGTGAGGAAAAATAAGGATAAAACATGCGAAAGTATTCCATGAAGAGCCTTTCTCCAGGGCTCGAAGACACAATAGTGACACTGGTACTCCTCCGCCTGCAGCCTCGCTGCAGTCTGAAGCGACTTGTGCTAATTGCCTGCTCTGCAGCTCTGTAATCTCTCCTGTATCATGTTCAATTTGAAGAACCTACTGATAAAAGTCATTAGTGGGGCAGACAGTAGCTCGCACGAGAGAGCTATCTTTTCACTACCGGGATCACAGTGGATATCCTGATCATAAAGATCGCTATCTGGACGAGCTTATCTGCAGCTGACTCTGAAGCTGTTGAAATGACCCAGGTGTGGGAATCCCATTTCGTGAGGCGACGCAGTATGGGGACTCCAGCCCCCCAAGCTGGCGCTGGATTTGTACTTGTGTTTGTGCTGAGCGTGGTTGATTGATGAACATGTAGAAAGCAGGGAGCCAGACCATCACTCGCGTTCGCCTGCTGTACTGCATGGAGAGAGGCATAAAATGGCATGTGAACGATTATCTTAACGGAATCCAGGGAATCGCAGGGTCTGTTCAAAACACACAGGCACTTGTGCAGAATTCTTTTCTATGCCACGGCGAGTGGCGTCTGGCGGCTCTGTTAGGGGTGATAAGTGTCTCCTGAGTTCAACTTGAAACCGGACAAGGAATTGTTAATGTTGCGGCTAAAAATACCCTGACAGCCCGTTTGTGTTTGGTGTGTGAGTGCCAGCACATCCAGCCAAATCTGCTCTTTGTAACAAGCACCCCCTCCACCCTCGATCGAGTGGGGGCAGTGAGCTGTGTGTCAGTGAGGGACACTTTCTAATCGTCAGTTAGGAGGCCTGGGATTTGACACGACCCACTTACTGAGCATGAGGAATGGTCAGTGGATCATGACCCTGAAGACTTCCTACAACCCTACAGCCCCACACCCCACATCTTAAAGAGAACAGACCAAAATGCTCACGTTACTGGTGAGGCTGAAGAAAGGCGAGGGCTGTGTTCCAGTATAAAGTCAAAGCGCTCCACTATTTAACTCACTTTTAAGCACATCCATCACAGAATGAGGTCCTGGCTTTTGACACCCTGCCATTTCCTTACTTTGTCATCGATTTATTTTTCCTGCATAAAGCTTAAGTCACGTTAAGAGCTATTAAACTGCCATTACTGCAACCCAGCATACATCGTTAAGTAGGTCTAAGAATTCAGATTCCGCTAGTTTCCATTAAAATTTAGTTCTGGCTTAGAGATCTGAACATTTGTGCTCAACAAAGTCTCCTACCGAGTCCTCAACCTTCAACCTGGACCTTCAGTGGATATTTTAACAAATAATCCATGTATTTTCCCCTAAAACATATACAGTAACAGTCAAAAGTTTGGACATGCCTCCTTTCTGCTTTACTTATTGTCCATGTTCTCAGTAGTTCATTGGTTTGTGGACTACAGTACATACACTGCACGTCCCCTATGGTAGCACCACAGATCTGGTATTATTTGGTTGGTGCATTATTCCTATCCCAGCAGTGTCACTAAGTTTAAATGAAAACTATAGCAGCACTGTTGCAATAAAACCCCCTCACCGCATCAGTATCACTGCAGAACTGACAATAAACAATCCACCACTCAAATAAAAGTCCATCCATATGGCAAGTACTTTATTTATGTACATTTTTTATTTTTTTAGATATTTTAATTTTATTCTATATTCTTTATTGTTGTAAATATTGCCTAAGCTTTTCACTCACCAGTACAACTGTACCTGTATAAAAATCCTTGAATCCTTAAAAAGTAGAGAAAAAAGAGAAAATAAATAATGAGGCAAGAAGAAGGTGTGTCCAAACATTTGACTGATACTATATATTTGGTATCTTTGATAAGAAACTAAAGGATCCTGTTGATATGATTGTCAGAGATTTCCTGTCCTGGACACTGACATCCAGAATCGTTTTTTTCTTTCTTCCTCTCATCAGTAGCAGAGCTCGAGGTGCCAGCGTCCTCTGAGCCCAGTGTTTTATTGACAGCTTCAGAAATGCAAGGAAAACTTTGCTCCCGTTTTGATTTAAAAATCACTCACCCCAGTTTTCAATGCTTACGGGAAGTGAACTTGTAAGGCACTGGCCCCTAGATTGGGACCCTGCTTAGTTTAGGGCTGGTTCACAACAAAAGTCCTCCTCCACCCCCAGTCTCACCCAGGCAGCTGCAAATCATTATTCTAATGCTTTTTTTTTCAGCGTGTTGGGCTGCTTTTGCTAGAAATGAGAACACTGTTAAGCGGCAGGGCTGCAGGCGAGAACGGAGGAACTCTGGAAGACCGGCTGCGTTTGTGTTGACGACTAGCAGCTTGAGTTTGGCTCACGGCCGTCATCCTGCTTTTAATATCACTTCAGGGTTTCTTCTCCTAAATCACTAAATGCATCCCAGTAGTCTGGCACCGTGATTCAGAATGCACTCCGCTTTGAGTTTCGCTCAGGTTGTTCATATGCAGCCCGAAAAAAAATAGCTGCTAGTGTTGGATGGAGGCCAAAGTCAAGGGTTAAATTTTCACAGTGGTTCAAACCCCTGTTCTCTCTTTCTGTTCCATCTATTCTTTAGTAGTGTAACACTTGTTTTTCTACCTTTGCCCTGTTTTCTCTTTCTTCCAAGCAGTACAAAAGCACTTTGCCTTACTGCTAACGTGTTGCGCACACACACACACACACACACACTTTTGTTTTCAGGCATTGTAGGGACTGCATAGACTTCCATTCCTTTCACAAGGTCTTACCTAAACATCTGAACATGAACAATATCTGTCAGTAATTTAACTTTGAATCACGTGAAACACGTCGTTACCTTAACAAATAATGATTTACTTTTCAACTGGTTTTGGTTTCCACAACGTAACATATACACAGGCACACACACACACACACACACAAGCGGAGTTTGATTACTTCTACTACAGTGTGTCCACGTCGATCACTAAACCCAATTGCTTATCCCTATAAAACCCCCCGAGGGTGCTAACTTCCGTCTCCTCCTCCTCTTCTATTCTGATACACAAAGTTGGCAAGGCTGTGCATTTGTATGTTTTAAATTGCTGCTTGTGTTTCTTCACTTGGTCTTTGTCTGCGCTTTCTGGGTGGTTTGACTGGTTGGTGCCAGTCCCACCATTTCCTACACACACACACACACACACACACTTTGCCTTCCCTCTGAATAATTCTGATTTTAAAAGGCACAATGAATAGGTCTGATTGCCTATCAACGTGGTGTCAGAGTAATTTAGCGCCGCCTGTGAACGTCCGCGCAATTTCAACCTGCTCGCTGGCCGTTCTATTTCCTTCCTTTCTATACGACCTGAAAGTCAATCAATCCTTCCTTACTTTTCCTCCTGTGCTTTTCTTACATTTCTTCTCGCCCCCTACCTCGTCCACGTCTCGCGCTTTCTCTCGGCCTCTCTTTCCCCCTCCTTGTTCTCTCTCTATCATTCTTTCTCTCTGTCGGAGGGCATCTGTAGAGTAGCTCGAGCACAACAGGAGAGAAAACAGATGGAGTGGTTTTCTTTCTTTTCTCTATCGCTCGCTCCTTTCTTTTTCTTCTTTTTCCTCTCTTCCACAAAAAAGGGGCCCAAAGAATGCCAGTTAATGGGGGTTGCAGGGTGGAAGGACATAAAGGCGCTGCAATAGCACAAAATCCCCTGTCCGCTGTCCGCTCGCTGGACCCTGGCTCTGTAATGCTTACACCCGTTTGATGGATGTGTGTGGCTCTGATTGTGTGCATTTCTCAGAGCGTGTATTGATGGGTTTTCGTCTGTCGTAGCCGTGCTCGTTTCTGAGAGAGATAAATGGAGGCCTGTTTTGTGTGGGCATGTTCACATTTTGCGATAATACTATGTTTCCAGTTTCCGTACACACTGATGTGTTTGTGTTGAGTGTTTGCGGTGTGTGGATGGGTTGTGTTTTTACCAAAGCATGCTTCACTGCTAAGCTCCATGATACAAGAGACCTGTCCTGCTGAGGTTTCAGTGCATTTGTCTGCTACATTTTGACATCATAAGATACTCACATGTTAGCAATTAAAGCTCTATTCCATACCCCCTCACACACACACACAAACTAGTGAAACTAGGATTGTAGTTGCACACACACACACACACACACACACACACACACACACGTCTGTATGTACCAGATCTTTTACATGTGGCCAAATGTGTGTCAAAAATAGTGGTTTTGTTTCCTCTTAAAAATAAATGCAGTTTTCACTTTCTTTTTCTTCATTTTCTTATGCTGGCAAAGGATGGCATAGCAATATGACTGATATATTTGTCACAATATGATCCTCAGCGGTCCCTTATCACATGTGTAAATCACCATAATATGTCCATAACCATGACAGATGTTGGTTCTTGCACCTTTTTGAGGTCCCACTTCAAAATAGTGCTTTGGCTTTGATTTGTTGTTAAACTTTCCCTTTTTGGATTTGAGTTGTTGGTTGCATTTCTTTTATATGTTTCTATTTTATACATGTATATATATATATATATGTGTGTATAAATATATATCTGAAATATGTTTAGGTCTTTTTTGTAGTAAATCTAGTTTTTGTTGCAGTAAAAACGGAATTGTATAAAAAAACATAAACCAAAGCCGTGTCTTGATTTCCCAGAAAAAAAAAAGTCTTGAGGTATTTTAAAAGCTTCTCACCTTCTTGTCTTTACTGCTGTGATAGAATGCACACAGACAACTACTATTGATCACTGAAAGTAGTTTTCACTAAAGGCAGCAAATGAAATAAGACAGAAGGGATTACCTGCCTCAACATTTATAGCTTCCAGCAGATACCTTTATCCACAGTGACTTTCAATTAGGACACAATACAGTTTTGTAATACTAAGACATGAACCCCCGTTCAATAAATTCCTTGTGCTGATCTATTTTTTTCTTCCGTTATAATGAATAAAACAAATCAAAGCTCTATGGATCTATATACACTTTACAGATATTCTCATAGCACTGCAAGAAAGTTATGGAAAATGTCAATCCCGATGTTAATAGACTTTAAAATGGTTTGTGTTTTGTGTTCATGTGAATGGGTCATGTTGCGTCATTCGCCATCACATGCATATACAGCATAAATACATCAGTTGAATGCTATTCTCTGCACAGTGGGACTGCTCCATTCCTGCTGCTGCCTATTGAAATGCATGAGACATAAATCATAGTTATGTTTGAGATGCTGCCACTTGTAATTATGACTTAAGAGGAAGTTTATATAAAACTCTAATGTTGGTAATTCATTTGCAATGATCTGACAATGCACGAAGGGATTGTTGGTTTTAGTCTTAGCCCTCCGTTACCATAAACATTTTAAAGGAGATCAAAATTACTCAGATAGTCCACTCCAGACTCAGGATTTTTGAGAGACTGTGCCAGGCCTCAGTCTGTGTTAAGATATTAAGTTTCATTTATGTTTGGAAGAGAAATATCCGAGAGAAGGAGCCAGTCTTTCACTTGCGTTCCAGCCACACACACACACACACACACACACACACACACACACACACACACACACACACACACACACACACACATGCACGAACACACAGTCTGCTCCTTGTGGTAATCTGTGATGGTGATGTCGTGGATTGGCTTTTGGAGGGAAATATCAGATTAAAAAGGAAAACACGGGTACCTCGAACCCTCGTTTGCTGTTTTGGCACTGTGTGTGTGTGTGTGTGTGTGTGTGTATGTAATTTGTCCAGCCTTATCTCACCATATTAAAGGTCCATCTGCAAACCAAGCCCATAAACAAAACCACAAATCTGAATAGAAGTGTGAAAAGCGAATGGAAAAACAACAGAAAAATGGTCTGTACCACTTGACCCTGCCTAAGGGGGGGTACGTGCAAAGGGCGGATTATCCCCTGGCACTCCTTCTCGTGTGCCCCCTCCAGTGCCGGGCCCAGTGTGGCGCACTCTGCTGTCAATCACGCCACAAAGCTGGCTGTTTAGGGATTAGAAGCTTCTGTTCTTCTCGATGGAAAACTCAGCCCCCCCACCCCTTAATTTCTCTCACTCCTTTTTTTTTTATTTCTGCCTCCTATATACAGCTCAGAAGTTCTCCAACGCCGCGATTCCACAGGTTTCTCCGTCTTTCATCCGGTCTCTGTCACTGAAACTGTGCTGTTTCACCCTGTCCCTGTGTTCTCTCTTAACCTGCGCCGTCTCCACATGATTTCCGTCCTCATTTTCATTCTCCGTGTTCTTCTCCCCGCTTTCTCTCTCTTATTCAATCTGGCTTTCTCTATTTCACACTGTCACTTTTTCTCTTCTTCTGCTTAATCTTTCTGTTTTGCTTCCTCTTCGAGGCTGTAATCTCTTTGCTTTTTCCAAGAAGCTTAAAATCCTCTCATTTTCTGGGACCTGCACACAAACCCCACATATATAAAGCTACAGTTTAGTGCAGACACATCTTTATTATATTTAATCAGCTCGTGCACAAAGCAAACAAATGCATTATTCGACAGATATTCACTAAAGCGATGTGTAATTAAAAGCAGTTCACTTAAAGCACAATTCCAATCAAATGACAGATACCCTTCTTTTGTACCCTGTGATCTATTACCATGTGGGTTCACGGTCCAAGTCCCTGCACTAACAGCCTGCCACTTTGGGCCTTAAGCAACATTCTTAATGTGTCTGCTGCTTCTTCTTCTTCCGTCGGCTTTTCCCTAGTTCTACAACAAGGAAATTTTGCCCATTGGACTTGGCCAAGTTTTTCACTGGATGCCCTTCCTAACACAGCCTTCCTATTACAGGATTGGGATATGCACAAAGTATCTAATTTATCTCAGAGAGTGTTTTGCATGTGATTTGGCAGAAAACCAAAGCCCCCAGAATACACCCACAGGTATGGGGAGGACCTAATATATACATAATGTTATGTAGTAAATAATTAAAGTCTATTCACCTGAATGGTCAGATTATTAATGTTTTTTTTTTCTTCCAATGGAACAGAGCCACAGATGTAGCAGCATGAGCATGTCAAGATTTGTAGTTTCATAAATTTCCTTGTTTCATTCATTACATTGAGCATAATGATTGTTTTTTTTATATATGAATTGGCCACCATAGTGTCCCGACCTTTTAAAAGTCTGTGTGATGTGCTTTGACTTTGATGTTAACATAAAATCTCAGCCAAGCATAATTGCACCCCTGGAAATGAATAAATGTTATGGCATTTCCTAAGTTGGTGAAAACAATCCCAAGGTGAATATGCACCGTTATACCACAGTCCAATAAACAGCAAGCCTGTAATTTGTTGCCCTCCTGCACGGAAAACTTCTAACTCTATATCTGAGATACCACGTCTGCTAAATAGACCCAGTTAATTCTAATTTATTTCCATTCTCTCTCTTGATTCACTTCCTCATGAGTCTTGTTCCTCTCCACAGCTCGCCTCATCTTTTTTACCTCATCCCTCCATCTTTCTTCTCTTCCCTCTGCCTCCGCTGACTTCAGGCTATTCTGATTTGATCCGGATCTTCCCCAGACTTTAAGTGATAATCTCCTGAAATCGCAGGAACAGTGTAAATCTCAGTGACTGATCTGGGAAATTGGGGCAGGCATGTTGCTAAATAGAAACGGAGAGAGAAATAGATGAGAGTGAGTGGGAGAGAGCTAGGGAAGATTTCGATGACAAATGGGTTATCTCTTGTTATCACCCCCTTTTTTTTTCTCCCCAAATCAATTATCTTGTACACTTCGTATTAGATTGATTGTTTTTTTTCGGCTTCTCCCCCACACATGAGATTGATGTGCTGATTAAATACACAGAGAGAATGAGAGTGTGGGTTCGGTATAATGACAAGTTATGAAACAACACCTTAATCTCTTTGCCTCCTTCTCTTTCACACACCTTGATGCCGTTATCTGAATAAATGAGATAATCAGTGGAAGGTAAAGTGCTGCCGGTGGGCATCTCTAATTATTTACTGGGAATTACAACTTAAAGGTGTAGTCAGCAAATTTGGCTGAAGTCAACTCGCTGATTAAAAACTCAGAAATCCAGGCACAGATTCTCATCTCAGAGTTTGAAACAACTTCCCACAATTTGCATGCGTCTCAGAAAGACGGGGTTTAACTCCGAGATGTGATGGAGATGCAACCAGTTATTGCTGCCTATGAATACAGGGTCCTAATGCGTAGTATGTGAGGGCTCTCACAACAGCTTCAGGTGTACGAATTTCGGCTAAGTTTCCTGATTATGCATACCCATGATGCATTGCATGACCAGTGAAATCCATCTGTCTGGTTTAGACAAGAATTGTAGCCTGCATGGTAAACAAATTAATTTCTAGTCTGCTTGTACTGACCAAGGTCATAGGGGCCTTGAGAGAATACCTATGCAAACATGTGGGGAACATGCTAACTCCACACAAAATTACCCTGTCTAGCCTGCACAAGAATCAAACCTACAACCTTCTTCAAGCTACCCATGCACCACCATGCTGCCCAAATAATTGATATAGTATTTATTTAAATACGGCTGTAGTATTTGTGTGTCGAAATGGTGACCTGTCCTACCGGCATTTTGCCCACTCAGCACTCTAGTACCCCTTTTCCAAGAATGTAATTATTAATTGTGAAAAACTGCAGAAATAAATGCTACATTTCTTTTTTTTTTTTTTATGAATGTGACACTCGGTCGCATTGTATTGGGTTGTCTGTATTGTGCCCATATTTATACTTCACATAGTATTATAAATGCACCTACTACTTTACCAGTAAAGCAGTAATACCTCAGGTTTTTGAAAGTACCTCAGGTTTTCTATGGCCGTCAGTCCACATTCATTTCCTGGATAAGATTGTTAGCATGTGATGCCAGGCATTTGCTATACTGTTTATTTTACTTCCATGGCATGTGTACACTTAGCATGATTGATCGATGGTCGGAGATCCCTCCCTGTTCTGATTGGATGCTGAGCTTTTGTCAGCTGTGCTGTTAGCAGAGCTTTTATAATGAACAGATATTTCATTGACAGCTGCTATGTAAAGGCCGCCGCCAAATAGCGCAACAAAGTGTTCTGGCTTAAAACAGCTGACTGCACCTTTAATGTAAAGCCTCTGTAATTAAGAGACAGTCATCTGCTGCAAATTCTGTCCCACTCTCAGCCACACAGACTGTGTGAACATGAGCCCAGTCACACTGACATTGAATGTCGAATGTGAGAAATTTGATTAGTCCGAGTCATTGTACTTTCTCTTAAGTAAGTCACACACAGATCCTTCTGGGGAGTGAGACAGACCAAGGATTGATGGAGATTCGGTGTTATTAATTATATTTCATGCAGGGTGCGAGAGCAGAATTTCATACAGCCCGGCCAACTGCTGTTCTATAGTTCTCCCTTGCATGAAAGGAGGGAGGGTGAGAGAAGAAAGGAAAAAAGGGAGAGAATGGAAAGCAGGATGGAGAGATAATCCCAAGTGGCAATAGTTATGTGAGTTTCATAGTGAGGGGGTCACGGCAAGCCATTGCCGCTTCTTTGTGTAAAACCATTAGTCATTATTAGTCTCACCTTCTTTCTTCTTTCTCCAGCGTGAGAATCTCACCGGTTATTTCAGCGCTGGGGAATTTGCTTTACTGCCCGAGTCAACCTGTTAAGATGTGTTTATGACGTTTCTGAGACTGGAATAACCATTTCAGCATTTTATAAGGGCTTTAAAATCGTACTGAGCGCGTGTGGATGTGTGGTGTGTTGGACTCGGCTCGTATCGTTGGCAGTGAGTTGATGCGTCTGGCACGAAGTGTGGAGGAGAGTCCCAAAGAGATGGGATTATGCAGAATTACACACCCATACAGGCAGGCTGCCACACACACACACACACACACACACACACACACACACACAAACACACACGTTTGACAGTATGGTAAAATTATTCGATTAAATTTATATTGTCCTACTTTTCATTATTTTAGTTATATTAATATGAATATACACATCACATGACTGCTCTTTATTTAGGTTGAAGTGTTGTCAACTTGGTCTTGCATGATTTTAAATTTTATGTGTTGGGGTTAACGTGGGAGGGGGTGCAGTGCATAGGGTTTTCTGAATTGTGATGGAAAGGTATATGTGTGTGACCTGCTGGTCCTTAAAATGCTCCCAGACCTCAGGTCATATATACACACACACACACACACACACACACACACACACACACACTCAGTGGCATATTCACACACTTGGGCTCACAGATGGAAACCTTTTCACCAAGCTACCAATTACAGCTGCCTCATTCTCCACCTTCATATCTTTCTCCTGTTCTTTCTCTCTTTAACAAGCAATCTCGTTAATGTCAGAGCCTCGCCGGTTTTCTCTCGTTCTCTTTCTTACCCCATTCCCTTTCCTCTCATCTCTAGCTCGCTCTCTCACCCTACGAGCAGATTGGGCCCTGTAGATCAGTGGGAGGAGGGAAATGTGCGAGCTTTTTGCTCTCACAAACAACAAAAACGGGGAAAGATGGAGACAGAGAATAAGACAGAACCAGGAATGCAATAATGGAGGGACGGGTGACTGAGATTACAGCTCTTGTTGCGAGAGGGACATAATTGTGCAGTGCATCTGTCAGACCGAGTGTGCCGTGGGGGCGGTATTTCACGGAGCCGCACTTAAAAGATAGAGCCGTAGAGAGGCTATAAATATGTCTCTTCTTGTGCCAGGCGTGTCAAGTGAGTGATTGTCCCGCTTAGATTTAGACATTTGCGCAAAATATACCTGCTGCAGTTGCGAGCTGGCCGATCACCCTGATCTACGAGCGGTTTCCTCAGCTTAATCCCAACTGTGACATTTATTAAAGAAACGGCAAAATGAGTCAGCAGTTAAAAAGTCATTTTCCACCATGTGGAAGAATCACGGCGTCCTTTCACACAAAGACGATGCTTTACAGTGCACGTCCCACTGAATCAGAATGTCTCCCCAGTACACAGTGTGTCTGTAAATCAATGCGCTAGTACATCCCCTGAACTTAATGGTGTCCCGTATTTTTTATTACATGAATTAAGTGGGATTGTGAATAAATGGTCCATGAGGATGATTTAGTTTAATGGGAAAATATTGATAGAAATTTACTACAACATATAAAAAGTAATGTTTGCGCCACCAAAAACCAAGATGTGAAAAATTATTAACAAATAAAACCCAAATTAAGTGAATTAATTAATTTATTGTCACAAAAATGTGAAACAGATATAAAAATAGTGTAATGTTATTGTTGCTTTGGTGGGATAATGGCGCAGCCATTTGCTTTGAAGCTAGAAGGACCCAGATTTTATTTTAAGTTGGGGCGAGCAAATTACCTTTCCGTGTGGTCTGCATGTCCTCCCTGTGTCTGCCTGGGTTTATCCAGGCACTCTGGATTCCCTTCCACATTCCAAAGACATGCAGAGATACTAATTTCCCCTGATTATATTGTTTGTAAACTTTGGTTGAGGAAAGACTTGGTGACATCATAAAATCATTATGAAACTCTACTATGGATTAGAAATATTGTAAACTGGAATATAGAGTATCCAAGGGTCCAGCGGATAGCGCACACATACACACACACACACACACACACACAAATGGTGGTACGACTGTAGTCCATCTGTTTCGTTATGATATATGATAAATAACACTTTATGAACAAAATAAAAACAGAAACAAGAAGGACCTGGACAATAAATTAAATGTAGTTACTGCTCTGCTGTCAGTATTGCATATAATATATAAAATATAATTTGCGTCCTAGTACTCTTTCGAGTTATTTGTTATAGCCGGTAAAACTTTTATGGTTTATATTATATTGTCGTTGATAAATGTGTGTGTGTGTGCCAGGAAACTGCTTTTCAAATATTAAAACACATATTAAGATGCAGCCAAAAATCTGTGTGCCCATTTCATTTATTCATGCAGCTGTCAAGATTTTGTTCTAAATTTTATGCATTAGAGTGTTTTCCGTTGAATACCGAGCAAATGCTTAACCGTTTATAAAGATTTTTAAGTACGGCTCTACCAAATTACTGGACATGTCCTTCGCCAGCTTTAACTTTTGTTGTAGAAGGGCTGTACAGCGGTAACTTTAGTTTGGACGCACTGAGGCATTATGGTGTTGTGGGCCCGGCTGGGCGGGAAGGGGGCAGACACACTACGCGCTGCCTGAACTGATGTGTTAATTATCAAGCCCCATGCAGAGATAATGAATAAGAAGTCTTGATTAATTACACGGGAGATGCGCTACTTGAAACACAGACGACGATGGGAAAGCAAAAGGTCACCGGGTTCCATTCTGTTTGCTCCAAAAGGCTTTGTTTTGCACGTGTGTGTTTGGACAGTGATTCTGAGAAAGTGTAAATCTCTGGATGTTTTCCAAGATCCTGTTCGGTTGTTTTGTGTTGCTGCTCTTTGTATGTATGCATGTATGTTTGTTTGTGTGTGTGTGTGTGTGTGTGTGTGTGTGTGTGTGTGTGTGTGTGTGTGTGAGAGAGAGAGAGAGAGACCGCGAGAGATGAAGGTTCGGAAGGACATGTGATGTTTTTGTTTGAATGAGCACCCTCACACTCCAGACTGGTACTTAAGGAGTACTGCCAGGTCTGCCACCTCTCCCTCCTGGCAGTTACGCCTATATGCCTCACACACACACACACACACACACACACACACACACACCCAGCATGGAAGGAACCAATGAGCTGAGTGTAATACGAAACCCACAGGCACCTGTGGCTGAAGACTGCCGATTTCCAGGCTTTGATACTACAACCCCTGGAGCTAAGCTCAAGAATGGCGGCCATGTTTAGAGCACAGTCCTCTGCTCCTGCTTGTTTTTCTTCTGTTTGGCAAATCATAGAGAGAATAGCGAACTTATTCTGGGCCAAACTTGATTAAAATGGTGGTTTGGCAAACGAAATCTGATTTACACAGTTTCCCACCTACACTGTATGGAACTGTTCAGCCACAGTGATTTTGTTTTCTCCAGTGGGTTTGTTTGGTTTTGCTCCGCAGCTACCAGGCTAACGTAGCTAACAAGAAACGGACGGCAGTCTGGAAGCATTTCTAAAGCAAAAAAAAAAAAAAAAAAAAGTCAAATGTGAGGGATTCGCTTACAGTAAAACAACTACCAAACAGATTAACCATGTTTAGTTTTTAACTGCAATGACAGAATCCAAAGTTAGCATTTTTAATATAAGCTGAGGTAACGCGGTCATGCCACTCACAGCATTCAGATAGCTGGTCAGAAATATCATTGCATCTAGATATTTTGCTGACTTTGCCTGACTTGAAACCACCTCAAATGTTATAAACACGTTTCTGCACTGGTTTTGTTGCTTCAGAAGTCTTCATTATTCAATTACAATATTGTGTCTGTTTGATCTGTTTGATCTGTATTACCACAACATTTCACATACTTACTCATCGGGGCCCTGCAGAGGTTAATATACTCTTCACAACCACCAAGAAGCGGCTTTAGGAACTTTATTGTAGTGAGCCGCGCACCTTGCAGCTTGATTTAGGGCGTGTTGGTGTATCTTTGTTATTGTGACGACGTGATTCTGGGGTATATTTTAGGCAACGGTTGCAATAAACCAGTCAGCGTGTCACTAGCCGTTTCCCTCAAAAGCCTGGTCTGACTGGTGGATCTCTATTTCAACTGCGCAGCGTGACAAATTTCTTACAAATAAATGTTTACACCATTTGCAGGAAATGTAATCACAAGCCGGGCTAGTAAAAAAATAAGAAACAAAATACATTCAAACAAAACCAGACACATAGATGATGAACTGTATTTGTATCCAGCCGAAAATTGTGTGAAAGATATTTTTAAAGGCTTTGCTTATATTTAAATGAGTTTTCTGTTTCGCAGTGTGAATCTTTCTCTCTCTCTCCGTCTCTCTGCTGCTTGAAATCGCTCTCTGTCTGTTCGGATCAGTAAGGTATTGAGCGTTGCTGATGGTGGATAAATACCTATTGTCATCTAAATACGATGAGGTACTGGTGAATTGCGTTTATTTCCGACCTCCCCCCATTTTTCAGTCTTCTGTCCCTTTTAAGAGAATGACAAAAGGCATTTTCCATGCTCCCTTTGTCTCTTTGCCCCTCACCTCTCAACACAGTTTCTTATCATTCTCCATCACTTTCACATTCAACCTCTCAGACCTTCTCAGTCCTTTTAACTTCTCTCTCTCTCACCCGTTCCCACTGCATTCTGCATTCACCTGCCACTCTGCTCTGTTGGGGGTCACACTAATTATTCCTCTCTTCCCTGTTCTTACCTTCTCTTGCTCTCTCTCACTTTTGCCGTGGACACCTGGCTTAACTCAGCAGGGAATCTCTCTATCCATCCCAGTTTCTTTCTGGCTCTCTTTTTATCCCCTCTGCGCCTGCTTTAACTTGAACTTCTTTCTACCCTCGCCAACAAAAGAGCACCTTTCTCTCTTCCGTCCTTACTTTCTTTTTGCTTGTTAGCCATTTTCCCTCTCCCCAGCCTTCTGTTGTCGTTTGCCCTTGCTTACTTTAGCTCCATCACTCACTTCCTTCCATAGTTGAGTATTTCGTTCTTCTCATTCCTCTCAGTGCATCCATCAGTATTTGCGTCTGTTTCATTTTGCTCTGGCAAATCTGCACCTGCCAGTTATTTGCCTATTCGAACTCTCACTTCCTCTCAAATCCGTCTCTCTGTGTCACTCAGCGAGTTAACACAGTCAGCAGGTTGGTGTGAACTTCTTATTCTGTGGATATGAATAATGATCAACCCCAATGTCCTGGGAAAAAGAGAGAAGTGAAAACGGGAGCGCGTTAGTGATGAAGGGCGGTTCTTTTTTTTTTTTCTGTTTCGCCTCTTCTTTGGTGGAACTATTTCTCTCCTGACTTCTGAGAAACAAAGGGAAGGGAAGAGATATTTTTAGATCCTTTCATATCTAATTATCATCTGATTTGGGTTTCGAGGATCGAGTTTACATGCATGATATAATGTACTGTACCTGTGGAATCTTTACCTGTGTGTGTTTTAAAGTAAATCTATGTGAGATTCAGAAATCCGAGATGGGATTTCCTCTTGAGAAATTTTATTGGTGGTATTGGCAGGTTCTTCAAAAACATGCCGTCTCCTTTATTCCCTCTCCCCAGGTGCTCTCCTTGTCTTTTTCTTTCTTAATTTATGCCATTTTACCCCCCATCCATGATGCAAATGAGACGAACAAGTGACTGTGATCACGCCTGTGGTCCACTCTCACAGTCCAAACCCCTCGAGTCATCTCTCGCCAGAGACCTGTCAATCAGACTTACAGCTGTCAGTCACTCAGCAGACAGAAGGCGCTCCTGAGAGGGCAATTTCAAAGTCAATGATATTATTGGCTGAAGCCGTGGAGTGAAGGTGGAATCCATCGAGGGTTTACTGCAGTAAAAGCACTTACGGATTTCGCTCGGTTCGCACTGTAGATGAAATATGCACCGAGAGTGTGTTTCAGGAAAGTTAAATAAAGAATGCACATCAAATTCACACACCTACACATACACACACACATGCACACTCTGGCAGACAGGAGAACAGAAATTGGCATGACGCCGTTCAATATCCTGACTGGAGCGAGATGCAGAGGTGTTGGTGTTTCAGACAGCGGCCTCTCGCTTTTACTTTCTCTCCCTGTATGAGCGTCTGTCTATCTCTTCATTCGTCTGGCCTGCCTTCACAAACACCTCTCTCTCTCCCTTTCTGTCTGTCTGTGGCTAACTGTTGATTTTACCACAGGGCTGCTTGACCCCAAAGGCCTACTGGGACTGCAACCTGACCACAGTAACCTCACCGTAGAGCAAGAGTGAGGAGAGGAGCGAACGAGGTTGAGCAAGTGGGTTTGGAGAACAAAGAGACAAACTGAGTGAGCTAAAGGCCTGAAATCACTTTCAGATGCGTGGGCAGGCAAGGCTGGGCTGATTTGTGAAGGCGTTGGGTTGAGCTGTGGACGCCTGGCCTCGGGGTGCGGGATAACTGCCTGTCGTCACTCCAGTAGCCTTGTAGCTCTGAAATGTGCACATTACTCTGAAAGCAAAAGTACAGTTGGCTGGGGTTCTCCTCTGGGCCCAATCCTTTTCTGTACTGAAATAGTACTGGAAGAGAACCCTGCCCTTTGTCTTTTAATGATTTTGTGAACGCTGTAATGATTTTTAATGTTGCTTGCTGACATAAAAGAACTATTTGCATTGCTTCACCCTAGCAACTTCTCCAAGAGCGCAAATGAGCGATGGCCCATTGCCAGCCATCACACAAGAACTCATCTGAATCTGGCTACATCGACAGAGCCGTGACTGAGCCACTGTGAGATTGTGTCTCAGACATGATTTAGGCCAGAACTTACAGATGGGGCACTCTCAGCCAAAAGCAAGATGCCTTATAAGCAATAGAGATGGTGGGTGGTGTTTTGGCCCAGATTTAAAATGTTAAAAAAGCATTAAACATAGCTTATACAGTCTCTTGCCATTGCTATAACCGACCCTTATGTTCCTAGACATTTGCATTTACAGCTTTTAGCAGACGGCTTTATCATGAGGGATTTACAGAAATGAATTCCACTGTCTGGCCAAAAATAAGTCACATACTCAATTTCAGCAGTATTATTCTAGACAGCCTTTAACTTTGATTATGGCAAACACTCACCGTGGCATTGTTTGGTCAACATATCACAATGTCACAACAGTTTATATGTCCAGAGTTTATTTGTTTTGATTTTATTATTCTTATTTAATATGTTGGTGCACTTATCCTTCACAAAGGGCCCTGACTTCATCAGATCTCTGAATAATACTGCATCCCAGGGACCTTTGGTCAGGTGTATATGCAGGGCTTTGGGTATTTCATGCTGTCATGATCTGACTGAGAGGACACCGGCTAACAAATGACTTTTAGTCCCTGTGTCTTCAAAAAAAACTGTTGCTCGTACATCATACAGAAGCTGGAGACACTTTGATGAGGGCATTAATTGCACTATTTTTCTATGATTTATATGAACTTCAAGTCGTTAGAGGATCTAAAGTCACACTCCACTAAGATTCAGACAGCCTTTTAAAATATCCTGCCATCCACAGACCTTTAAGGACATTTTCTTCACCTGAACTGATGAGGTCCGGTAGGTTTTATGTCTTTCTACAGAGTTGTGACACGGGTCCCAGTCACTCGCACTAGCAGACCATTCCACTAAGTGATTTTTAGACCAGCATTTGTTTACCCTAATAATTCGTTAGAAGACCAAAAGCCATCTGGAGCCCTTCTGTACGGGTGTTTATGGCCCTTTCTGGCTACTTTCCTACAGAGAGGCTTGTCAGTAAGCTTTATTTCAGGGTAAGCTGTGGACAGCAAGGTGATGCTTGGGGTTTGGATGAGTTCCCTATGGAATGCCTTAGTATGTGGCCTCAGGGCCACCTAGCCCTCGCTAACCTCCCTTAATCAGACTGTTAAGTTTGTGAGAGTGAGTTTAACCCGGTGTCAGCTCCCCTGAGTGCTTTAAGCTCCCACACACTCATACACAACCTACAGTGAACCACACATCCGAAGTGTTACACATGGAATAATGCACTCATACACTCACACTGACACAGAGGCTAACGGTCAAACACCAGCTGAGCCGAAAGAAGCACTTTAGCCTCATAATGCACCACTCTCCCCTGGAAACCACATGGGGCGAGACTGAGAGTGTGGATATGTGTCCACCAAACCTGTCTCAGTTTAGTCTGGGCCACTGATCCTCAAACACCACTTACCTTTTTCCTTTTTTTCCCCTCATGGTCTTATGGTTCTGATTAAGCGCAGTGCAAATCGTTCACACGCACCCAGCTTAATTTCAGGCCAGCAGCAAGAATCTATAGCCCTATTACACCATCACAAAACTCTCCCTCAGTTTATGGGAAATAATACATAATTATTGGCAACGCGAGGCTGCCGGACAAAGGAAACAAGCATAAAGTGAAAGAACATCCGCGTCGATCGGTTCTGATTTCATATCTTAGTTGTGAAAATGCCAGGAAGCGAGCTAATTAGGATAGATTTCCGACCACATCGTGTATTAAACTCTTGCGTGTTCATCGGGTCGCAGGCGAACACCGAGAAAAGGCCAGCACTTCAGGGGACGTGGGGGGTGCCGGTGGTGTTTGTGTGTATGCTGTGTCGTCGCATGGCTACAGCACGAGTGATGTGGAGGAGATGTGACACTGTCGCTGCAGCAATCTGGAGCGGGGGGCAGTGCGGCAGCGCGAGCAAGGACACTCTTACCTTCAGAGTCCCACTGCACCGCTTCACCTCACATGTACATATATACACACACACACACACACACACACACACACACACTCATGCACCCTACCTTCCCACTTCCTTTTGCATGCGTATATTTACACAGCCTTTTCCAAATCTTGTTTGTTCAATTTGTTTGCTTCCATCAAACCTCGTCTTTCTTTCTCTTTGCTTCTTCCTGTCTCACTCTCTCGCTCTCTCCATATGGAAGGCATTACTCCCGCCGTTCTCGCCGCAAACATTCCGGCATCACTTCCAGCTTTCTTTGACTTTATTTCAACCTTGTAAGCTTAGAGACCCAGAACCTCCAGTCACTCTGTCTCATTTTCTTTAGCCTAATTATCGGAATTCATAAGTTTGTCCACTAAATCCTGATAATTGTCTACATATGAAATGGACTGTCTTTCTTGCAAAGTTCAATCTGCATCAGTTCCACATGTGTGTGTGTGTGTGTATGAAAACGTCGGTGGCCTGTGGGTATGATTATAAATTAAAATGAATTCCATACCCCAGTATTTCTATGACGGCACGGCGTGATTGTACATATTCATTATATATATATGTGTGTGTCTTTTTCTATTATGTTTGTGTGTGTGTGTGTGTGTCAGGGAGAAAACATACTGCTGTCGTCTCTCTGCTCCCATTGTTGGCGAGCATCGCCGGAGTTGATCAGGACCATGTTGATCCACTGTGTCATGGGAGACATGACTCACACTGAACTACCTCAGAGGACAGGCTGCATGTGATAAATAAACAAAAAGGGAAAATAATACATACATTTTGTTTTTTGTTTTTTGGACAAAAAGGAAGAGAAAACTGGCACAATGAAAAAGACAGGAAGCAGTTTTACAATAAGGTCGTCATGCACAGGATCAGGACATTTTTCCAGATGTTTCTAGAACATATAGTTTTCAGGTCGAGTGAGCATCTTTAAAAAGGATGTGAAAGTGATGACAAAGTTAAAATCAAGACCTCAAACTTCATTTGTGGAAAGGCCAGATCGAGACAAAACTAGCAATCTGCCAAAGTGCCCAGACTCTGAAAGGGAACTGCAAGTGGCATGCTGATTGGTTTATTGCAGGTGACACCCAAAACACACCCATGAAAGCCTGACATGCCCTAACTTAAGCTGCGAGATGTGCGGTTAACAGCTCGCTAAAGATCTCTAAAAAAACCTTGAGCTGCATCTTGCTGTAAAGACTATATAAACCTCTGCATGATCCTAAAGTGTTAAAGATTAAGTATGTGAAATGTTATGGTAATCAAAAGTATAGGGAACATGCACAAACTTTGGAATTTACATGTATAGGTTTGAGCAGTTGGATTTAGTAAGGGGGTTGTAGTTTAGTGCTGTTAAGCTATCAATTTACAGGTTGGGGGTTCAGATCCCAAGGCCAAAGTTACCAAGACCCTATTGCTCCAGTGGGGCTGTATCATGACTGACCCTGTATTCTGACACCACTTGTAAGTCACTTTGGCTAAAAGCATCTGCTAAATGACCTAATCTAATCTAATCTAAAGTGAAGAGGTTCTTATAGGTTCTACAGAATTACCTATCTTTAGGGAGCATTTGCATTACTGTTACCAACAGACACGCTGATGAAATGAGAGGGAGGCGGTTAATAACTTCTTGGTTGATTCATTGACACCAAATCTCTGGCAGCAAACCAGAAATGGCAGCAGTGGTTTGTATTTTCATTTTACATGTATCAAGAACATATTTATTTTATTTATCTCATCCCTTTGAGACATTTGTCCATGTCTGTTTTTATATGCAGCTATTCCTTACAGCGATTTCTAAAAAATACCACGTATGATATGATTCCTTACACCAATTACCATAAATTCCAATGATTTTAGTGTACCTACCCTGAAGTTCCTCAAAAGGTCATTCTAGAAATAATATGGTCGTTTTAATCTCTGCAGCGTGAACATATCAGAAACTAACACGGTTAACAAAATAATTCAGCATCCAGTTTCTATGTACGCAGACTTTTTACAAAACCACACTCTGCTACTCTTTTAACTGTACAATTTGGATATTATACAGACGGTGGTTTTGTAGTCTACAGGGGTTCTTTACATACATGTTTGTGAAATAGCTGTAATTATTTTCTTTGATAAAGGAAATTCAATGTAAAATGCATTCATGTCCAAACTCTGAGGACATGAAGTAATTCGGGTAATCAGTTTTCATGGCTTTAGCAGTTAATTAATTAGTTCTGTACCATAGAATTTGAAGCCTTAATACAGTGCATTGAATAGTGAATGAACAAAGGCATGTGAAGACATGTATGATTTTTTTTTTTTTTTTTTTTTTCATTGCTGGCTTTCATATTTTCGTGTCGTCTGATGCCAGCCAGTGATGTCTCATTCATTATACTTGGCACTGCGCTCTGACAAGGGAAGTGGTATATAGCCACATACAACTTTGCTTTGTAAATTATACAAGAAGTTAAGCAAAACGTAATGAGCATTTTATGCAAATAAAGCATTTTGCTACAAGGCAAGCACTAACGCCAAAACATAGCTATTTTGGAAAGCTCAACCTCATGCATTAAGAAAATTACCAATACTACTAAAAGACACCACTATTTGTTCTACAGTGATGCGGGCCCTGCTAATGGGCAGATTAAGAGCACATAGAGTGCCCTTGTAAACACTTTTAATCACCATGCAGTGCTCTGGGCCTCATGACAAGCACAAATGAGGACTGCAAAGACCATCAGGACTATAGGCACTCCAGTGTGCTTTAAAAAGAAAAAGCTGCCAATGACCTGTATGGTCCTGATATCTCTGTAATTAGCCTGAACCTGCTCCAGTCTCGGTTCCCCACATACACAGTTTTCAGAGGTCCACCACCATGCACCTGTGCTCTCTTTCGGACACGGCTCGAGTTGCCTGTGTGGAATCTTTGAAATGCAAGAGTGAAGAATGAGAAAGGTTGAAGGGGGTGGTGGTAAGGAGGGGGGTTGAAGGAGAGGAGGCATTTAATGAAGGAGAGAAAGAGAAAATAAAGAATGAGGGTCAGTAGAAGTGAAGGGGTGGTGGTGGGGGGGTACACGGTGAAACTAACACTTACTCCTTTTCTCGGGCTGTCAGGGTCACCAAAGGGCGTCAGGAGAGTTTGACAAAATGATGTTTCTGCCCTCATAAAAGGGCCGGGCACACACACGCTCTGTGTCACACACACACTCTTCTGTCACCTCTGGCCCCTCCATCCCCCCAATCCATGTTTCAAAGCGTGGCTGAATGAATGCCGGCATTGTTGCAGTAAGAGAAGAAGAGAGGTGGGGGGGGGGTGAAAAGAGATTGCTGGGTGAAAAGAGAGGCTGAATGTTTATGATGAGAGGACCGGTTTGAAGACGCGCATTATCCCGTGTGTAATTATTGTAAACAGAATAAAGGCTAAGTCATAATTTTACTTTAATCTTGGCTTTGAGGCCTGACTACAGGCTCTGTGCACTCTATTAGATTTGCTGCATATTTCCGAAAGAGCATACACACAGTCGGTTTGAATTATTATAGTTTTCTTCTGAAGGGCCTTACGGCAAATATGGTGGACGTGTGTCTTCCAAGTTTTCGGCTCCACACATGCGACCCGGTTTGGAGTCCCACATCCAGACACGTGTGCACATCCCAGCCCCGATTCCCAGCCTTTGCAAAATGTTAATAATTATTTGCAGTGCTTGCTTAACCTTGAGCAGGCTCATTAGAAATCATTGTTCCGCAGTTGTTTGGTCACATGGACCGAAGTGTCCCTGGCCTGAAATTGCTGCAATTAAGTTGACATGAGCAGGCTTTCTGCAACGTTTCAAACTTTTTGTTGGAACAGATGAACACTGGGCCTGTGCAGTACGGTCCAATCGACATACAGCACACTGCTGTCACATTACAACAGATTGGGATTGGGATAAATATCTGATAATACGAAACATGCGGTCATGTCATTAAAAGAAATACTACCTGCGTTTTATCTTATCTGTAGCTACTGCATCAGTACCATATGTGTATTCTCTTTGCTAAGAAAAAAGAAAAGTCATGTTTACTTAAAATAAGCTTCTGTATATCTGAAACCTGAGGCCTGAGGGTAGTTACTAAATTAAATGCAGCTATAGAAGGTAAGTTTATAACTACAAGCATTAGCAGTGTCTTTGAAGTAGCTTAACATGTGAGTATGCTGAATGCATGGTGCCAATCCATATATATATATATATATATATATATATATATATATATATATATATATATATATATATATATATATATATGGATATATATTTATATATATTTATATTTATATAGGGAAATAAATAAGCGCATGCACTTCTGAACAATTTACATGAGCCAATCCCCAAACTGCAAAATTTAACCTAATACATTTAAATAATCATAACTAAAATTCATTGGCCATAAGTTTTAAAAGATGTACCGCCGTTCGCTCTTCATTGCTCATTGCTACAGTGAACTCTTGTGTTGCTGGAGGGATTCACAGTTTTCCATTACACAGAGATACAATCAGGACAAGATACAAATATTCGATATAAATCAGAAACTGTCCCGTCTGTTCGTACACAGTTTCTTGTTTGGGTATCTGCAAGTTTGTCCTGGCCTTAATCATTCATGGAAATCAGAAAACACGTTTCCAAACTAAATTACTCTGGCTGTTTGTGTAAATCCAATTATAGTTTCCTACCAATAATTTGTTTTCAGGATCATTAAAAGCTTAATATTTAACATCTGGTTTGGCCATGTTTCTTCCCATGAGTGTACTTGGATCCAGAGTCTGGCTGATCTGTGACCTTCATTCACTGCTAATATTCCTTTACACGTTAGTAAGGTTTATATAATATATGGCTCACATGGGTATTGGAGACTTAAATATTGTGTTAGTTATGACCGCAGGTCAGGATTGTGTAGTCCTTGTTCCGATTATTTGCGTATGAGGAAGGAAGCCTGCCCGAAAGAAAAGAAATCTGCGAGAGCAGTTGTGTTTGTATGAATGCAGTGTGGTGAATCCAGAACAGAAGGAGTGAAAAAGAAAGAGAAAAGCATGAATGGAAGTTCTTGGTCTTTATGTGGAGCGTGGAGCCAGCGTGACCGTGTAAACAGTAGTGTCTGTGCTCTGCGCTACCTCCACGCTCCTCCTCTCTCTATTTTTCTCTCTCTCTTTCTCGCTCTCTCTCTCTTTCACTTTAACATTAGTCCTTCCCCCTTTCCTTTGTCTTCTCTCCTAAAGCCTCCTGGTTTATGCTTCATTTAAATTGCTGCTGTGAGCCACCCAAAAACGAACTTCTAGAGGCCTGGAGTGTTTCTGCTTTTTCACAGTTGGATGTTTTCAGCTGTCCATCAAACGAGGGAGGGGGGGGGGTAGGACGACGGGTAGTAAACAGACGTTAGGAGTAGGTAGAAGCACATGTTATGCTGATCCGATTGAAGCTACAGTCCTGTTGACAATTCCAAACTAGTCACTATAAACTGTGTTGTGTTAAGTTAAAAAGAGAAGTGTTTATGACCAATGGACTATAAACTCTTGGATTTTGGGCGGCATGGTGGCGTAAAGATTAGCATGTTCACCTCTCAGCACTGGGGAACCATGTTCAAATCCCAATCTGGGTGGAGTTTGCATGTGGTCATGTAGGTTTTCTTCGGGTTCTCTGTTTTTTTTCCCACAGTCTAAAAACAAGGATTCCAGATCAGTTGGCAGCTCTAATTGCCCCCATAAAGTGTATGTGTGTCTGTGTAAGTGAGTGTGTGTCCACTGAATTGCCACTCTGTCCTGGGTGTATCTGCCCAATACTCGAAACGTTCTCACCCTAGTCCCTAGTATAGGGTTCGGCTGAAGATCGTGAGATGAGATGAAAGACAATAAAACAATGTTATTTTTAAAGTCTTCAACCATAATGTCCATTTTTAACGGAATTGAAGTTGGCATGCCAGTTCGTAATCATTCTTTAAAGATCTAAAGCCCTTCAAAGTTCAGACGGGACCATAAATCTGGCTTGACCTAGCAATTTCGGTGTGTTGTCACTCCTGCTGTTTTCTCTGTATTCTGTCACACATGTCTACATGGTAACGCTGTGGTCTTTACGTTTTTTTTTTTTGTTCTTGTTCTCTTGTGTTTGCTTTGCTTTGCTCCACATCGCATTCCCATCGCTCTTATCTTGATCTTTATAACACCTTACCGTGCCCTCATCCCGAAAGCATGTTCCTCTCTTGCGTCCCCTCTCACTTTATAATTCTGTTGTAATATCGTCTGCATAACCAGCTGGTTTGCTTACTCTTCAACCCCATTGAACTGTGACCATACCTCCCCACAATACATCGCAACCTAAATTTAAGCAACAGGAAATACTACTGTGTGAGAGGTGTTGTGAGGCGGGAGCCGTGTGTTCATGCAGGTCTGTGATGGTGCACCTGCAAAAGGCTGGAGCTTGGGGGCGGGGTGTGGGGCGCTGCGCTGCGGCGGTAGAGTGGAAGTACGAGCATGTTGATACAGGTTTTGCTCCGATCTAATTTTCATAACTGTGTGTGAGGTGTGTCTGTTCTGGGGCGGGGAGGGAAACGAGACATGGGAATGTTTTTATCTAGCTGGAGTGTGTGTTAAGCGGGTGCTGAGTGTGTGCGCTCCTAACTGAAGAGAACACTGATAACCTCTAACCTGGGTGAGAGGAACAGGAAACTGTCTGACCACACACACACACACACACACACACACACTTATTTTTATGCATTGTGGGGACTTTATCTAAGAGTCGGATACACAATGTACACATTATGATGTTCTGTTTGACTCCTGTGTTCTATTCTCTTGAAACAAATGGGGGGGGGGTCCAAGGGGGAACGTTTCTGCTCTAGGCAGATACACCCAGAACAGGGCACCAATCTACCGCTGGGCACTCACACACTACAGGGGCATTTTAAATAGAGACAATTTAGAGCAGCGAATTTATATTAAATTCATGTTTTGGGTCAACAGAGAAACAGAGAACCCTGACATGAGGAGAACATAGAATCGGGAGTCAAACCTGGATCCCCAGCGCAGACGTGCAAACCACTAGATGTTTTAGTCTTTGTTAATGTATTAATATCTTCCTTTCTGCTTCTCCATTATCTGTAATCAGTCTGATGTTGGGTACCGTGTTCCATGTGTCTTTCTCAAAACAAAGTGTAAACTGGCAAATAATACCTCTTCAGCATTTAAATAGAGAGGAGGTGGAAACCCATAATCCCACATTCGCTAGATTTTACCGTCCACTGTTCTGGAGCAAACGCTGCACGTGCTCATTGTATATTTTTGCGGTTTGTGCCGGGAGTTCTGTATTGTTTTAAATTGAATTATGGTAGAGTTTCAATAGACAAAACTGTTTGAACAGTCATGTTTCCCTCACTGTGGGAGTGCTAAAGTCATGGCGTGTCAATCAGTCGACACTGTTTGATTATATAAATTACAGAATTTAAATCATTTGTATGTGCAGCGCAGTCTACGAACCCTAACGTATGGCATGCGATGAAAAATATTCCTCTAACTTGCCAGGGAATTTGCATTTGATAAAGTAGTTAACCATTGTCAGGCTTTAGTTTATTTTTTTCACATCCACACCGGTCTTATTGCCCAATAAACGAACAATATCAACCATGAAATTGTTGTCAAAGGAGCTTTATCCTGCAGTGGTTTTGATTTCGGAGGATGTGTGTCCTACCCTTAAATTGCTGTTTTGTTTCTTTGAGCCTTTTTCATCATCCCGCATCCATTCGCATGTTAATGTATTGACACTTCAGAAGAGGAACGACTGCTCCCATTTGTGTAAATGTAAATGCACAGAGCCCTTTTGTCTTATCTTAGATCAGGGCCCGTTTCCCCCACGCTGAAGTTTCTGTACGGGCAAACACCCCGAAACCGGTCTAAGATCAGTGTCAACGGGCGAGCAGCCAGCAAAGCCGGCAAGAAGTGTTAAAATGATAATGAGCTCGAGGTATTTAAGTGGGTTAGTCAGTAATCTGCACAAAGAAAAGATTCCTGCATATTTATGCATTTGCTTGCATTTTTCATTAGACTTTTTTTGGTTGAGGGGCAGGAATCATGGATTTCCTGTCGTTTTCCAACTTACTTTCATGTCCGCCCAAGTCTTGAGGTTTAACATTTGAAGCTCTGCAGCAAGAAACGAGGGGAGCTAAACGGGGTTGACTGAGAAATTCACGAAAGGAGAAATAGAGCGTATGATTGTTTGCGTGTGTGAGATAACTTGATGTCAGAATTTGTGTCTGCCACTCGTTCAGCCAAGAAATGTCAGCTTCTACCCGAGGCGTCCTTCTCTGCCCAATGACATGGATGTTTAAACGGTGTGTATGTGTGTGTGCATGGGTGGGTCATTGTTTCATGGTTCTGATGTTTTATCATAAAGATAAAGTGATCTATTTTGCCTACTTGCGCACAGAGGAATTTGTCCAACATTTAACCCATCTGCTGCAGTGAACACACACAAATACACACAACGAGGAAAGCGAGCACAGGTGCCCAGAGGGTGGGCAGACCTCGACGTGACGCCCAGGGAGCAATTGGGAGTAATGAGGCACTTCAGCCAAAGTATTGGTGGGACTGGGAATTGAACTGGGGACCTTAAGGTTGCTGAGCTGGTTCCTTAACCACAAACCTACTAATGCCCATATCAGTTGACTCTACAGTGTGTACTATGTAGAGAATTAGGGATTAAGTGAAGCACTCTGAACACAGGCCATGTTTATTTTGGGAGGCTTATTTAATCAGAGTTTATGTACAGAACAGGGTCAGTCAGTAAACAGTTAGTAAAAAAATGAAAAATATTCGATGTCGTTTCGTGACATGCAAATTAGTCTTGGGTTCAAATTTACATAACGGCGCTTAGCAACATTTCGGAGTCAGTAGCTATTTCTGTTGAGGTTTCTTCTTGGCAACACGGTTTGCGAAGGGTAAGCCAAGTACGTAGTCAATAATTGATGCAAGTCCATTTACGAGTGGTGAAAGCATTTGTCAAATTAAGAATGCAAATGTAATGAAAATATTAATACAGTGGTCCGTTAAACCACAGCCCTAAGACATATTATGGGATATTTCAGTTATATTTTAAAAAATTAAAATGTAATTACGATTTTGCCTTAAATGCCCGTCCCGTGGTTCGGTAGGTTTTTCTACGGTCCGATTTTAATTTCCGGATGTTAAATTTTTAAATAATGTGCACAACTGCATAAATTGCATTTTCAGGAAGCCGCTGTGTTGCGGTGTCCCGACTGTGCAGGGTTTTCAATTGTTATTAAATTTCTTAAAAAAAAAAAGCCATAAAATAAAATGGGCTTTTCTTAAAGTTGGGTTAACAGAGTGCTTTTTAAACTTTTTCTGTCATTCCCCCCACTTTTTGAACTTTCAGTCAGTCAGTTTTCAATAGAAAAAAATTATATAAAATTGCGAAAAGTAGAATTTAAAAGGTATTTGTAACTCTCATCACTATGAGAATATCACTATCAAATACCTCTGTTCTGTAAATCTAGACCTTCTGTAGTAATGTCCACAGTGAGAAATATTCCAATGTTAATGGCACTTTATTTAGTTCAACACGCCCCCCCCCCCATCATGCAACGCTGTGCTAACCCAATAGTATGGTTTGTTTTTTGCTCACCGTAAAAAATCTAACTTTAATACATTGGTTCCTCATTTAATTTTTCAGCCACTCAGACGCAACACCCCCTACCACGCCTCTCTGGCCACGCTAGAAAGGAAAAGTTGCTTTATTAAAGTTTGTGGTGTGGAGTGTGTGGCGTGGATGTAAAGTATGGGGTGTGTGGTTGGGCTGTGTGTGTTATAGAATGTCTGTGGTAAATATTGTATTGTTTTATTGTTACCTTTACACTATTGCAAACCTAATGGGCTTAGTGGTTAACACGTCCACCTCTCAATACTGGGGATCCGGGTTCGAATCCCGATCCAAAGCATTGAGTCATGCATCCGAGCTGTGTTTCATAAGATACTCAGTGTTTGAATAATCTTTAAAATGTATAATGTTTTAGCTTTATAATTTATGTAACTATATCTCAGATATTTTACATAACAGAGCGATGTGGGTGTTAATTTTCTCTAGTTTGGGATCTGCTAAATTCAGATACGTAAGGCACTTATGCACTTGAGTCATAAATAGAGCGACTGAATGCTGTAACCTGAGGTTGATAAAAAAAAAAAAAAAAAACAGGAATGAATTGTTTTCAAATAATTTCTCAACTGTATAATCATGCATTTGTTAATATGCTCTTTGAAATAGGATTATAGAAATTTAATTTTACATGTGAGCGACACTGAAATGAATACATTTAAATGGGTATCTCTCAAATGAAAGCTTTCTTTAATTACAAATAATATTAAGGATATTCTTTAATTCTGTACTAATGTGTTTCACTTTTCTAACATAATACAATAAAAAAATAACCCTCTTCTCTTTTCTCACTCTGTGTATCTCCAGGTTTAGTGACGACAGGGGTTACATCCTGTACCCTCAGATAGGCGATCGTCTGGACCTAATCTGTCCTGCGTCAGATCCCCCGGGACCACGGGCTCCACCCGATTATGAGTTCTACAAGCTGTACTTGGTATCGTCCCGGGATCAGGCGGACAGGTGTGAGGTGACGGGAGCTCCGAACCTGCTGCTCACTTGTGACAAGCCCACCAGCGACATGCGCTTTACCATCAAGTTCCAGGAGTATTCACCCAACCTGTGGGGGCATGAGTTCAAGACCATGCACGACTACTACATTATTGGTAAGAGTGTGTGTGTGTGTGTGTGTGTGTGTGTGTCTGTGCGCAAGAGAAAGATGATGGTCAACCTACATGTAGCATGTTTAGTATAATTAGATTAAGCCAGCCTTGTTTAAGGTGACATTTTAAACCACACATGGTAGAACCGCTAGTCGGGCCCCAGCTCTAGTCCCCCCCCCCCTCCCCATTAAAACAACTTTATAGAAGTCGCAAAGTAACTTACTTTCATTTGCACTTTCTTCCATGTATTTAAAATCAAACGTCTTGACTCAGCGAATGGTACGGATGTTATTTTAATATCTATTCAGATGTAAGGAAAATAGAGCGGGAGTGAGAGAGAGAAGGAAAGGGAACAGGTTCGACCGAAAGAATAGATACGGAAAGAGGGATTATATGGAGGAGGGGGTTGAATAGAAGAGCTGACTCCTGTATTTCCACCCCTATTTGTTGTAACATGTTCATAATATTTTTGGGCGCCTTGTTTATAGGAAGTTCAGCCAAAGGCTTCTGCACGGCATTAAAATCATCAGTGCATTTTTATTTTTTGCGGAGGCTTTTTAAACTTTCACATTTTAACTGTTTTGTTCTTTAGAAAAACTTTATAAGCCTTTTTTTTAAAGGTAAACTTTTATTTGACCCTCTAAAGTGGATATTTTAAATGTCATAAAATAATAAAAGGTTATGAAACAATTTTCTTATGTTTAAAAAAAATTAAAGTAATATAACAAATAATTAAATAAGGCTGTAGCTATAAAAAATATTATAATAACAATAATAAAAAAATATATTAAATGTAATAATAATAATAATAATAATAATAATAATAATAATAGTAATAATAAAAATAATAATAATTATCATAATAATCATCAGCAATTTTTTATTGTAACAATATAAAATTTTGAACACAAACACTGAAAAAGAATGCTATATAGTGTGTTTATATAATATAATACAATTATTTATATACTGTATATTTAAAAAATGTAATGTACTTAAGTTAAATTAATAATTATTTAAAAACAAGAAAAAAAAAACACTTTAAAGCCTCAAAGCATCTTTTCTTTTTCCCCTCACGATGATGCCATTTCAGAAAACTAATCAGCATCTTAAAATTACTGTGAAGATTTCAACATTTGTAATTTACTGAGGACATCAAAATCTTAACCTAGAAATAATTGAGCAGCTTTAATATATAGAGACCAAAAAATTCTAAACATGGATTTATCGTCTGTGTTTAAAAGCACATTCAATTCATCTGTGTCAGGGAGGGAATGAAGTGAAGCCTCTGTTAAATTAACACACTGAAGACAGAGTGTTTTAACCTTTACATAGAGAGACACACGGAGCATCCGCATCTGTTTGTGAATGGATATTAGTTCTTATGGATGTGTGTACTCACCACGTTTATTATATGCATGCGGGTCGAGGTGTCACTGCCACTAACACGCAGCCTTGCACCCACACAAAGTCGACATTCTCCCCTTTATCATCGCTTCAGCAGACCCGGCAAATCGATTGACAGGCCGAGTAGATCGATGCAGTCTCAAATGCAAGGTCAGACACCCCCTCCCCATACACACACACACACACACACACACACACACACACACACACACACACACACACACACACACACTCACACACAGGCTGAGAGACAGAGAGATGGACAGGAAGAGAGGTGGGTCAGTGAGATCAGAGCAGGTGAGGCGGAGAGGGTGAGAGAGAGCCTGAGGGAGAGAGAGAGAGAGAGAAGGATAATTAGATAGGTCAGACTCAGAATCAGTGTTTACTTCCATTTACAGCCAACCTGCAGATAAACGCAATATGACCGAGGCTTGTTGGCATCACATCATCTCTGGAGGAAACGACGTCCCCGGACAATTTAAATAGAAAATACAACATGATTTAAAAATGGCATAGCTATTTGGTATGTTCTCTTCTTTTTGAACAGACAGAGCACACTCTATGCCCATAACAATATTTGAAATGATAAACTATGTCTGTCTTTAAGAGTCCTTTTAATAATAAATATTCAGATCAGTAAAAAAGGACCCTCAGCACTCGATCTTCTTCGTCTTTAACTGGTTGTTTTAAACTTTGTGTTGACTGCTATGACATTAATAATCTGTAGTATTTTGCTGTTTTTAATAATTGGTTTTTGTGTGGAAGTCCACTATTATTATTTATCCACTGTTTAGCTTCATTCTGCAGATGAGACCTGATTCTTCTGTATTGCACTCGTGCAGATGTCTGATTATTATCATTATTAACAACAAGAAGCATTGTGGTAAATAGAAAAGGAGAGATGTGAAGGTGAACAGATTAGTATGGTGCCAATTAAAGAGAAGAGGTATGATTTGGATCATGCAGCAGGGCGTTTTTAGGGTCAGCGAACGTTGAATTCAATTCAGTGTGTGTATTTGTGTGAGGAGCTTTCGGGAACATAACAAGTTCTATTATAGATTAGAATGCACGCCTGATTGCCTGTGTGTAATGATGTGTGCATTAAATCTGTAAGGCTATGCATGTGGCAGAGCGTTGCCTCTGGGAACACAGCTGATTTGATCCTTCTGAGTGTGTGGTAATTCAGTCAGTGTGCTTCAGATATACGGGACCTTGGGCTACATGACAGAGAGAGAAAAGGAACATTGTAATATTTAAATTAGTAAGATGGTAGTAGTGGTATCATTTTGGGAAACGTTCCTGAGGTCGCGCAATCGCATTTTTTTCCCATTAATGTGAGAATCTTCCAGTCACTAATGCAATAAACTTACTGCTGAACCCCAACTGAACCCCAAACACTAATCACTAAGTGGAAAAAAGGGAACACTTTATTAAATAAATGCAGAGATGGAAAAAACATTAGGCTATTTTGCACAGCGAGTGCCAGCACAATGTTCGCTAATGGGGAAGTTTTTGTTTATAGTTAAAGGGGACGCAGTGATTTAAAACTTGCACTTTCGGTCAAAAGGGAAAGAATTGCAATTATAAGCAATCACTGTAAAACATAAATACAGTGGGGTTCAAAAGTGCAACACAACTGGTTAAAATGGCTTTATTCTTTCTATTTTTCTTGTCTTTAAAACACTAATTGTAATTATGAGGCAGGTTAATAACGTACATCCTCTCTGCAACGCCGGTTTTAAGGCGAGATGTTGAATCGCTGACTAACGTGGCCTTTTCTTACACACTGACCTGACATGAACCTTAATCCTTAACATATTGAAATGTAAAAATTCTCAATTAAAAGCAGGGCTTACGTGAAAATCCTGCCAGAAGTCAAATTTTAAAAATACTAAGGTCAAATTATATTCATATATAGAACCAGTCAAAAGTTTGGACTCAACTTCCTGCTCATTTTTCTATTTCCTCCACTTATCATATAGATGGACTTTGTAGGTTTACAATTCCAGACTGTAGTCCATCAGTGTTCTTGTTTTTTTGTTAGTCCGCTGTTGGTTCTCTGTTCTCTGTTGGTCAGGAGCATCACAGAACGGGTATCATTTGGGTGGTGGATTGTTTATTGTCAGTTCTGCAGTTCTCACCACTGATGTGGTGAGGGGGTTTTAGTGCAGCAGTGCTGCTGTAGTTTCATTTCTCCACCTCAGTGACACTGCTGGGATAGGAATTATTGCACCCACCAAATAAAATCTGCACTGTGGTGGTACCATTGGGGTTCTGACCATTAGAGTTAAGGGGACGTACACAATATGTACTGTAGAATACAAACAGGTGGACTACAGTCTGGAATTGAAGAACTACAAAGTCCATTTTTACAGGAAGTGGAACTGATAAAAACTGGCTCAAACATTAAATATTAGATTTTGGAATGGCTTTTATATTTATTTGTATTTATAACCACACCATACCTTCTGCCATATTAGAAGAGAGAACGAGAGCGAGGGGACCAGACAGAAGGTGGGTGAGACAACAAGTGACGGATGGTTTGGAAACGTTAGTGTAACCGTGACACAACTCTGAACTTGTCTCTCCATATCAGTTCCCTACACACCCTCTCATACACACATTACATTGTCAGTCAGTGTGTGGGTCCCTGACAGGAACGGATCTGCTGTGGGCTTGCGGTTGCTGTGGTGTTGCTGTGACAGCAGGAAGAGACAGATGGCAACCTGTCATTCAGGAGCAGAGAGACAGAGCAGAGGATGAGAAATGAAGGAGAGCTAAAGACGCCGAAGAAAGTGATGGATGACTGAAAAGAAGTGGAGAGGAAAGAGGGAGAGAGAGGGAGGAAAGAAGACAGGGGAGTGAGTGGTACATCTGGAGTCAGGGAGAGGGAACCGACTCAGAAACAACACACGACGCACACATTCGCCGAGGCTAGTGCAGATTAACACAGCTTTCACACACATCAGTGGGCACATCTGCAGCGCCGTTCTCCACGTCTTCTGCAGCTGCGATGCTTTGGTACAACTTTTCCCCTGAGAAAGCCTCTCCAGGTAGCAACATCCCTCTCGCGTTGCGTCAGGGTTGCATCACGCCACCCCACCATTCATTATTTCACTGATTGCCTGTCTAAAGTCTCGGATTCCACTTGTACGCCAGTAAGATTTCCACAAGTACGCAAGTTCTAATTGTTTCTATTAAAATGAGACATCTGCACAATAGATTAGTCCCCACTGTCTTCCATTACAGGAGCCGATCAAAGTCCCTTACCAACGTTCAGCTCTCTGAATATTTCATGGAATTGCATTGAGTTTCAGCATTTGTCACATTTTTAATACCATGCGTCGGGTTACATTAAATGATGCAGCGTGCCCGTCAAACAATTCCCTGCGAATTAGCCGTCACTATGGAAACCATTAATAAATACGGTGTTTCCGTGGTTCTCAGGTCATTGTTGTGCCAAAAAACGTGGCTCTTCAGATATCAAGTAGTGCATGTTAATCGCTTTCATGTGAACTGTCTGAATGACAAAGACCAGAGCAGAGCAAAAGGACCGTTTCAAGGATAAGTGGATAGAAGAATGTCGTCTTAGGTAAGGGAGATAAACGCGTCTGCGGGGTCGGTGTTTTCCAATTTTATTCCTAATGCACTGTAGTTCTGAGTGTTTCTTCTGCATCCAGTATACCTGATCAATTAACCAGCTTCATAACAACCATTACTGAGTCACAGTGAGAGCGTTAATGCCAGAACATCACTACAGAGCGCAGTACAGAGCAGAAGATCTCCACAGTCAGGATTGTACAATATTTTACTAAGATGAAAAAGCTCAGTTCATCCTGAAAGGTTGCACAAATGATTAGGGAAATTTTATTGCTACCTCTCATGAAGCTTAAGGGGGATTTCCCAAAAGATCCTCTTCTGAATTAAAGGGATATGAAATCATTTTTAATGAAACTTGTTTAGTTTGTGAAACCTATCAAACCTTTTATACGTTCTGTATCTTGCCTTTCACACTGATCACGGACGACTGATTCTGCTCGCATTGAAACACAATCGGAGTTTATTCGGCTGATGCCCTGCTAAACATTCGATTCGGGTCACCTGACCCTCTTCAGCTGTTCCAGCAGCGGGGAGCTTTAACCTGCCCATATTGGTAAATTAGCAAAAGGACCCTCATGTGTTGGGAACACAACTGAGCCTGATTTGTAACTTAATTAAGACCGCTGGTTAAACTCCAGGGGAGATTCGTGTAAGATCACTAGAATTTGACCTCGATGTTGTCTGAGAACTGAAGCAAATTGAAGGAGAGTCTTTTTTGTTACTTTCTTATTGGAATTTCAAATCTTGTCAGTGCTACTTGAATCTGAGCACCATAGAGGTGTTTGAATGATCACCTTACAGTCGGACCCTGTCATTGACCTTGCCATCTGGAGTACTGCGCATTTTTACAGGCAATGTATTCAGACCTTTTGACCGAATATACTAGAGAATTTGATAGCAGTGATGGCATAATCTCATGACCACAATTTTTTAGTTTTTATCCTTTACTTTCCACTTAATTCTCTACTGGGATCGCCCATCCAGAGGAGAACATTTCCAATGCTGGGCAGATACACCCAGGAGAGGGTGCAAATCCTTGACGGGGTACACTCTCATTCACACAAACTATATAGGGCTAATTTACCTTGAATCCATGGTTTTGGACTGTGGGAGGAAACTGGAGAACCTGAAGAAAACCTGCACATGGAAACGGCACCCAGATCAGGATTCAAAGTGGATCCCCAGTGCTGAGAGGCAAAGATTATATATATATATATATATATATATATATATATATATATATATATATATATATATATATATATATATATATATTCTGTATATGTATACACACACATACATACATACACACACATAAACCCTGTGAAGACGGAATGCTGTATGCCGATTTTCAGTGCACTAACCTCTTTATTTTAATAAATGAAGTCCAATGCTAAACCCTCTGCCCATTTCCTTCTGTGTTTACAGTAGGTGTGACAAGTGCACTAATTTATTGACTGTGTATATTTTCTGCTCTCTCTCCTGCGAATTGGGAGAATGTGGTTGAGAAATGAGAAAAAGTAAAGGAGGTGGGTGAAAACGGAGGGAGGCAGAAACGACTGAAGAGCAGAGGGAGTAAGGGATTGAGGGAGATCTATATCTGATGAATATTTGAGCTTTTTAAAGCCCCACATTTGACTTCCGGATCTCCGCCTGACACACACACACACACACACACACGCGCGCATGGACAGTAAAATAGAGCAGAAGGCCAATTTGATTGGAAAGAGAAATAAATGGAAATAGAGAGAAGCCACTACGAAAAAGCATGTTAACACATTTAATGACCCATCTTAATATCGTTAACATGCTGCCATTATGTTCGACTGGGTGATGTTTATCACGGCACATCTGGCTTGCTCTGCTCTTATTGGGCGAGATACGTTCTGGGTGGCTTCATGTGCCAATCACGGCTCCAGGGTGCCAACGATTCTCCCAGACAGTGAACAAAATGACATGGACGGCAAACAGGACGATCCGACGAGCGTCACACAAATGCATACATGCATTCTTTTAACATAAAGCCGTTCATAGAGACGCAGATGCAGATGAATGCGGTGTGAGAGGGAGCAACAGGGAGAGACGCTGGGCTTGGGACTAGTGGCGGATGAGAACAGGACGGGGGGGGGGGGGGGGGGACAGTAACAGTAGATAGAAAGAATAGAAGAGGAAAAAGTGTGTGCTGAGTGTGAATAAGAGAATGTGACAGGTCGCCTCTTCGATTTAGGTCAGCATTCAGACCCCTTGTCTGTAGGAGTAAATGGGTCTGTATGTATGTGTGTGTGTGTGTGTGTGTGTGTGTGTGTGCGTGTGTGTGTGTGTGTATATGTGTGGCATATGTTCTTTGCTGTTGCCGTGGCAAGTCACTCGATGCCTTTTGCAATTTGCCTTCTGTTTGTGTCTTTACATTTAATCTTCTAATGATCAGAGATTGTAAAGTCAGTATTAATTGGTCTCTTTCAAACAGTGTGTGAGTTACTTAAAGGTCTAATCTCGTTCCACCATCTAATCTAGTGCAAGTGTGCATGTGTATGTGCATGTGTGTGTTTGTACACTTGATTGACAGTGGAAATTATAAAACATTTTCTGGTCCTGAAAGGGAAAAAAAAATAGGCCAGTTGATGCGAAGCTATTTTATACTGGACCTCTACAGGCGGTGTAGAGCGTATGCTGGAAATTTGTCAATACTTAAAAAATAAACCAGTTTTTTTTTTTTTTGCCCATTTTTCAGCATGATTTTTTTTTATTTAAATTTAATTTAAATAGACACAGTACAATATAAATATATTATACTGATATATTTATATATAATCTATTCATTATGCTCCGCTTAATTCTCTATTAGGGTTGCAGGGGGTTCCCCATGCCCATCTAGGGGAGAGCGCCTTTGGTGCTGGGCAAAAACACACAGAACAGAGCGCCAATTCATCACTGGGCACACACATACTTTCTATAAATGGGCAATTTTAGAGCAACCAGTTTACCTTCAATCCATATTTTCCGACTATGGGACGGAATTGGAGATCACAGAGGAAACCCATGCAGACACATGGAGGACATGGCACTCAGATTGGGTTATAAACCTGGATCCCCAGTACTGAAAGGCGGTCGTGCTAACCACCAGCCAGAAACAGGGTCTCCACAGAATAAGGTTCATGGTTCTGCTGTCATCCTATTAAATCTGACTGTAAATCTATTTCACACCATTCTGATAATTGACGTAAGTCTTTAGCAATGGATTGCACAAAATTAAAATGATTTCCAACTGATATTTTTTTAATTACAGGCCAGAGCAATTTGACCAACTGTGAAGACATTCGTTACATAATTAGAGACAATTAAACTAATTTGTCCTCCTTAGCAAAATTAAGAATGATCGCTCAGTCGACGTGGCAAATGTGTCTCTTGAGTTTTCATGGTTCATAGTTTAACACTGCAAAAAAAGACATTTTAAAAAGTCAAAAACCTTAAAATGTATAACAAATCTCGTTTTTGACTTGAATAGATTTCCACGTAAGACAAAAAATTTGTTTTTCAGAAACTTTTTTTTATTTTAAGAGATCTTAACGCAATGCATTTACTTACTGCATTGTCAGCTGATTTGAATTGATTCATGTACATTTTTTACTCGATTTGTTTTTATTGTCCTTATTTTTTAACATAGATTTTTTTATAGTGAAAACTTTGTTTATATGCAAATATTCATCATTACATGAATGAGGCATTAAATAAATGTAAATGCTGTTTTATCCGTGTGACGAGTGAGCGAACAGCTTTCCTGTGCTCATGCAAATCAACACCCCTTCTGTTTTGGAGTCATGATCAAACGAACACACGCGCTCATCACAGAGCTGCTGTTGAGGAGTGGAGTGTGTATATTTCTCTTTATTAAAGAAATAAAACAATATTCATCATTAGCAGCTCTGTGCTTTCTAACAGTTTGTCCAAGGCTTCTATATGAATGTACCATTCTCTTCATCTGTGGGAGTATGTGTGAGGTTTATGTTTAAATTAACCTTTAAGCAGTCTTATTTATAAAGAAGTTCCTGATTAACATGGTAGTGATGTAACAGAAATATTACACTGTATTAACTTCTTTAAATTAGACCTGATTCGTTAATAAAACCTTTTAACTATACAGATTTATCGAACTTTACATTACGTGAGGTCATGTAGCAGACGCATTTATCCAAAATGACTTATTAGTATCTCAATTTATTGGTTAGAACACAGTTCTGCAGCAATATGGATTTAAGGCTTGCTCAAGGACCCAAGTCCAATTAGTGAACCTGGGATTTGAACCCACTACCTTCAAATCTATTGCCCACCACCTTAAACCACTAAGCTATCACCGCCTCACAGAAACTTTACACGAATTCAGCTCAGAAAACAAGCAGCTGGATTAAAAACCATCTGTTTATCACAACAACAAACTGTGACAGGAACAAATTAAATAATGTAAGTTCAGCTTTACAGTAAAAAATTAAACTACTTCCAAATACGTTTATCACATGCGGGGCCCCCATGAGAACCGGAGACAAGGTTCCCCAAGACCCAGGAACAGGCTTTGTTTACACAGTGCATATAAATACTGTATATTGCATGCCAACTGTTGGCTAATGTAGCTGTCGTCTTGCACGCAGACCATAAGCTGAACCTCTGGCATGTTTGGTAATGACCTCTAATGACCATCCATCACCTTTGGTTCCTCCTGTCCTGTCAATAATATTTATTCTTATTGTACATTGTTAATCATCCTGTTCAAATCACATAGACTTAAGTTTATTGGGTTGTTCCAGAGCTACAGAAAGGGAGCCCATGCTTTTCAGGTTCAGTTGACATCCTGTTTTTCCAGGATATGGTCGCGTTTTTGGGACCCAAACAGGTTCATGCACAAACATACACATAATTACACATTACCATCACTAAAGGAAACACTCCCTTCCCAACCTCCCACCAACGGTCCACACTGTGCCACCATACCGACTCCAGTCTCCTCTTAAAGCTGGTAACTAAACAACATTTCATCCACTGTGGTAATATTTAATTATGTATACAGTCTAAAGCAAGTTTCGCACCCTGGTCACATTTTATTAATAGTTTTGAGGGGGAAAATGTTAACACGCTTTACAGGAAACACAATGCATATTTAATTTATAATTTAAAAGGCCTGTGCATAAGTAATGGAACCTTAATACCACATTATTTCATTGAATTTCAATTCCGCCAAAGATCATTGTAATAAATATCAGCAGATGTATGATGTCATGCTTAAGGATGACATGTTGATGCAATGGTTACTTCTCTTGCCTCACAGTGAGAAGGTCCTGTAATTGATTCTCAGGTATCAGGCGAACAAAGCTGTATCTGTGTGGAGTTTACATGTTCTCCCTCTGTCTGTGTGGGTATCCTCCAGGAGTTCAGGTTTCCTCCCACAGTCTAAACACAAACATGCATGTACATGAATTAGAGGGGTTTCGGATGTGCGTATGAATATGTGAGTGATTGTATGTGTGCCTCGTGATGGTCTGGCGACCTGTGCAGGGTGTTCCCCTGTCATTCACTCGACGACCTTCAGTCCTTACAAGGGACCAGGACGATTAGACTGAATTAATTAGTGTTATATTTAAGTTGGTTTCCTAAAGTATATGTAAATTTAATGAAGGTGTCTGTCGTGGTGGAGTTTACAGCCTTTGCCCCGAGACTGTACTATTTCTAGCTGTGAAAAATATTTTCAGTACTGAGAACCGTGTCAAAATACATGTCTGTGGTATGTACATGAACACGCCTGATGTATTTACAAGGTTGAAAAATAGTGTAGTATTTCTTTAATTCAAAATGAACCTGCACAAGTGCACACAAAGTCATGAGGCCTTGATTCTAGCCCTTCAGTCTCGCTCTCTCTGTGGTTAAACCAGACAAAGCTCGCATTGTTCCACATCCTTGCAAGGAACTACTTGTGGAGGGATGTGTTTCCAAGGAACAGGGGGTTGGTTTATTCGGCATGCACCATGCCATTGACCCCTGACACCACCTCAGCGGCCCAAATGCAGCGACATGCAAACACGACCGTGATTTAGCTTGCAGGATCACACAAACATGACCCATTAATGGCCATAATGAACACAGCGAGCATTTACAGCACACGCACACAGCTGCCGCTACCCCGCCCACGCCATAAATCTGCGACGGAGGCATTGCTTTTACACACACATTGTCGATTTGCACTCTCATGCGGACATGCCATTCAAATACCTACACTGACGTGATGGTCAGATGGAGGCTGGGGGGGTAACTCTTCTTAGTTTTAATGTGTAGTTGAAAAGAATGAAAAAAAAAACACACACCTGCGGGACAATTTGGGATGAACCAGGACTGAAGACGGGGAGAATAACCAGGAGGAAGTATTGCGTTGGTGAGTTCTCTTGTATAGCGCACCAGACCAGACAGTTGGTTAATTTGACACAACATTTTGTCTGCAGCTCAGATTGTATCTCACCATCTCATGTCCTTTTGTACTTTCTCTCTCAACCTTCTCCTGCTATTTGACTTTTTGGTTTTATAAGGTGGACAATGCCAAAAGAATAATTCACTGCACGCCGTCATACGATTCCGCGATTTTAATCTTAAGAGCAAAAATACGGCATGTTGGTGGTTTGGGAGTTGGTGTTTGTGTGTGTAACTGATCGCCTTGATGATATTATCGGTCTTGTAACATAAGTGGACCGGCTTTCGCCACTGCGATAGGTCGATTTGGGTTCCGCTTCAGAGGTTATGCTTCTTGGATAACACGTAACAGGACTACAGCCTGAGAGGATTTAGATCCACTTGCACAGATTAGTAAGGCAGTAACATAGTGTTCATTACCAGTGTTCCTGTTTCAAATGCCATTTAAAACAGTTTTTAATTACACATCTGAAGGAACGATGTAGTAGAACATCGCGTTATCTTTTACCTTATGCTCCATATGCCCACCTATTTCTTAAGCTTAAAGGGACTTACCATAGATCAGGACTTTTGATTAGACATATCAGTTCATCTAACTACATCACAAACGTAATATTAAATCAAATTTAATTAATTCACTCACTTTATTCATTTAGACACTCCAGTATAACATAAAATGAGAAGAACTCAATAGAAAGAAAAGTTTTAAGCAGTTGTACATAAACTACATGTTGGTTTGATGAGTAGTTTAGGTTTAAATGAACTCAAACTCTTTCTTTAAGCAGTTTCTTTAACTGCTCTCTCTGTATGAATCTGTACAACTTACCCATGTTCCTCCCCATCTGTAAGCCCTTCTCAATCCACTGTTTAACGCACGCAATTAAGGAGTTTAATGAGGGTAATTAATTCTGCCGGGGCACGGGAGTGGGACACACACACAACCTGCCTCTATTCAAAGTTATGGATCTGACTTAATCCTAGTGCCCCACACTTCAGACACAAAACAACCTCAGATAATAGGACTGCAAGAAAGGGGAAGTGTGTGTGTGTGTGTGTGTGTGTGTGTGTGTGTGTGTGTGTTTGGGTGTGGGGAAGTAAAGAGCAGATGCATTTATGTATGTGTGTTAATACATACACTTATTCACCCACAAGCTAATAGCCTGCTCTCAAACCTGGAGTTTCTGAAACAGACCGAAGTGCGATAAGAAAGACATTTACAGAAAAGTATGTTTTTTGTTATTATTTTACAATCCAATCCTTAATCGCATTGAATACGTTGTTGAAACTCACAAGATTCTTCTTCAGGGAGTTGTCTTTGACATGGAAATAGTGAATAAAAAAATTGAGAACACATATTATTTAGTTTGACCCTGATGCAGACTTTCAGAGATTCTGTCTGTCTTATTAAGTAGTTGGTATTTCAACATGTGGTTCAAATAACTTCCAAATCAAAAGATTATTCAGGTTTAAATCAGTGAAATGCATGAACGCATTAACCTCACAGGTGGCAGAATTTATATCATTGCTCTGATTTAGTCAACCAGAACTTATCTCCACATTGGGCTGCAGCACTCGAACTGCGAGTGGGAAATCGAACTGCCGCTTCTGAGGCTCTGCCCACAAAACAAACATATTTTTATTTAAGGACAAAAAGGAAAATGCCCAGTGAGTAACACAACAAATCACAGCTCTTTTTGTGTGAAGTTTGCATGTTCTCCCCACATTCCCACATTTACATGGAGATGTACTCATTGAAGGTTAAAGGATAAAGTCTCTTATCAAACTTCTGCCGACACAGAAACCAGACATTAGTTTTTTTTTTTTTTTAAACTGCAGGTGTTCATTGGTCATATCAATGCGAGTAGAGGACTTACTGCCCCGTCTACACGCATGAGCTCAGACTCCAGATTAGTGGTGTCACTTTGATCGATAGGGCAGACAGGAATGCCAAGCTCCCAGAGAACAGGCTCTGTTAGGTTTTTCCTAAAACCTTGCTTTAGAAATACAAGCAAAAATGTCCTTCTCTCCAGCGTTTCATTTAGAAAATACCTGATGATATCCTGTTGATGTTTAGCATCTTTTTGGTTTCCATCAGTGTTATGAAATAATCTAAAGCCTTGACCACCTTGAGTCTGTAGATACTGGAAGTCGTTTTCTTCTTATCCACTATGACATCGTAGGGGCCAGAAACGGGCAGTTAATGCATTGAAATAGGTTTAATACACAACATGCCCCATTAATTTGCTAAAGGGAGGAATTTGGGAAGCAGTGATGTGTAACCTGTGGATACATCTGTGGTGTTTTATATGACATTTTTTTAAAAATTCAAATATATTCCAAATGCAGGTTACATATCCAGCAAAGAACCTGAAAAAATACTGCTCACTTCTCTCTCCTTCACTCACATCCGCACAGAAGCTCAATTTCCCTCGTTCACACACACCGCCAAAAGAGCATCCTTCCAATTGTGCCGCTTTCCAAACCCAGCTTCCAAATCTGCAAATCCACTGAGGAAAGACAGACAACAGAAAGTATGCCACATTCTGCAAATGAAGCACACACACACACACACAGTGTCTCTCACACACACACAGTCAGGCCATAATCCCATCAAGCAACTTGCACACACACAGAGACACAAACACACTCGTCCACATGCATCCCGTATATCCAGGCGCACAGTGTCATTTTACTGTCATCACTTTTTCTCCTTGCACAAACCATCAGCTCTTTGTCCTCACTTCATTCCCCCTCCTTTTCTCCCTCTCTTTTCTTTTCTCATTCTCTCTCTTGCCATCCCTCCCTGGAGCACTGGGCAGGGACAGATGTCAGGATGCATTATTTCAACTGGCTGCTTCCCCAAGTTGTGCGCTCTCTCTCTCTCTCTCTCTCTTCCTCTCTCTCTCTCTTTCTCTATCTCAGTTTCACGTCATTACATTGAGCTTTATTGGCACGACCAAATGCAATTGCAGTGTTTCCAAGACATTGTCAGAAATAACTGATAATGATTCATTAACAAACTTTGAAAGCATGGATGTTAATTACAGTCAGATTTGTGTTTGGGTCAAAATAACTTTGAATATCTGTAGCAGCAGCAAACTTACTGGAATTATAAGTTAAGTATAAGTGGACTGAAGAGAAATAATTTTGGCAAGCATGGGGAGAACATGCAAACTCCATACACAGAGTAAACCCAGAACCTTCTTGCTTTGAGGAGACGAGGCTCCCTGCCACACCACAGTGTCTTTAGAACATATTGTTGTACTCCCGTTCTCACAATGAGGTTACTGGTCATCGTGTTTGGCTATATTACATTCAACAACAGTGGTATTAAACACCACTAACACCTCTTTATTTTCTTATTCATAAGCTCTTTTTATGCCAAAGTTATTGGCTGCACTGTGTGTTTTGAATGTCTTTTGCAATAGAAGGTTCTTTAAACAGATGAGAAACAATGTTCTGTAACAGACCGCAAGACTGTATTTTAAATTTAACATTCTATAGAGACAACTGAGTTATACGAATCAAATCAGTGTGGCTGTAGTTTCATTTAAACAACTCAGTGCAACTGCTGGGATAGGAACAATGCACCAACCAAATAATCCCTGCTCTGTGGTGGTACTATTGGGGTCGTGACCATTAGAGTAAACAACAGAGTAAAGGGGACGTACACAGTATGTACTGTAGAACACAAACAGATGGATTACAGTCTGGAAATGTAGAACTACAAAGTCCATCTTTGTACGTGGAACTGATAAACTTTTGTCTGGTACTGGATGATTTGGCGCTCTCTGTAATGTGCTGCCGCACCAATCTTCCAAAAACAGCTGACCGTTCAGTTTGGAATCTGTAGATTCTCTGGTGAAATTAAGCAGATTTGAATTTAAGAGCCAATTTCAACAAAGATCATTTTTGGATTTTAGTGGGAGTTTTATAACCAGCCATCATGTTTGCGTTATGTAAATCATATTGCTGAAGGTTTTATAATATGCCACTTCATGACAGGCCAGACTGACAGGATTTAAATATTTTTTGAATACCTTTGGACAGTCAGGGCTCAGCGATGCCCTGAGGTCTGGATCTGTTTTGGAAAATGACTGGTGTAGTCTTTTTCATGTTTCCTGTCAGCCCCTTGAGTT